>JAGXJF010004454.1:0-356139 GCA_019208055.1 Stipa capillata
TGGCCCCATTTGAAACACAAGAATTCAAAAATGTGGAACATGAAAACTGCATGAATCGCCGTGTGATGTATCTAGGATTGATTCCGGAACCAAAAATACATGAAAACTCCTTTGACCACCACCGCATCTTTGTCTTGAACTCTCGCACGCATGCCTCTATCACTCGAATTCTTGCATGCAAGCCTCTATTATAACAAATCTTACCAGTGTTTTCTTGGGTGTTTTATCGGGGAGGCAGTGTGCGGGGAATAGGCGGCTGGTGGCAGCGCGCGGGGAGGGCGGCGCTCGGGGAGGCGAGGTCGGCGTCGTGGAGGCGGGGCCGGCGCTCGGGGAGGATGGGGTGGCAGCGGAGCAGCCTGGCAGCGTCGGGGAGGCGAACGGTCTCGCTGCTGGTTCGAATGAACGTGCGGGACTTGGCGAAATTTTCGCCAAGTCCCGCGCGTGACTTATATATGACGTGGAATACCACTGACGGGCGCTTCGTACCTACCCGTCAGTGGAGGTGCACCTGTCAGTGGAGTGGTATCTTCACTGACGGGCTCCTGAAGGTGCCCGTCAGTGGAAGTGGGAGGTTCTTTATGGCTAGGGTGTGTTACCACTAACGGGCGCCCCGTGCCTGCCCGTCAGTGGAGGTGTTAACACTGACGGGCTCCCAGCTTTCGCCCGTCAGTGTAGGCGAGTATTAGGGTTATGTAGTTTTTTTTGGGTTTTTGGGTTTTTGGTTTAGGGTTTTTGGGAGATGCATTTTGGGTTAGGTTTTAAGGTTAGGGTTTTAGGGTTATGTCGTCGTTTAGCGTGGGTTAGGGTTTGTTAGGTTTTAAGGTTAGGGTTTTAGGGTTATGTTAGGGTTATGTCGTCGCAGGTTAGGGTTTGTCGTTTAGCACGAGTCAACAATATTACACATACACACGTACATACATACGGTACACACAATATGAAATCATCCAAACCAAGACATTATTATACATACACACATAGTTCGCAAGGTTTCGTCGTTTTCGACAATCTTCTCATGAATAGTGATCTTCTTGGTGGTATACGTTAGTCCTTCGGCGTGACTGCGTCTTATGTAGGGCTCAGCATCCTTAGTAGCTTTGCTCCTTTTGGTAGGGCGTTTATCAACAGCTTCTGGCTCGAAGTCCGGGTCGTCGAATTGGTCATAGTCCTCTTCATCAACTACACCATCGACTCTGACAATACTCCTTTTCCCTTTTCTAACGACATGGCGCTTCTTTGCCTTTGGGTCTTTTATGTAGAAGACTTGCGAGATCTGTTTAGCTAATACCCATGGCTCATCTTTGGCACTGATTATTTTTACTTGTGTTGAGTCAATAGATGTCGGGGGAGGTAAAGTCACGGTAGTGAATTTGTCATCGTCGATATGGACATTTTTCGCCCATCTGACATGAAACATGGGGATCTTTGTGACGGTGTAGTCCAGTTCCCAAATCTCTTTGATAACGCCGTAGTATATGTCCTTACGGTTACCGATTTTATCATCACCCCACTGTTCTGATACGTACTTTTTCTGTCTTGAGCCTTCGTATAGAATGTGTATCCGTTGATATCATATGCTTGAAATGTCAGGACCTTGCTCGCAGGCTCTTGTGACAACATTTTGACCGTCTCTTCTTCATCATTTGTCGGAGGCCTTTCATACCAGTAGTTCTTTAGCCAGTTTGCAAACTTTGCCTTGTGCTCTTTCGAGAGCCACGCTTCTCTCTTTTTTGGGTTTTCTTTTTTTACCTTTACCATGTGCATCCAAAGATAGGGATGCACCACAGTCAGGTGTTGCAACACCACGAGATGTGCTCTGTCGTAGTTATCTGATCTATTCGGTACTGAATTATAGACATGTAAAGACTTTTGTCCACGTGCATGACCTTCACCATCGAGCCTACCCGTGTGGCGTGAAACAGGAACACCAATAGACTTTTGATCAGCCAAGTATTCCATGCAGAACTCGACACACTCTTCGGCAACATAGCCTTGGATGATGCTATCTTTCGGTTGTGACCTGTTACGAACATAGCGCTTCACAACCCCATTGTACCTTTCCAAGGGGTACATGTTGTGTAGGAACACGAGACCTAGGTCCAGTACCTCCGGGATGATATGGATCATGAGATGTACCATGATATCGAAGAATGCTAAAGGGAAGTACATCTCAAGTTTGCATAGTATGCCAATGATCTCCTCCTGCAGTTTATGGCAACATGTAACCGAGATCGACTTCTGAGATATCGTGTTAAAAAAGTTACAAAGATTCAAGATTGTCTTGTGGACCTCTGGCTCCATGAGACCTCTAATTGCAACAGGAAGTATCTGCGTGATCATCACATGACAATCATGACACTTCATACCAATTACTCGGCGAGTCTTCATGTCAACTATTCTCCCGATGTTTGCCGAGTAACCGGAAGAAACTTTGACACCTTGGAGGCACTCCAAAAAGCTAATGATCTCTTTTTTGCTCAGGGTGTAACAAGCAGCGGGACAGTCCGTCTTGATTCTGACTGCACTCGTGCCCAACTTGGTCATTTGCTTGGTTGCCCACAGCTTCTTTCTTATACCCAAGAATTCTTGTACAGCTTCTCGTGCTCCGTGCGGTAAATAAAGCAGTCATTCGGACACGCATGGAACCTCTGAACATCCAATCCAAGAGGGCAGGCAACCTTCTTGGCTTCATCGATGCTCGTAGGCAACAAGTTGTTTTTCGGAAAAACTTTTGCAAGATAAGCCAATGTCTCATCGAAGCCTTCGTCCGGACAATTATGGGCTGCCTTGATCCTTAGAAGTTCCAGCGTGATCGACAGACGCGTGTGCTCTGGATCGGAACCGGTATACAATGGGGTTTGCGAGTCTTCAACTAGTCTCGTGAACTTAGCAGCCTCTCTTTCATTCTCGGGATCTATCACCACCTGCTCCACCATGTGAATGTCCTACACCATATCGGCCAAATTGTTCTCCGTTTCTTCTTCGGCGTCAGGTTCGAAACTCCCCTCGTCTTCTTCGTCATCTCCATGTTTGGCATCTTGCTGTAACACTTGATCTTCCTCCTCCTCACCGTGACATATCCAACGTGTATAACCTGACATGAAACCCTTAAGCGCCAGGTGTACCGTCACCCTCCCTCTTATATCGAACATTACCAAATTTTTGCAATCGTGACACGGACAACAAATCTTCGTGCCACCTTTTCTCCTCATATATCGCTCGACGACATCAAGAAACTCATTCAAAGCCATAGCCCAATTCTCTGTTGCCCGGTTGTCGTACATCCAACTGCGATCCATCGATCGATCCCTACGAAACAAAACTAATCAGTTCGACGAAAAAGAACAAAACACTATGTCTCGGCTCGATGACCAGAAATCACATCAAATACATATACAAGATGAAAAGAACACTAGCGAGCATTATTACCGAGCGCTAGCGATCTTTTCGACGAGGAAAGTGAGATCTATGGAGAGAGTGAGAGGAGGAGCGAGAGATGAGAGATCTTGTTGGGTTGGAGAGAGAGAGAGAGATCTAGAAATGGGTGAAGAAAGGGGAAGGTTTGGGAAGGAAAAGAGATCTAGATCTAGAGAGATCTTGAGCTTGGGGAGGAAGAAAGGAGAGAGAGGAGGAGGGTTGGGGAGAGGGGAGTGTTTGTGGGTGGGGGGGCGGCGGCGGCGGCGCCGCTCGCTGCTGGCCAGTGGGCGCGCGATCACTGGATAGCAGCGAGCGCCGCCTCTAGTTTTATACAGCGATATTACCACTGACGGACCCACATAAAGGGCCCGTCAGTGATTCTGTACACCGGTCCAGTCAACCCTGGACCTAATGTCGCTGACGGACAGGCAAGGCGCCCGTCAGTGGAGACTCCTCGTTGCTGACGGGCCATTAACAACCGCCCGTCAGTAAAAAGGCATGTCATTTGTGGCACCCTTGGCGCATTTCTACTGACGGGCCGCTTCGTTGCCCGTCAGTGGAGACCAAATCTTCGCTGACGGGCCCTTAGGTGCCGCCCGTCAGTGAAAGGAACACGTCATCTAAGGTGCCCTTGGTGTATCTCCACTGACGGGCACCTTGGTTGCCCATCAGTTGAGGTCCTCAGGTCCAGCCTTGCTGCCTTCTCCGCTGACGGGCTGTTAGGCGTCCTTCAGCGGGGATCCCCTCCAACGATGGTCCGATTTGTGCCCGTCAGTGGAGTGGGTTCAGCAGAGGGTCAATCTGCAGTAGTGTGTGGTCACCATCTAGGCAAGGTCCTAAGAAGTTCGTCAAAATGATTTTTCTACCTGAATGGCCCTTTTTTTACTTTTATGTCCCATTTCGAACCAATTAGCTTAGCAAACACATTAACATCCATAGTTTTAAAAGAAAGACACGTTACCAACCATTTGAAACTTAGGAATGATACACTTGGGACATGAGCCCGATCAAATGTACCTTTTCACGAATTGTAGCATAACCTATTGGTATGCTTGCTAGGTTGCTTCTTCTCTTAAAGCTAGCATCTTTTCTAGATCTTTCTTGTTTTCTTGCCTCTTCATTAATTACCTTGACTTGTCCTTCTCCTTGAAAGGACATGCTAAGGCAAAGTGTCCCATGTTCTTCCAATAGAAGCATTCAATGAGAGAGCACTTTGATCTTGGATACTTAGAGCGATAGTGCCCAACTTTGTACATCCAACTCACTAGGTAAATCAATGATATCACATGGGTCACAAAATCATCAAGCAATTCATGATTCAGAACATTGGTCAAGTGATGTTGTGGAAACAATGTCATCATATCTACGCAATTCCACATGAGGGATATTAATAGTTTCATCATGTGGAACACTAATTTCAATGAGATGGTGGCCTGATCTTTCGATGAGATGATGGAGTGCTTGTGTTAGGATATGGTACTTCTCCCACTATAGATGTAGCCCAAGAACTGATTACTCCGTAACCAGTCATTGTCAGTAGAAGACAAGGAAACAAATCACGAGTATATGTTCCTGCCAACTACTAGAATGTGTGGGTGTGGGGTGGAAGAAATCTCAACAATTATGTAGCAACTACCAAGCTCTTACTAGTTTTTACCATGCTGCAATGGTTGTCGGCCTTTGGCGGTGTCAAAGATGATTAAAATATTAATATAGTGATTACCAAGGTGACCGAACAAAGTACAGTATAGGAAGGTGGAGGTTGGTTGGCTTCAGTATGGTAGCAAGGATAGCAAATGATTAAAGTAGCTATGCAAAGTTGAAAAGATGCTCAAAAATACTAGTCCTAGTTGCTGGACTTAGACTAGAATGAGCAAAAATTAACTAAGCCTAGATACTGAAATAACGGATGCAAAACAAGCAAGACAGAACACAATAGGTAAGTTTCTAAGATTTTTTTCTCTTTTTGCAGTGGCCTTCTATGTGGCTTTTTATTTATTTTTAATAATTTTTTAAATTTTTTTATACCTCAAAAAAATACCTAAAGGAGTAAAAGATCTCAAATAGTCAAAAAACTAGTGTTCTGCCGCAACACTGCCGCGGGAACAGAAAATAGCAGAAATCATGCCACAGCAGGAAAGTAGCAGTAGACAGAAACTTAAATCAGCAATTTCTCCCAAACCACTTGTCCGATTGAGCTAAAAATTTATCTGTGGACTCCTTGAATTATGCTTGATTTTCTAGAAATTTTTGAGAATTTTCTGGGCACCTTTGTTTTAGTCCAAATTGAACTCTAATTTGAGATCCGAATCAAAACCAATTCAAATTTTGAACCCTAGTCTGAATCTACGTGAACCTTCTTAAGGTCATGGAGGATTCCTTGAGGTTGGTCAAGTCCTTGTCCAAGAGATAGAGACCGAATCGAACAAGGCAAGACTTTATCTTTCAATTTAAACTTCAAGCAACTTCACTTTCCTTTTTCCCTTGGACTCTTGCCTTTTCTTTCTCAGATCCAATCTACTTGAGCTAGCACCAAGATGCAATCAGCACTAGCTCTTCTCCTTTGCGCATGGCAGCAAGGAGCTTGATGGTGGTGGCGAACCTTGTCACTGCAGCAAGATGGTGGTGCGGTAGCAGCTAGGGCGTGTGGGAAGTGGTGGCAGCGGGTGTGGCAGCATAGGGTGGTACGTGGCTGTGTACGGTGTCGCAAGGTGACGAATGAGCGGCAGTGGTGGATGGTCGCACAGGTTGTCGCGGCTGAAATTGGCTAAAAAATCTTGCCACGGCAGCAATTCTTCTCTTCTCTTTTTCTGATTTTTCTGTAGGAAGAACTAGAAGCAACACAAAGAGATTTGATCTAGTAGAAAATTTTTGACTACGAACCAATCTAATCTAGCAACTTGACTTAATTAATGCAGCAAAAGTTCAACAATACAAGAACTATGATGAAAATTGTGAGGCTCAGATTGGTTTGGACAACGGGTAAACTAATCTACTATTTTTTGTAGGCTTTTTCTGGACGATTGGTAGACCAGATCTAAACTATGAAAATGGTAAATTTCTCACCGAGCAACTTGAGCTCTGATACCACTTGATGAGACAATGGCCTGATCTTTTGATGATAACTATCGATATGGTGGAGGTTGACCTTGACGATCCGACTATACTGTACACAACAATACGCTTTAGCAATCACTAAACCAATCACCAATGGTTATTGACATTGCCGTAAGCACGATCAACCTAAAAAATGAAGTTTGAATTTCTGCAAACAAGTGAAGAACCAACAAGAACTAAGATAAACTGTATTGGGATTCCACTAGCGATCTAAACAAGGCGCTAGTCCTACAGGACTTGTAGATGCGATAATGTAGCAGTAGCTAAACAACTGCTAAATAGCCAAATTGGGTATTAAATACCCAACAATCAGAAACTAGCCATTGCACAGCAGCGGACATGGAGTAGGGGTCGATCTGACCGACTAATAACATACGGTTTCAGTATCACTCGTTTAAGCACAAACCAAAGACCAATTGAACTACCACGTCCTATTCAACCATACTCAAAATATTAGTTGCACCGGATAATATGAAATTTTGTAAATAGAGAAATGTCCTACCACAAGCTTAAGATGGGTTTTACTGAAGAGCTTATCGATTGAATTACAAACAGTTTGACCATGCAACCATGGCCAGTTCGATGATAAGATTAAATTGTATAACATATTTATTGAAGGTTGATGTGGTCTTTTTATAATATTCTATAATATTCTCTGCTATTTTTATTAAGTATTAACTAATACCTAATAATTGCTTGAAAGTGCAAATTATCTCTCTACTTATTCATACGTAGGAAAACCTCCAAAAGTTTCAGAAAAAATCATATTTGAGGAAGAAACAATGAGAGAAGCGTGTCAAGCAAAGACAAGGGTGAACCAACCTCTTTGTTTTCAGCTCAACATCGAGAAGAAGGGCCAACACCTCCGGTTGTAGGCATCATCTTCCCCTTCGTCTAGAATAGCACTGACGTCCTCCATTGCCATCTCCACCATGGGTCTCCTCCATTCAATTATTAGGGAGTTTATGGACAGCAACTTGAGTCCTTTATTTTGTGTCTTTAATCATTCATGTTTCATCCTACTGAAAGACTATTAGATTGAACTCTTGCTATCGCATCTTTATGAGATACGATACCTTGGAATACTCCGGGCTGAAAGTCTACGACAATCCTAGGTTATCACCAACAGGTTCACTTGTAGGTTATCACCCAACAAGTTCACTAAACCTACTATTGATCAGATAGACAATTAGACCGCCCCGATGCCAATGTGAGTCTATATGGCCGGTCTGACCAGATTTTAACAGTGAGATTCAATGTTTGGTATCAATGGTGTTGAAATATATGCATCACATTCAATGGTTTTAGCATCATCTATGAAACCTAATACCTTAGCTATCTTTTTCCTGAGGAATGATTTCAGGAAAGCCATGTTATAAGCAACAATATTATATAACCAGATGATATGGAGTAGTTGCGTGTTAGCTATCTACTCTTATTTTATTTTTATCCGAAGATGTGAGGGACCCGGTATTCTAATCCAATTCAAGGGATTCCCAACAAGTGAAGACGGTGACCATAGCCGCTACCTGCGACGGTCTATGGCCCACCCCCGCCCCGTGCGACATGCATACGACGCACTACGTATGACTCACCACGGCCTGATTGGGGATTACGATTCCAAACACACACACCTCACGCGTATGACTCACTTTGGCAATGGACCGTACTTTTACTTTGCATTCCACATGAATCGAGATAAAATAACAAGTTCCTCCATATGCATCCAACCACACTCCCCATTTCAACATACACGCATGACAGATGGGAGGTGGGGGCATATGTTGGACAGCAAGCATATCATCACACGAACCACTACGGTACGATAATACACCTAGCTGTCCACCGGGGACTATATGAACACATCATTCGGCGATAACCGGAAACATAATCAAATCTAGAGTATTCATGCACAGCGGAATAAAAGACCCAAAATCCGCAGCGGTGCATCAACCGCTGCCCAATAGTCACCAAAATCCCACGAGTCGATAGCCAACCAAGAAAACTAGGTAGCTAGGCATCATCGAAGTAATCCTCGACCACTGGCTCACTTGCAATGGTCTAGGAATATCCTAGGTGAGTACAAACGTACTCGCAAGACTTATTCGTGCTTGATTAAATGTCCTACACATGCATTACTACGACAGAAATAAAACATGGTACGATCCAAGTCAACTAGATATATAAATTACGGCATGGCAATAACAATATAAAGGGAAACTACCAGGATGTAGCTTGCAGTCCAGATTCTATATAATTTAAGGTACGACCATAACAACATTCGCATCGTCATTTCCAAGCTTATTTTGGGGGCAGCCCACACCCCATTTTAACGATTGGTGAAACACCACAACATTTCCAAACAATCTCTCGGACCGTTACCGACAATATAACCACTACGGGTATACGAGTGCATTACCCTTGGAGGTTGCAAGGCTCCAAGCGGAATTGAGACTTACCATCAGATATACCCTAGCGTCGATTTCGGTAACGTCCACGCAGTGATAAGGGAGTGCTTAGGTGAAATCACCTCAGGAGGGTATGACGGCAAACACACTTCAAAACACCGGGGGCCGTATTCAATTCTTCAAATAACATACCACCTTATTAAGTTAAAGTTGAGGGGGCAACAAGGTTAATTCACAGCCATAGCTGAACATAACCGCACGACACATCCTAGTCATACTAGTTTGCTCAAATACCGATCACGTGTTTCAAGCAAACATTCACCACATAAACATATATAAGTAAAGCATGTAAATCATAATGTAATATGCAACAAGCTCTGCTTGCCTTGGTCACAGGGTTCTGGATCTTGCTCTGAAGTGAAAGCCAAGTGGTCACCTTCTTCGGGCTCTGTTGCAAACAACACAAAAGACCGGAAAAGAAACGACAAGGAATAAGGATGAGCCCAGCATGAATGCATGTTGAATGATGCTAGGTATGCATCTCTAATGTGACTTATGGATGTTAGAAATCCGATGCAACAAGAATTCCTTAATTTGCATGTTTAGAGATTAAGCTATGGCCCTAGTAACGCATGCATGTCAATTTCGTTCGTTCGCAAGCTAGGATTAAAAGTTACTAGTCTCGATAGATGGCCACATTCAGAAATGATCATATTAGGGAAGTGCTCTGAGATACGATCCTAACACAACTGAAATCACTCGATTTGGAACTATAATCGTTAAGTTAGGATTCATCGAAAACATCGCATGAAAAAGGGGTGAACTAGGGTATACGCCAAAATGCTCGAACTTTTGATTTTGAATCTGAAAATTATGTTTGAACCAGATTGTAAGAAATTTCATAAGGTTTCCAGAAATATAAAGTTTACTAAATTTGGAGCTATGGTTCAAAAGTTACGGATCATTGAAAACTTCGTACGAAAGAAATGAACTTAATTCAAACTCAAATTGGTCTGGATTTACATTTCAAATTTCAAATTTTGTTTCAACCAGGTTGCAGGAAATTTCTCAAGGATTCCAGAAAGGTAAAGTTTGTTCAAGTTGGAGTTGTGGTTTAAAAGATATCGCGTTTTAAAGTTTACCGGACATTTAGGCAAAAACCCTAACCCTAACTGCGAAAAAGAATTACTAAGTCCACCCGAAAAAGCTACACTAACCCTACTCTCTCTGGCTGACAAGCGTGGCCCCCGGTCAGTGCTAACTCAAACCACGGGAGGTCCAGTCAGTAGCTGACGGGGCACGGGCAACCAATCCGTGGTTGCCACGTCACCCCGCTCAACTCTCCCTTTCTCTCACCCACTCTCTCTCTCTCTCTGACTCGGTCCTGGGGCGGCCGGAGTCCTCGCCGGAGCTTCACCGGACATGGCTGGAGGCGAATCGGGGCACGACCGGCTCGGCTGAGGGCGGTGGAGGAAGGAGGAGCTCACCCCGAGTGCGATGAGCGGACGCGGGGAAGCTGCGGTGGCCGGGACGAGGCACGCGACGGCGGAGAGCTTCGGGAGACGCCGGCGAGGGGCTTCCGGTTAGCAATCTACAAAATGGAGGAGGGGGAAGGGTAAGGGAGGTAGCGAGGTTGCTCGGGAGCGAGGTGATGTAGCCGGGGAAGAACCAGAACGGCGGCGGGGAGCTCGCCAGAGTTGCAACCGGACGTGAGGACGAAGGAGACGGTGGAGGTCTTCCGGGCTTGGACCTGACAAATAGAGGAGAGGGGGAGGTGAGGAAGGGTGAGAGGGGGCTCGGGACAGGAGAGGAGAAGCCGGGGGCTCACCGGAGCGGGAGGGATTGCTCGCCGGAGTCGATGGCCGGCAGCGGGGAAGAAGGGGGCGGCACGGGTAGCTCCGGCGACGGGAGTTAGGGTTTGGGCGTGGGGATGAGAGAAGGGGAGGAGGAGCTGTCCGAACGAGGGCTTAAATGGGGCGGCGGCGCGGTTGGAACGGTGGGGCGCCGCCCACCTCGGCTAACCGGCGGCGGCGACATGGCAGGGGCGCTTTGACGAGCGGGCCCCGTGAACCGGGAGGAGGGAGGAGGTGGGATAGCCCTGGGGGCGTTTTCCAGGGGGAGAAGCGGGAAAGGCCGGGTGCACTTTCCTACGGAAAAGGCGGGAGAAGGGGGGAGGAGAAGGCGGGTTGGGATGGCGGGCTGGCCGAATGGGCCTCAGCCCAATAAGCCTCGGCCTGTTTTCTTTTAAAATCCCTTTTTCCTTTTTCTAATCTATAGGGTTACTTTTTAATCGATTTAGCCATCCAAACGAGCTCCAAAAATCTTGAAATTTTTACACAATTCATAAAATGTCTTGTAGAGTCTACTGTAAAATTTTGAGGTCATTTGGATATGCTTTGACCTGGTTTTGAATTCAAAATCAAATTTGATCTACAAATTGGTTTGAACTGTAGCTAGGCTCTAAACACTTCCAAAATTTTTGAAAATTGGCAGGTAGCTAGGGTTCCCACACTCTTGGCTATTTATAAAATTTGAGGACCTTTCATCCACAAGAAGGTTGCCTACCCTTTAAATTACACTTCAGCCCTTTTCTTCTGATTGAATTGCTAATTCTTCAATTGAGGTAGCAATTCATGGAATCTTGGGATGGAGCTGTGGGAAAGGGGGACTTACGTGGTGATCCACTAAGAGGCTTACTGATCTTCTCCCCAACTATTACTAATACTGAGGGTTGATAATCCAAATAAGTTGATTGATGTTTGCAAAATTATCCACCGAGGATGAGATATGTACGTATTCTATAAAATATAACTTTTAAAAATTTAAGTTTATGCAAGGTGGATGCGGGGATGATGACATGTATGCATGAGGAATAACAAAACCCTAATCGCAATATAAGTTGGGTATTACAAGACTTACCTCCCTTAAAAAGATCTCGACCTGAGATCTCTAACGGTCGACAAACAAGGACGGAAACTCGGTCTTGAGCCAATCTTCACGTTCCCATGTAGCTTCATCTTCCGTATGGTTGCTCCACTGGACCTTGAAGAACTTGACGGTACGGTTCCGAGTCTTACACTCGGTCTCATCAAGAATACGCATCGGATGTTCTCGATAAGTGAGGTCTTCGCGTAGCTCTTCCATCTCAGGGTTAATCTTCGTTTCAGGGACACGATGACAAGCCTTCAGTTGGGACACATGGAATACATCGTGCGATTGGGACAGCGAGGGAGGCAACTCCAACTGATATGCCACGGTCACTCGTCTGGCCAAAATTTGGTATGGACCGATATATCGAGGGGCTAGCTTTCCTTTCACTCCGAAGCGACGGACACCTTTAAACGGAGTGACCTTGAGATACACACTGTCCCCAATTTGGAAGGTAACTTCTCGACGGTGTGGATCAGCATAACTCTTCTGTCTCGATTGAGCTTCACGAAGACGTTCTCGTATGAGGCGAACTTGAGCTTCTGCTTCCTTAATTGCATGTCCAAAGAACTGTCTCTCACCGGTCTCGGACCAGTTTAGGGGAGTCCTGCATCTTCTTTCGTAGAGTACTTCGAACGGTGCCATACCAAGGCTAGCTTGGTAACTATTGTTGTAGGAGAACTCCGCATACGGCAAACACTTCTCCCAATTGGAGCCGAAAGTGAGGGCACAAGACCTCAACATGTCTTCAAGGATTTGATTGGTTCTCTCAACTTGACCTCCGGTTTGAGGATGGAACGCTGTGTTAAACGATAGAGAAGTTCCCATGGCCTCATGCAAACACTTCCAAAACCGGTTGGTAAATTGGGTGCCCCGATCCGAAACAATCCTTGCGGGAACACCATGGAGACAAATGATGTGGGCAATATACAACTCCGCTAATTGACTCAACTTATGAGTGGTCTTCACGGGGATGAAGTGAGCTACCTTGGAGAGGCGATCCACAATCACCCATATCGCATCGTTGCCCTTCGGAGATTTTGGTAAACCTACCACGAAATCCATACCGATCTCTTCCCATTTTCACTTGGGAATAGGGAGTGGTTGAAGCATACCCGCTGGTCTTTGATGCTCGGCCTTCACACGGCAGCACATGTCGCATTCAGCAACAAATCGGGTAATCTCCCGCTTCATTCGGGTCCACCAAAATCGACGACGAATATCTTGGTACATCTTGGTGCTACCGGGATGGATGGACAGTGGGGAGTTATGAGCTTCATGGAGAATCAATTCCTTTAGTTGCTGGTCCTTGGGCACTACGAGTCGCTTCCCGAACCAAAGGACTCCATTCTCATCTTCGATGAAGCAAGTAGTGGTACTATTCTTCACCTTCTCTCTTATCTTCTGCATACCAATATTTTGTGCTTGCGCGGCCTTGATTTGGTCTTCCAAGCATGGTTTCACCTCCAGAACAGCGAGAGAACCTTGCTCAACCATCTCAAGATTGAGTCGCTGAAATTCCAAGTAGAGCGGTGGTTGTTGCTTAAGGATGGCGGCATTGTTGCAATAGGCTTTCCGGCTAAGTGCGTCGGCGACGACGTTGGCCTTGCCGGGGGTGTAATTTAAACCCAAATTATAATCTTTAATGAGCTCAAGCCATCTCCGTTGCCGAAGATTCAGATCTGGTTGAGTAAATAAATACTTCAAACTCTTATGATCCGAAAAGATTTCACAACGGTTACCGATGAGGTAATGGCGCCAAATCTTGAGAGCGTGAACCACAGCTGCTAGCTTCAGGTCATGAGTGGGATAATTTGCCTCATGAGGACGCAGTTGACGTGAAGCATAAGCCACCACGCGATCTTCTTGCATGAGGACACAACCCAACCCATTTCGAGAAGCATCGCAATAGACTTCGAAGCTTTTGTGGATATCCGGGAGGATAAGCACTGGTGCTGATGTTAACTTCTTCTTGAGCTCTTGGAAACTCCCTTCACACTTGTCGGACCACACAAACTTCTTATCCTTCTTCAACAATTTGGTCATTGGCTTCGCTATGGAAGAGAAACCTTCGATGAATCGGCGGTAATAACCCGCCAATCCAAGAAAACTGCGGATCTGGGTAATTGATTTAGGTTGCTTCCATTCTTGGATGGCTTGCACTTTGCTCGGGTCTACAGCAACACCTTCAACTAAAAGCACATGACCCAAGAACTCCACTTGATGCTTCCAAAATTCACACTTCGAGAATTTTGCATACAGACGATGCTCACGGAGCTTGTCGAGCACTATTCTCAAGTGGTCTACATGCTCCGGTTCAGACTTGGAGTAGATGAGGATGTCATCAATAAAGATGACAACAAATCGATCAAGATACTCCATGAATACCGAATTCATGAGTTGCATAAAGGTAGAAGGAGCATTGGTCAAACCGAATGACATCACTGTGTATTCGTATGACTCGTATCGAGTGGTAAAGGCTGTTTTCGAAATGTCTTCAGATCTGATTTTTATTTGGTGGTAGCCTAACCTAAGATCAATCTTGGAGAAGACACATGCTCCGGCTAATTGATCAAATAGGTCATCAATCCGGGGAAGAGGATACTTATTCTTCACCGTGAGCTCATTCAACGGACGGTAGTCCACTACCATCCGTAGGCTCGAATCCTTCTTCTTCACAAACATCGCGGGACAACCCCATGGTGAGGAACTAGGTCTAATGAAGCCCTTGTCCTCAAGCTCCTTGAGTTTCTTCTTCATCTCCAACAACTCATTTGGGGGTATCCAATACGGTCACTTCGAAATAGGGGCAGTACCGGGTGGAAGATCGATAATGAATTCCACTACACGGTCAGGAGGCATACCCGGCAATTCTTCAGGGAAAACATCTGGGTACTCACATACCACTGGGACTAGCTCAATTCCCTGGTCTTGGGTGCTGCTCATGGCAAAAAGATGCCCTGACGAAGATGACGACACGAATGTCACTTCTTTGCTAGAGTTGGCAACAAGGAAGACGGACCTTTCGGCACAATCTATTTTTGCCTTGTGTTGGACCAACCAATTCATGCCCAAGATAACATCTAAACCCTTCGATCCAAGAAACACCATATTAGCTAGAAATAACTCTCCACCAATTTCTAGCTTAACATCCTCGTAGACGAGCTTGGTCCTTAATTCCGAGCCGGGTGTTGCAATAATGAGGGGATGATGCGATGCTGATGAGGGAACATGATTATCATGTACAAACTTGATGGATATAAAGGAATGGGATGCTCCAGAATCGAAAAGAACGGTGGCGGGAGTTGAGTTCATGGAAAGCGTACCCAACACCACCTCCGGTGCATCTTGCGCTTCTTCGGCGGTGACATGATTCACTCTGCCACGGCCGGCGGCTTGAGGCTTGTTGGGGGCTGGTCCCCTGACTTGAGGACCTCCACTAACTTGCCCTTGCTGCACCTTAGGGGCGAAAGAGAGTCTCGAGCGCAGATGGGAGCAATTGTTTGCATAATGCCCCATATTTCTGCAGTTGTAGCACTTCACCTTGCTTAAGTCGGGTAAAGACCGCGGCTGTCCTCCCTGGGGATGAGGTTGGAAACCTTGCTGCTGAGGACGAAGCGCATAACCTTGTGGCCTTGGCGGGTGCGGTCTCGCAGGACGGGGTGGTTGTGGCTGCCACGCCCTTGGCTTCTGCGAACTGCTTGCAGCAGATTTCAACAATTCTCTCTCGCGCTTTCGAGAGTGGCTGAGGGCTGATTCCTTGGCCTCCACTTTAATGGCTTTGTCCACCAGGTGTTGGAAGTCACGCACGTCAACTATGGCGAGCTTAGCCTGCATCTCTTCATTTAATTTGCCCATGAACTTCTCAACCTTGTCCTCGTCAGTGGATACCTCACGGGGTGCATAACGCGCCAAATGGTTGAATTCATGGAGAAACTCCAGGATGGGCTTCTTGCCTTGGCGAAGGTCACGGAACTCTTCTTTCTTTAGCGCCATAATACCAGAAGGGATGTGGAACTCACGGAAGCCGGTTCGGAACTCGGCCCATGTGACCACATGACCCTGTGCTTGCATAGCCAGGAAGTTCTCCCACCAATCTGCGGCGGCTCCTTCGAGGTAGTGGGAGGTGAAGTTGACCTTGTCGGCCTCCGCACACTGGGCCAACTAAAGCTTCCTCTCAATTGTCCGGATCCAATTATCTGCCTCTAACGGATCATTAGCTCGGTCGAAGGTTGCCGGTTGAGTCCGCTGAAAATTAGCTAGACCACCTCTCACTTGACCACCAGCTGCGCCTTGATTGTGCGCGAGTTGCTCAAGAATCTGATTCTGGGTTGCCAACAAGTCCGCTATGTTGGGTTGCTGGGGAGGGGGTGGCACATCCTCCTCTTCACGTTCACGGCGACCACGTGCAGCTCCACGCATTCCAGACACCATGCTGTTGCAACCAAAGGGACAACAGAATGAGACGGCAACACTTGGGAAATGGAAAACTAAGGTATTTCCACAACGGTGCAGCGAGGTATTCATGAACATGCCACATTATTTCATACACATTTTCACAAGAAAATGAAGTACAAAACAATTGTAAGAACGATCAACAACAATCCTCGATTGCATTAATACGTTCGACATAGTTCATAGATGGGGCTACAGTTTAGATCACCTTACAGTGAAATAAACATTACAAGGTGCCAAAAATTGCAGCCTCCAATACCCAATTACATGCCTCCAAAAGATACCTTAACCCTAGGATTTGGTTCGGCTTACACCACCAAATGAGAGCTTCAACTTAATACCAAAATCTGGACAGCACTACTAGGGACTATATGGAGCTCCTTCGTTGTGACAACGGATCTCGTAGGCCTCCAAATCAGTGGGGAGAGGAACCAAAGAATGAAACAAAGGGATCCTATGTCCAAACTGAGGAACTACAGAGGGAATGCGACGAACGCTGCCCACCGACATTTACGAATGCAACACATCGGGTGGGAAACCAATCTCCATTCCGCCCACCGATGGATAATGGTGCACCCACGGACCTCCTTCATAGACCGAGTAGATGCCCTCTCTGGTCCAGAAGTGAGGGGGTGTAGCAAAGTCCATCCTTTGGTGATAAGCAAGCTCTAGGGAGATGAGGAGACGATGACGATACCGCCTCATCTCGAACCCACGGGCATGATACGCCACGTCCAAGGATCGGACGAGATGCCCCAAATGGGCTAGTACCACGTTGCTCTCCTGGGTGAAATCTTCAGACGGTGCCACGTCCTCTAGGGGAGTACGTGACGGGAAAAAGGAGAAGGGGCCCTCAGCGAGGCCCGGAAGCTCATGGTGAAGATGACACATGACAGAATATGCGGCATCTTGGACTGCAGACTCCAACTCAGCTCCATAACCATTGAAGAAGCACGGCTGATGCAGAGGGTCACTCTCCCGTGGTTTGATGAACACGCGTGCCCGGTACTCGTACATGCCAAACCTTAGGTCGGCTCTATGCACAAGGTACTCCGGGAGACATGGGAATCCGAGTTCCCAGAGCATGTACAAAAGTACCTCCAGAAACCCATCAACATCCAAGGCATGGGTGGCATGCGCCAACCGAGGAAATTCCATCTAACAAAACAAAGGAATGGGTCAAGCTTAGCCACAAGCAAAAACAAATGCAATAGGGGAGAAAATTCAGAACTAAGAGCGATGAGGGTAAGGAATAAAAAGCAACCTACTTACTGATTTTAAACATAGGGTTTAACTTGCAAATAGCTTTCTCGGCGAAGCCAAGTCCAAACTAACGCCCACCTGCAATTGGCTTCCTACGGTCAGCTCGGCTCTGATACCAAGCTGTGAGGGACCCGGTATTCTAATCCGATTCAAGGGATTCACAACAAGTGAAGACGGTGACCATAGCCGCTACCTGCGACGGTCTATGGCCTACCCCCGCCCCGTGCGACATGCATACGACGCACTGCGTATGACTCACCACGGCCTGATTGGGGGATTACGATTCCAAACACATACGCCTCACGCGTATGACTCACTTTGGCAATGGACCGTACTTTCACTTTGCATTCCATATGAATCGAGATAAAATAACAAGTTCCTCCATATGCATCCAACCACACTCCCCATTTCAACATACACGCATGACAGATGTGAGGTGGGGGCATATGTTGGACAGCAAGCATATCATCACACGAACCACTACAGTACGATAATACTCCTAGCTGTCCACGGGGGACTATATGAACACATCATTCCGCGATAACCGGAAACATAATCAAATCTAGAGTATTCATGCACAGCGGAATAAAAGACCCAAAATCCGCAGCGATGCATCAACCGCTGCCCAATAGTCACCAAAATCCCACGAGTCGATAGCCAACCAAGAAAACCAGGTAGCTAGGCATCATCGAAGTAATCCTCGACCACTGGCTCACCTGCAATGATCTAGGAATATCCTAGGTGAGTACAAACGTACTCGCAAGACTTATTCGTGCTTGATTAAATGTCCTACACATGCATTACTACGACAGAAATAAAACATGGTACGATCCAAGTCAACTAGATATACAAATTATGGCATGGCAATAACAATATAAAGGGAAACTACTAGGATGTAGCTTGCAGTCCAGATTCTATATAATTCAAGTTACAACCATAACAACATTCGCATCATCATTTCCAAGCTTATTTTGGGGCAGCCCACACCCCATTTTAACGATTGGTGAAACACCACAACATTTCCAAACAATCTCTCGGACCGTTACTGACAATACGACCACTACGGGTATACGAGTGCATTACCCTTGGAGGTTGCAAGGCTCCAAGCAGAATTGAGACTTACCATCAGATATACCCTAGCGTCAATTTCGGTAACATCCACATGGTGATAAGGGAGTGCTTAGGTGAAATCACCTCAGGAGGGTATGACGGCAAACACACTTCGAAACACCGGGGGCCGTATTCAATTCTTCAGATAACATACCAACCGTATTCACCAAGCACACCCTCGGCTCTCCCATCTCACCTTATTAAGTTAAAGTTGAGGGGGCAACAAGGTTAATTCGTAGTCATAGCTGAACATAACCGCACGACACATCCTAGTCATACTAGTTTGCTCAAATACCGATCACGTGTTTCAAGCAAACATTCACCACGTAAACATATATAAGTAAAGCATGTAAATCACAATGTAATATGCAACAAGCTCTACTTGCCTTGGTCACAGGGTTCTGGATCTTGCTCTGAAGTGAAAGCCAAGTGGTCACCTTCTTCGGGCTCTGTTGCAAACAATGCAAAAGACCGGAAAAGAAACGACAAGGAATAAGGATGAGCCCAGCATGAATGCATGTTGAATGATGCTAGGTATGCATCTCTAATGTGACTTATGGATGTTAGAAATTTGATGCAACAAGAATTCCTTAATTTGCATGTTTAGAGATTAAGCTATGGCCCTAGTAACGCATGCATGTCAATTTTGTTCGGTTGCAAGCTAGGACTAAAAGTTACTAGTCTCGATAGATGGCCATGTTCAGAAATGATCATATTAGGGAAGTGCTCTGAGATACGATCCTAACGCAACTGAAATCACTCGATTTGGAACTATAATCGTTAAGTTAGGATTCATCGAAAACATCGCATGAAAAAGGGGTGAACTAGGGTATACGCCAAAATGCTCAAACTTTTGATTTTGAATCTGAAAATTGTGTTTGAACCAGATCATAGGAAATTTCATAAGGTTTCCAGAAATATAAAGTTTGCTAAATTTGGAGCTATGGTTCAAAAGTTACGGATCATTGAAAACTTCCTACGAAAGAAATGAACTTAATTCAAACTCAAATTGGTCTGGATTTACATTTCAAATTTTGAAATTTTGTTTCAACCAGTTTGCAGGAAATTTCTCAAGGATTCCAGAAAGGTAAAGTTTGTTCAAGTTGGAGTTACGGTTTAAAAGATATCGCATTTTAAAGTTTACCGGACATTTAGGCAAAAACCCTAACCCTAACTGCGAAAAAGAATTACTAAGTCCACCCGAAAAAGCTACACTAACCCTACTCTCTCTGGCTGACGAGCGGGGCCCCCGGTCAGTGCTGACTCGGACCACGGGAGGTCCAGTCAGTAGCTGACGGGGCACGGGCAACCAATCCGTGGTTGCCACGTCACCCCGCTCAACTCTCCCTTTCTCTCACCCACTCTCTCTCTCTCTCTGACTCGGTCCTGGGGCGGCCGGAGTCCTCGCCGGAGCTTCACCGGACATGGCCGGAGGCGAATCGAGGCACGGCCGGCTCGGCTGAGGGTGGCGGAGGAAGGAGGAGCTCACCCCGAGTGCGATGAGTGGACGCGGGGAAGCTGCGGTGGCCGGGACGAGGCACGCGACGGCGAGGAGCGGTGGAGAGCTTCGGGAGACGCCGACGAGGGGCTTCCGGTTAGCAATCTGCAAAATGGAGGAGGGAGAAGGGTGAGGGAGGTAGCGAGGTTGCTCGGGAGTGAGGTGATGTAGCCGAGGAAGAACCAGAACGGCGGCGGGGAGCTCGCCGGAGTTGCAACTGGACGTGAGGACAAAGGAGACGGTGGAGGTCTTCCGGGCTTGGACCTGACAAATAGAGGAGAGGGGGAGGTGAGGAAGGGTGTGAGGGTGCTCGAGATAGGAGAGGGGAAGCCGGGGGCCCACCGGAGCGGGAGGGATTGCTCGCCGGAGTCGGTGGCCAGCAGCGGGGAAGAAGGGGGCGGCACGGGTAGCTCCGGCGACGGGAGTTAGGGTTTGGGCGTGGGGATGAGAGAAGGGGAGGAGGAGCTGTCTGAACGAGGGCTTAAATGGGGCGTCGGCGTGGTCGGAACGGTGGGGCACGGCCCACCTCGGCTAACCGGCAGCGGCGACGTGGCAGGGGCGCTCTGATGAGCGGGCCCCGCGGATCGGGAGGAGGGAGGAGGCGGGATAGCCCTAGGGGCGTTTTCCAAGGGAGAAGCAGGAAAGGCCGGGTGCACTTTCCTACGGGAAAGACGGGAGAAGGGGGGAGGAGAAGGCGGGTTGGGATGGCAGGCTGGCCGAATGGGCCTCGGCCCAATAAGCCTCGGCCTGTTTTCTTTTAAAATCCATTTTTCCTTTTTCTAATCTATAGGGTTACTTTTTAATCGATTTAACCATCCAAACGAGCTCCAAAAATCTTGAAATTTTTACACAATTCATAAAATGTCTTGTAGAGTCTACTGTAAAATTTTGAGGTCATTTGGATACACTTTGACCTGGTTTTGAATTCAAACTCAAATTTGATCTACAAATTGGTTTGAACTGTAGCTAGGCTCTAAACACTTCCAAATTTTTTGAAAATTAGCAGGTAGCTAGGGTTCCCACACTCATGATTATTTATAAAATTTGAGGACATTTCATCCACAAGAAGGTTGCCTACCCATTAAATTACACTTCAGCCCTTTTCTTCCGATTGAATTTCTAATTCTTCAATTGAGGTAGCAATTCATGGAATCTTGGGATGGAGCTGTGGGAAAGGGGGACTTAGGTGGTGATCCACTGAGAGGGTTACTAATCTTCTCCCAAACTATTACTAATACTGAGGGTTGATAATGCAAATAAGTTGATTGATGTTTGCAAAATTATCCACCGAGGATGAGATATGTACATATTCTATAAAATATAACTTTTAAAAATTTAAGTTGATGTAAGTGGATGCGGGGATGATGACATGTATGCATGAGGAATAACAAAACCCTAATCACAATATAAGTTGTGTATTACAGAAGAATTGAGAAAAATATGGGCATCATAATATTGCCTGATTTGGGGGTATCTAGGATATTAGCATGAAGGATGGTGAAATTAATCATTAATTCTTGTGACTAAAATTGTTGTTGTGATGAATGACTACTACTACAGGAACAACCATCCAAGACACCTCATCACAGATAGACGATAAAAATTGTCTGCGATGAGGCTTACTGCAGATGATTCTCATGAAAATACACATACAAATAGTCATATCACAGATAGCTATTCTAAAATACTGTCTATGATATTTATCATAGCTGATTTGTTAAAAATAGTCGGTGTTATGAGCATCATCATAGACGCTTCTTGCAAACGAGCCATCTATGTCTGTTGCCTATAACTGAATGGTTAGCCTCCTCTTCCTCTATAAAGTGGCACCTTAATCCTAGCCTTCTCGTAGATCCATCATGCCACCACCACTGTCAATTGACACCATCATTCCTAAGCCTAGCGCCGGCATCCTCCTCCCCGAGGTCGCCACCACGATGCCCTCCTCTCCCCGAGTCGACTTCCTCCTCCCTGAGGCCACCGCCACAATGCCCTCCTCCTCACCAACAATCCTAGGGAGGTCATGGTCATGGTGGGCGCCACCGGTGGCACCAGGTAAAGGACGGTGGAGTTGAGGGGGTGAGTTGAGGGGGTGCACCGGGTCGAGAGTGGCAAAGGTTGCGGTGGATTCCGCCACCCACTCTGCTGAATTACTCACCTCCTTTCCGAGCCTTAGCGTCATCGCTACAAATTAAGGAAACCCAAGGCAACTGCTCTCTGTTCTAGAATTTGTACAGATGTTACATAAGGAGGATTATTTTAGTTAAACTGATTGAAAATATACAAGCTTTCAAGTGTATGTGTTTTGGTTTTCCATGTGTGCTAATGAATGACCAAAAATCCTTACCTCATTCTAGAAAAGCAGGTGCATATTCAATGAAGAGAAAGTTATAATCTGAGGCATATAATATGTGTGAATGCATCTATTTCAATACAGCTGATGCTTAATTTGTTCAAGTGCTTAATTTCAATACAAAATTCTCTAATTGAGCTATCTGCAAAATTTATATCCAATCTATCGTCTCAGTTAGTCGTTGTGTTGTGCCTTTTCATGTGAAATTCTAATGGTTAGTTGTGACCTCAAATTTTCTCATGAAAGAGGCACACCATAGTGGATTGAACGATACGATAGATTGAACTGATATAGGTTTTGCAAATAGCACAATTAGACAATGCTGATGAACTTCACAAAGGAGATCAGGGCTTTTTCACCACTCGCGTGACTCACCTGGTGCCTAGGACCATGGATGACTAGTACAGTGAAGCCCTTGTACTTAGGAAGTCAAATCTTCCTTGGGTAGCTCCTCCAACCGTCTTGAGCCCACCATCGAGCTTCTAGTGAACCCCTAAACCTTTTGCACACTTCCTCAAGCACGTGCGCACCCTCGGCGGGTCTTTCCGACGAGCACCGCCGTGCTGAGCTACCTTGGGTCACCGTCGGTGATGCTCCGATGATCCACCGGCCTCCGCACCACCATAGATAGACGCGGTATGGTCGCAAGAACCGATCGCATGAAAGCACCAGTCCTGGAACCCTCTTTAACGCGAGATTGATTCTAACCAGAGTTCTAGTGAAATGTGCCGGCGTTTAGCCGCCAATGAGACCGTTACGGCCATACCTCAACAACCGGAATGGGTTTTCAATCGTTAGCCATTACAGTTAAACCGTAATATGTCTATGACATGTGGGCCCCCGGGCGGTTAAAAAAATTGAACAGTTATCTTTCAGTTGAGTCACTGACCGATGGGACCGACCTTATTTAACACGTCACTTAACTGTTCACTTAAATAGAGACATGACATGCGGGTCCTAAAGCCTAGTTGACAGGTCAGAGTTGACCTGGCTTCCTCTGACCTTGGACCCCACCTGTCATTCACTATGGCTAAGTTAACAATAAGTATAAAAAGTATTTTCTATTATTTTAAATCAAAATGATTATCTAAATTTTCATAAAAACTCTTTAAACGATTTAAATCTTAGAAAATTCATAACTAATCAATTAAGTAAGAAATATGCATAAAATACTAAAATGTTTAGAAAAATGAATGATTTTATAGTAGGAAAGAATTAAAATGATTAAAAATATGAATCTTGCGTTTCCCTCAAGCCGGAGATTCTTCGGAATGCCGTATCTCGAGCATCCGGACTCTGATTACCGTGGTTCCACTTGGAATAGTATTTATTTTGAAAGTACAATGTCATGCCATGCATCTCATATCATGATCATGTCAATAAAGTTCAGTAGAATTAATTATTTCCATATCGTTTTTCCGGTGTTTCTGCTGCTTATCAATAGCATCGGAGGGTCATGATGTGAACAAATATGACTACAAGTAGTGTCCTATTCCTGAATTAGGCAAGGAGCACCCTCCTTTGACCATGTTGATATCACCTAATATTTGCAACTTACTAGTGTATTCAATTTTATATCGCGTGCGTTCAACTTCTACTTTATTAGTAGATAATTAACTTCCTATGATTTGCATGGGACTATCTTGTAACCTAAAAGCCATTTCATTTGCTTCCAAGCTAGCATGATTAAGATTATTCAAGTCATTAGCAACTAGTTATATCATTATCATATGCTTAGCCTGCTTAGACTTGTTAAGTCATTGTTCTTCGGATAGTCCGGTTAATCAATACATTATGGGTGGGTTAAGTGTGATAATTATTTAGAGACCACGACAAGAGAAATAGCCTGTAGAGACATTATTTTGGGTTGCTAGAGACGCTGTAGTTGTCTCTACATAAGTGTAGGTACACTTTGTCAAGTGCCACATAAGTGCCAATACAGACAGTGTCGCTACGGCCAAAAGACACCAATAAAATGTCTCTACATATCATAAGACATTTCATAGAGGCACTATATACTGTCGCTAGTATAGAGGAAAATACATTATAATAATTTGTCGGAAGCAATCCTCGAACTCAAGACCTTCGGGAAACCTACGTACTCATCTAACCACTCAACCTCACACAACATCTTGCCAATAATCGTAATGAAATTCTTATGAGTAGTATATTACATGCCTCAAACTTATGAGAATTGCCTCTACAAAATGTAAATAGTGCCTCAAACCGTGTCTCTAACCATAATGTAAGGTCAATTTATAAAGTGTCTCATAAAATGCCTCTACATGAATTTTTGTGGTAAAAATGTCTCAACTAATGTCTCTACATTTAAGACACTTTATATGGTGCCTCAAAAAAGTGTTTCTTCATTAAGAAAAGTGCCTCTACATGATTATATGGTAGTTTAATAGAGGTAAATTGTAAAATGCCTCTAGAGAAGTGTAGGCAATTTGTGTTGTAGTGGACTATTGGGAAGTAATTCAATAAATTGACTAATAACCATTGGGCTTAGATGAGAGACCATGTTTTGAAACATGGTGGGTTGTCTCATCTTCCCACAAGGCCGGTTTCCCATGTATATTGATCCGCATTTGCATACTTCTACACAGGTGGTATAACGAGACCACCCACGACTAAATAATTTGTCTAGGATTAGCGTATGAGCTTCTTAGTTCACTGTTTCCATTTGCTATGTGGGTGAAAAATGACATGACATGATATGGTATCTCAATATAGGAGTAAGGGGACACATAGTCTTGAAGAGGCTGGGGATGTACCACCTGCTACAACTTACGAGACCATGTCGGAGAATGGCCCGACTGGTGTACATGGATTGACCCATAGGGGTGGCACATACCAAGGTTGAAAGCATTGTAACGGTCATGTTCGATCCCCCTCTACCAACACACCTCTTGAAGTGTGTTAATGATCTAGTATCGATACATGTAGGTAAAGATGTACCCCCTTGTAGGGTTAGAACTATTTGAATAGCTACGTCCATGATTATGGACAACTTGATGATTACCTAGGTCAAATTAGAAAACTTCAACGTTACACTAAAAGTGCCAAATTTAGTTTACAGAAATTAGGGGCTACTTCCTCATAGGTGGTTGAGGAAGAGTCGTTTGGTCTGGAGTTGCTGGTGACAGAAGTTTTGGACTAGCTTGAGAATAATACTCACTAATCCACTTATAGCCTGTTCTAGTAGTCACTTTCCATCTACTTAGAATACTATCAAATGAAAACTTCTCTTTATGCAAAATAGTCCACAACTACCCTCCTTGACACAAGTTGCATCTATTACTAATTTTCCATGTAAGTCTTGCAGAGTACCTTTGTGCTCATCTTGCAATCATTTATATTTTATGCAGAGGAGATCATCCCTTCAAAGAATGGTTTCTTTATTGAGATCAACACCAACAACAAGTAGTCACTAGGGATCTCAGGTAGTGGCCCTACCCAGGGTTTGGCAGCCGTTGCCTTTGTTCTATTTCCACTTTTGGCCTTACTACTTGTGGCTTCTAAGCTACTTATAGAACCTTCCGTTGTGTATTTGGATTTTAGTCTTCGGACAACTTGTGTAAATAAGTTGTTAAACTTACTCTAATAAGAGCTATATATATTATTGTAGTTTCTGTCATAGAGTTATTGTTGTCACACTTGTTTGCTTCAATGTGCCTCGTGTTTCATGCATGTATGATTATGAACCACATGAACTATGTAGGGTTTCGATATTCATAATATAGAATTGCCAAGTGTGATCATTATTGTGAAATGACTATTTCGCTGAGAGTTTGGGAACTATATCACTATACTCTAGCCGTGCATTAATTTGCCAGGACAAGTTTGGGGTTGATGTTTCGGCTCAATAAGAAAAGGGTGAGGAGACTATATCACTCTACTCAAGCTGACGTATTCAATTGGCAGCTTTGAGGTCGAGGTTGAAATATCAGGCTATTCGAGGCCATATCACTATACTCCTGTCAAGGTATTTGTATCTCGATGGTTGAGGTCGGTGTTGACGTCTCGACTTATGTGATAATTCCATTTGAAGTTTTGTATTGTAGATTTTGGGTCCAGGCGTTGAGAATGCTTTTGAAGTTAATTATTTTTTAGTTACAAGGGATATAGCACATGATACATGGGAATACAGATTTAAGGAACTTAGATTGCTTTAAATTATATTTGGGATTTTATCTAGCTCGAATACCATGAAGTGAACTTAGGAAATGTTATGCCAAATTTGCAGAAACTTGTACTCAATGATTCATCAGATGTTGAGGTAAATGAACTTTTCTCTAAATTAAGGGTGTTGCTAATGACTTTGCCAGATGTGATGATGTGTACTATTGAGATTTTTGAGTTTCTTAGAGATATAGACTGCTATCCAAATGTTTTAGTTGCTTATTGAATCTTATTTACTATCATGTGGCTGTAGCATCCGTTGAGAGAAGCTTTTCAAAATTAATATTATTGTTGAACTATTTGAGACTATCAACGTCACAAAAAGGTTGATTGGTTTAGCCACTTTATGCATTGAGAAAGATATGTTAGATGAGATTGATGTTGACACTATTATCGGTGACAGTGCCTCTAAAACATGTCACACGTTGCTTCTTTGATAATTGAACATAGCTTGCCTGTTTATTTTGTAGGTGATAGATGACGGCTTTCTCTCATTATACTTTCGCTAATGCATCTTCCATTGAATTCTCTTGTTCATGTAGCCTCTTCCAGTTCTCTTAAGAGTTAATAATAGAACCAAGGGAATGGGCTATTGCTTGAGTTTTTATGATGTACTTTTATAGTCAGCTACCATGATACATTGTTATGATGCACTCTTTATTGGTTTTGCAGCTGAAATGAAAAGTATGTTTGCATGTTTATTTTGTATCAAAGGGCCTCCACTTGTGTCTCACCCCAGGGCCTCTAAACTGTCAGAAACGGCCCTGGGTGTAGCATAATATTTATGTTTGCTTTGTTCTTAACTAGACTAGTATGTGGATTTTGTATTTAGAATCTATTACTTACTCCTATATGTATACTTAATCATGTTGCTCATGTGCATGTTCTCTAAATTTTATCATTTTCATATGCTTAATTTTTGCTCAGTTCATTGCCAATGATGAAAATATCATTTCATAAACATCTTATGAGGGTTCAGTGGTGCAGGGTTTAGAATTTCATTTAAATTAAATTCAACCCTAAACCCTACACCACTAGAAACCTCGACCGATGTGCAATTAAGAAAAATCGACAATCCTAAGGCTTCTTAGTACTTTCTAAATTGATCGTGGCTACTATTAGTTTAGAATTAAAAAAATTCAACATGCAAAAATATAAGACCTTCTAAACTGTGCACCTCTACTATTAGATCAAAACTAAAATTTAAAGAATATTACGTGGCCTGTGATGAAATTCATATGAGTTTATGGTACTAATTGGTATTGCAGGATAATTCTTGTTCTCCTACATAGGCCCTCATTCAATTCAAAAATTCTCTATTTGAGCTATCCTCTAGATTTTGAGGCACTCCGGTCTGTTGCTTCAGTCTTGTGTCCTTTCATGTGAGATTTTGACGGTAAGTTGCACCATCAAAGTTTCTCATGAAAGGGACACACCACAGTAGATTGAATGACATGATAGATTGAATTGGCAGGAGTTTTGCAGATAGCTCAATTAGGGGAATGTTGTTGAAATGAATTTAGAATGCCTATTTATTAGGACAGGAGAAGCTTACAATATCCTAAAATAGATATCATGGACAATTCTACTTATATAGTTGTCTATGACTGTAATACCCAAAGTCGTTAAACAGTCGATAATTAGGTATTTGCAGTTGCATCCATGCATACATGTCATCATCATCACCCGCACCTTATTTTAACCTAGTTGTATATCAATTTCACTTTATAGAATATGTACATATCTCATCCTCGTTGGAAACTATACAAACACCAATCAACTTATTCGAAGTGTCCAATATAACCATATAATCAATATATGTGGAGGCAATCATCGAACACGTCGATGAATTCTCATCCCTAACCCCAAACCCTAAAGGTGCCAGAATTAGGGTTTCGATGATAGGGCGATTTCTAGTAGATGAAAAGTTTCCAAACTTCACAAATAGTTTCAAAAATGAAAACCCTAGGCCCATGTGAAATTTCAGAATTTTTGCACATACCTAGGACCTAATTGAAGTGCAAACCCTAAATAGAGCCCTAATTCAAATTTGAATACAAACCCAGGTCAAACCAGCTCCAAATTGATTCAAACCTTTACAGTGGGTTCCATAAATCATTTTGAATCTCCTGCCAAAATTTCATAATTTTTGGAGCATTTTTGACACATAAAATAACACAAATACAAACTCTGTAGTTATAGAAAAAGAAAAATCAAAAAAATAAAAAAGAGAGCTGCCCGGAGCTTAATGGGCCGGCCCACTCGGCCGACCCGTCAGCCGTGCGCGCGCCCTTCTCTCACTGCCCCCGGGCCCCATCTGTCATCCCCCTCCCTCTCTCTACCGCGGTGCGGGGCCCGCCGGTCAGGAGCCGGCCTCCACGTCGCCGCCGTCCTCTGGCCGTCGTGGGCGGTGCTCCCCCAGCTGTCCGAACGTCGCCGCCCCCCCATAAATGCCTCCTCCCGACAGCCTCTCCTCCCCTTCCTCGCTTTCTCCGCCCCCAAAAACCTAGAACCCCACTGCCGGAGCTCCCGAGGCCCTTTTCTTCTCCGGCGACGACTCCAACTCCGGTGAGGAATCGGCGCCGCTCCGGTCTTCCCCTCCCTCTGATTCCCTGCCCTTAGCTACCCATCGTCCTCCCTAACCCCCCTACCGCTCCTTTTTCTCAGAGCAGCGCCTGAGGGACCTCGCCGCATCTTCTTCCCCGCGGCCGGCCAACTACTCCGACGAGCTCCCGTTACGGTTCTAGAGGGTCCCGAGCTCCATTTTCTTGCTCCCGAGGATCATCTCCTCCTCCTAACCCCTCGGCATCTCCCCTTTTTCAGATCCGAGCTCGGAGCACTCTCCTCGTCGACGACTAAAGCTCTCCGCCGCCTCCTGCCGTCGCCAGCTCGCCTCTGACCTTCCCCGTCCCCTAGCTCGCGCGCATTGCACTCCCGGTGAGCACCCGGTGCTTTTGCACCCCTCCCCGAGCCCGGCCAGGCCCTGTGGCTCACTCCGGTGAGACTCCGGCGAAGCACCGCCACCTGGGCTCGCCGTCGGTCTCGGTACAAAAGAGAGAGAAGAGGGAGAGTGAAGGAGGGAGTGAGAGAAAGGGAAGGGGGTACGTGGCGGTTTCCGGTTGGCTGTGAGTTCCACTCTGGCTGACGTGTAGGACCCACGGGTCAGTAGGGCTCGGTTATGAGGGTGTGTTATGGGGTGTGTTCTCGGGTGGTTTTAGCGAGGGGGTTCGGTAACGCAGAGAGAGAGGGATCTGTTCGGGTGTGTTTAGCAATTAGGGTTTAGATGGATTAGGGTAGATTTTGTATAAACTTCAAATGCTCATATCTTTTGAACCACAACTCCAAATTTGATAAATTTTATATATTTGGAAAGCTCTTGAAATTCTCTACAACTTGGATGAATCAAAAATTAATTTTGAGCACATGCACAGTAGGATATGTAGGGTTAGTTATTTTGTTTCTGTCGCAAGTCTGTGAACTCTAGCTTCGATCGTAGTTTCAAATTGCACGATTTCAATCGTTCTGAACTTACAATACATTTTATAACCTGTTATTGACATGTTGAACCTATTGGTCGTGCCTCGTCACTAACTGTATAACCCTAACTCATCGGAGCTCTTTAACATGTCATGCATGAACCCTAGCTACCACCCATGCTTCCGATGAGCTAGTCTAAGGTCATGCACGTAGTAATAACTCCTCGACAACCTCTAATCACCTTAGAACCATGCATCCTTCATTAAGCATTCATGCATACATGCTGGTCGTTAAGTATTCCTTATTGTTCTTTTCCGATATCGCTTGCCTCAGAGCCCGAAGAAGAAGACCACCCGGCTTACGACTCCAAGCAAGATCAGGAACAACCAGAGCAAGGCAAGCAGAGCTTGTTGCATTTTATTATGTGTTCACTATTATACCATGTGTTTACTTGTTTACGTGATGATCACACGTGTCAAACTAGCATGTTAGGGTTGAGGTGTATTGTTCCCTGTGTGGTCAAGGATTGAACCTGAATACTCTACCTGCTGAAATTGGAGATAAGTGAGCTGTGAGAGCTGAGGGTGGAGTAAGGATGAATAAAGTTGGTATTAATCGAAGCTATAGGAGCGACCCCGGTGTTTGAAGTTGTGATGTCGCTATACCAACCTGAGGTGATTTCATCGTATTGCTCCCCCTGCCACGCGTGAATGTTATCGGAATCTCTGCCATGAGTTTATCGAATGGGTGAGTCCCGGTCATTGAGAGGCTAGCTACCTCCAGTGAAGGGCACATTGTTATCCTCATGGGGATGTATTGCCGATAACGGTTCGTGAGAGAAGTTGAAAATGTTAAGTGATGGAGGTGTGGTCTATTGAGAATGTGTGGTCCTTAAGGAAATTGGAATGCCATGTTTAATGCCGTAGGTCGTATTTGAGTGGTGAATCACTTGGGGCATCGGTTTCTCATTATGTTTCTAACATATCATGTTGCCTACCTGCCCTACCTTCATTTGTTATGCTATGTTCTTAATCCTGTATATTGTTACTCTGAGAAGCATCATGTTTACTCTTGTTGTAGTAAATCCATGTGTAGGACATCTAATCAAGCACGAATAAGTCTTGCAAGTACTTTTGTACTCACCTAGGTTATTCCTAGAGCTTGTAGGTGAGCCGGTGGTCGAAGACTATTTTGATGACGCTTAAACTTGTGGTTTCCTTGGTTAATTATTCGGCTCATGGGATAGGTGGTGACTTTTGATCAGCGGTCTCTATGCCGCTGTGGGACTCGTTTACTGTGTTTCTGCTGTTGTTTAATTACTCCGTACTCGGATATGTTTCCGGCTACGACCGACTGATGTAATAGTATAGTCCGATGTGGACATCTAGTTTATTATCGTAATTTAGTGCTTTGTTGTGATATCCAAGATGTTACTCGGGCTGCCCGTGCACAATGCGTGTATGATATGAAGTGTATGAGTATGCCGTGAAGAGTTACGGTTGTTCCTCTTACTACTAGGCCGAGCAAGAATCAGTTGAGTGACCCGCTGGCTGAGATGCTGTGCCGGCCAGGCAGGGTGTGGGTCTTTCGAGCGACCCACTAGCTTCTGAGCTAGGTTAGGGTGTGGGTAGAATCACTGGGCTCCTCCGACCTTGTTTTATCTGGTAGAATGCGGGAACGGCTCTAAACCTTCATCGGATCACGGAATCGTATGTGGTTCTGGGAAGTCTAGTCGCTTCTGGCCGGCTTGCGTTGGGCAGGTGTCGGATCACTTCGCCTCGGTGAGTACGGCGCAGGTACCGTGCCACCAGGTCGACTGGTCCTTCGGTCCTTGGCGATCAGTCGTTCCCCTAATCATATGTAATTCCCGGGGTCCGTGACAATGACAATGTATTATCATAGATGGTTCCAAACATATTCTCATTTATGATGATGCCTTATCATAGACAGTTCTGAATATATACCATCTGTGATGACTATATCACAATAGACCAAAAGTCACAAATGGCTCCAAGAACCATCCGTGATAAACATTTTGAAACTATCTATGATGACTGATCCTATAGTAGCGTAGGAAGATGACCAGAATGAAAGGTGGGCATGCCAGAATCGACCACGCACGAGGTTGCACGTGTCCGCTCACAAATTACTAGCTTGAAAAATCTATATTGACCAAGGAAGCTACCCCTTTTGTTATGTCCTTCTTCCACACGGGATTGCAAATTTTTGAAAATCATCGAAACAAACGTCAGTATCAATAACCAACCATTCAGAAATCATGGCACTGTTCAAAGCATCACAAGACTGCGTTGGGCTTCGACCAGTAACTCGCCACATTCAGTAATCACCATAGTACCTGATGGAAGTATTAGCCCAAGATTATCGAACCATGGGAGCAAAGGACTAATGTTCCCCCTTTCCCACAGCTAAACTTGTCACGAGAATAGTGCTCCCGAATTGTAATTCGGAAATAATCTACTAACTATTTCTTTTTACCGAAACAATGTAAAGAGGAACAAGATAAACTAAACTACATGTAGCAAATAAACAAAGTAAAAATAGGAATCAAAAGACACAAAACTAGAACAAGTAATTAACAGTTTCTAGGCAATCTGCAATATAACAACACAGACTCATTATGTATGAAAGCATGGGGGCGAAGTCATAACTAGATATGCCATGAACGTCATGCACATCTCACAACTACTACCCCGTTGATTGTCTAATTGGCGTACGGTAGTAGTTAAGGTTTCACCCATGGTTACAGGATAAAGCAAGTGGGTCTTCGTGACTCCCCCAAATAAATTATCAAAGAGTTTAAGGTAACTTCTGTCACCATGATACCTCTAACTCCAAAGCATCTACTTGATACAAACCCCAAGTGTTATAACCTGGTAAACGTTTGGCACTAGGGATTGATCTATGCAAAATCAATACAAATATGCAAACCAATAACATGCTAGTTCACCAACGCCTAGAAGCAATAGATTACTCGAACAAAGTACTCATTAAAATAAAAGGTTTCAAGGTACAATCAAACATGGGAATACATATCGAGGAATAGAGAAGGATGTTGGAGATGATAGCTGCGTTGTGGAGTTGGTGGAACTGGCGCCAACCCTAAGGCCACGCCGGTCTGGGTGGCGCCCTCCTGCCTCCTCTTCTCCTTTCTTGAACCTTCCTTGTAGGTTGTAGATGGGATCTTGGAGGTGTAGAGGTTGGAATGGATGTGCTTAGATTGGCTCTCTCCCTTGTTCATGATGATGATGAGTTTTTGGTGTCTCCTCCTACTTATATAGATCAGCAGATTTCGGGATTAGGTTTTCGTCACATCAGTCGAGAATTCTACGAGGCCGTCTTCACAAAAGTGGTTTGGTTTGACCTAGCGCAACCCATGGTGGGCATTATGGGCGAGCTGGTCCATACCGTATCCCATCCCATGCTCTAGAAACTCCAAGCGGCGTGTTCCAACTTGGAGGTGGCTCCTTTTGACAAATAGTTTCCAAATATGCAATATTTTCTCCAACTTTTAGGTTATTCCTACGCACATTGACCAAAACAAGAGGATTTGCACAATCATGTAATTAGTTAGAAAGTAGGACTCCTGCGCAGTTTTTCAAATTTCACTGTCACTCCTGCATCTATCTTTGAAACATGCATACGACGAATTGGAATGATGAGTTTTCCTAAAATTTCTTAAAATAAGGTTTCTGATGAGACAATTCGTGCAAGATGAAGTACATATACTATGTACTTTTCTCTAGTTTTTCCAATAATAGAGTTTCCGCAGACTTTGAGTGAGGCATAGTCATCTTGTGATCAGCATCTAAGGAGGATTGTTAAAGAACCGCATGCTCATCTAGGAGGGGATGGGCTGTTGGCCCTAGTACGGCGCGTGCCTCTCCCTAGGGGCTGCCATTCCACCACCAAAAATTGAGGACAGCTTATTAGCTCTTATCGAATCATACAGGACTATTTTATATTGAGGGGTAGTCTTTGGCATTGTAATCAGTTGAGAGAAACAGATTAACAAATATAAGAGCACCATTTATATATTATGTATTCATGACTTTTTTTTCTTGTATTATGTGATTGATCTAAGTCGGTAGTGGGATGATGTGACGATCGGAAGTCCTCGAAATTTTTTGATGCAAATTATACGGGTGCATTAATCCAAACAGTTGCCGCTACTTAAGCTTTACATTAAGCGGTTGCCGGCCGGAGAGCCGACGTTGTTGTACAGTTTCTGCACGCACGGATGCATGCAGTGGCTAAAATAATAAACCAATCGATCACAAGGATGAAAACCGTGCACAGCTCCTCTCATCCCAGCTCAGCTCAAGGACTGTAGATATTTCTGGGGATGACGATGTCGCCGATGTTGTTGTGCCACGGGTCCGCGAGGTGCGTGGCCAGGTTCTCCAGCGGGCCGGTGCCGGGGTACGCCGACTGCTGCACGCAGAACCCCACGAACGCCAGCATCGCCAGCCGCCCTGCATTCGCGTGCGTACAGAACATCAGTGTTGTTCGCGTGGATTTTCCACGATGCATGATTCTTCCACCTGAGATAGGAGACGTATGGCACGTACCGTTCTTGATCTCCTTAAGCTTTAGCTCCTCGAATTTGGCGGGATCCTTGGAGAAGCCGAGCGGGTCGAAGGCGCCGCCGGGGTACTTCTTCTTCTCCGGGTCCTTCTCCATGGTGCGCTGTTGCTCCGCGAAGGCGATGGCCAAGAACTCGATCGCCAGGATGGTCGGCAGGTTGCCCCACGGCACCGGGTTGCCAAAGTAGGTTGCTTGCCCGCCGGGAACCGCTGCCCACTCCTGCGCCTTCACCCAGTTGCCCAGCCCCAGCGCCTCCGGCACCAACACTCCAGGCTGCATGCGTCGTCGTCCATGCCAGGTACGGTATACAACTCAAGTCATTACTAACGAACAACTAAAATTGGCTAGAACGACAGGAGTGGCTACCGCGGGCCGGTCTAAGTGCTGTGCAGAGGATGACGTACCACGCAGAGCATGGCCCAGCGGCAGTGGTAGATCTCGGACTCCTTGAACCGCTCGAAGTTCTCCGGCACGGTGGCGAGGCCGAGCGGGTCGAACCCGAAGTCCCTGGGGAGAAGAAAGACAAGAATCGCCGGTCAGATGTCAGTTGTTCGGAGCTCGACCGGCTCGTGAACCGGTTACAACACACTAAGCTAGCTAGCTGCTTACCCGGGCGAGGAGCCGTCGAGGTGGGCGGGGCGGGGCTGACCGGGGAACCACTCGGCGGACATGGTGACGCGGCCGGAGGTGGTGGCATAGGAGCAGAACGGCAGCCCGGAGCGGCTGGACCGAGACGACGGCGCCAGCAGGCTGGGCACGCCCACGGCGCTGCAGCTCCTCAGGCCGCTCGACGACGCCATCGCCATTGTTGCTCGATGCTTCTTCCTGCGTTCCGACAACAACAAGAAGAAGAGGCTGGCTTTGAGAAGAAACACCGGAATCTGAGGCTGCTATTAAGGGCACGAGAGGCCGGAGACGAAGCGGGATGGGGATATCCAAATACCACCGGCCATTGGCTGCAATATCCGCACGCCCACGAGCCATTGGGCCACGTCGGATCGTGGTATCTTTTGGTGCCCTACGTGGCATCTCCCCCAGTACCCTGATAGGTGGACTACGTGGCATGTCCCCCCTGTACTCTGATAGGTGGTAAGGTTGCAATGGCCTGACCTATGGTCCACATATCCATGGATTTGAGGTATGAAAAATCTGCAACTAGCTCAATGTTAACTTCTATCCACCAAATCCAGATGACGAGTAGGTGCAAAGATTTTTCTCTTCACTCTCTCTGGTTGTAAATCGTGGTCTAGTTAATGAGATGTTTTATTTGCAATAGAATTTCTTGAAATGATTCATCCATCTATATTTGGGTTCTTAGACCAACAATTTTAAGGCGTTAAAGCTACTTCGATGACGTGTTCAATAGAGATTTGGCTTATTGGCTGCATGCGACAGTAAAATTCTTGAGATTTGAAGGCATGGTTTTGGGAGACTGGAACAGGATAACTGGATTTTGCCTTGCCCATCTTGACCATACCAAAGCAAAATGCAAGATGGCTAGCTAAGCCCACTTCTAGCAACACAGTTTTCTCCATTTATATAAACGTTTATATACTATCTTAGATCTCTATCAGGCCCTAAGAGCATCTCCAAGAGGCTCCGTAAAACGTTCTCCATAGCTATATTTAGCTAAAGTTGCCAAATATCGTGCTCCAACAGCCTCTGGAAAGTCTTCTCCATCCATTTTCGCTCTGGATCCCGACTCGGTGCTTCTCCAAATTTGTGCGCGCAGTCCGGCTCTGGATCCATCAACCGCCGAGGCACGCTCGGAGATTTCCTCCCTGCGGTCCCCTTCCGCACTCCCCGTCCGCTCGCTGCGCCCCCTCCCGCCGCGTCGCTGTTCGTCGACGCCCAGATCCACGGGTTGCATTCGCCGGTGCGCTGCCCCGCCACCACCTTGCCCCACCTCTCCACGCCACCCGCGCACCCTTCGTCATGATGGCCCGCCGCGGCGGCCGCGGGAACAACCCCCTCCTCTTCTTCCCCGTTCACGCCCGAGGCCATGCACCCGGAGACACTGGCCCGCATCCTCCGCACCGAGGCCGCCATCTCGAGCGTCTTTCGCAAGCCCACCGCGACCTCGCAGCAGTAGTCCACCCACCTCTAGCCCCGCGCCGTCGTCGAGGCCCTCGAATCCGCCGTCGCCTCCTGCCGCTGGGAGTCCGCCCTCGAGGTTCCTCACCACCCCTCCTCTTCTTTCCCGAGGAGAACACCACCTGTTTGATCGATGCTTATTGGGTACGGATTGCTGTCTTGCTTGCACCAGATCTTCGAGCTGCTGCGGAAGCAGCGGTGGTACGAGCCAAGGTCCCAGACCTACGCCAGGCTCTCATGATGCTCTCAGAGGAGTGGCTCACGCCGACGGTGCTCGTGCGTGTACGGCTACAACGACATGCTGGACGAGGCATTGGCCACCGTCGACCGGATGAAAGGCGCGGCAGATTGCAGGCCGGATGAGTACACGTTCTCTATCCTCATCAATTGTGGCTGTAAATTGCGCCGCTTCGAGCTGATTCCTGTGGTTCTCGATGAGATGTCATACTTGGGGCTCGAATGTAACGTCGTTATCCACAATGCGATAATTAATGGGTATGGCAAGGCCGGAATGTTAGAGGAGATGGAGACTGCGTTGTCTAGCTATGGTCTCTTCAATTCTAAAGTTGGTTTTCTGTCTGATCCCTTGTTTTCCATTCACAGGAAGTGTCACCAGTGTATCGACCATTTCAACTACCAGCTTGTTCTTAATTGGAAGCAAAGATGGAGATGTGAAGCTCTGGGATGCTAAGAATTCCCAATTGGTCTTTCACTCGCAAAAGTTGCACGAGCGACACACTTTTTTTCAACCAACCTCCAGGGGCTTTGGTGTTGTTAGGGTATGCCATACTAAATAGAGCATATATAATCTTTAATTACCTCATTGGTAACTTTTAGTCGTGTTACGAAACAATTTTCTTTTATTAATACATCTACATGTTGATTGCAGGCTACTGTAACAGATATCCATGTCTTAGCTAACGGCTTCATTTCTTGTGGTGGGGATGGTTCTGTGAAGCTTGTGCAGGTAAAGAATGATTTTGCTGCAGTACATCAGCATTAGAACAAGCAAGAGGGGAGATGCGTGCTAGTCATGATTTTATCATGGTGGAAATGTTTTTTCCACGAGATGTTTTACTCTTGTAAGGGATGGCATAGCAAGGATGGAGCCATAATATAAGTGCTGTGCAAAATCTAATAGGAGATGAGGGGTTGAGGAAAGAGGCAGGTTCAATAGAATATATGAGAAATATATATGGAGAGTGAGATATGGATAAGTTGTTGGAGATAGAAGAGAGAGGAAGAGAGAATCTTTTGGAGAAGACTCTCCATATGAAGATATAGAGAGTAGATTTTAGAGAGGCTGTTGGAGATGCTCTAAAACTTATGTTTTGAACCCCAACCGCAACACTTTAGCACTCTCTATAAAGCCAAAATGTACACGGTACATTTCAATTCCTACTCCCAACCCCCGCCTCCACCTGCCCCGATTCAATCTCGCCCACCTCTCCTCTCTCACCTAGCACCGATTCTCTCTCTCCCACCTCTCCTCCTCCGTCATCGGCTTCCCTGACGACAGGCGACGGCATCCTGAGCTCTGCCGCCTCCATCCCCACTACTCCATCCCTCCTGAGACTCGTCAACTCCATCCCCGCCAATCCGTCCTCACCAATCCCCCACCTCCGCCGGATCCAATGAGGCGACGTTGTCATCCACGAGAGCCCCCTTTTCTCCAAGCGGTGACGAGGGGCCCCTCTTCTCCGAGCGTGGCCATGAGGGGCTAGATCTGGGTTGGGTGTTTTTCTTTTGTGGTAGTTGTAGCTGACATCCCCAGCCGTCGCCGTCGTCTACCAGAGCCGGAGTTCTTCCTCCTGCCAACGCTGCCATGCATCATCTCCGCTAAGCTCCAATTTTTGGTGTTCTTCATGTGTTTCTTATTTTTTGTTCCCATTAATTTTTTATTGCTAATTCAAATTAATGGTGGGATTCCTGGCAGTGAGATTTGTATGCTGTGGGGAAGTGCTTTTTTAATGACCAAATGCATGCTCTGTTGGATTTTATTTTTGTTTGGATGATCCATAATTTGTGCATTTTTTTCTTCGCCCGACTCATTTATAGGTTTATCCTAAATGGTGAAGAAAAGAAAACCAAATCATGTTCACGAAATGAAAACCAAATCATGTTCATGGTGAAGAAAAGAAAAGCTTGCACTGAATTTGTTTTGATTTTGCTCATGAATGTATGGTGAAACAAATGGTGCCTACCATATTTTTTGCCTATTTTCTCAAATCTAAGACATGATGGAATCTTTTTGTTTGGATGATATGAATGGTACATGGAATGTTTGTTTGTCCATGAAGAAATATGTAAGAAAGAATGCAAGTCCTAATGCTCCTTTTTGTTGGAAATTACAGGTTCAAGAAGAATTTGTTTCATCAAAGTTGTTGTAATGTTCCAATTTGTTGGTTCATGCTACTAGAATCCTGAGTACAGATCGAATTCATGTGGGACTTTTGTATGGAAATTTTTCATGAATTCATGCAGAATTTGTATATGGAAATATGGTACAAATCTGTTAGATGATGAAATAGTGAAGAAATATAAATGTGATTTTTGTTTGATAATGAATAAATATGCATAATATTTTTGTTTATGTTCATGCAATTTTGTTTGATCGTGGTAAAATGTGCATAATATATTCATTCATGTGAGGAATATGCACGATATGTTTACTTATTCATGTTCATGTTCAAGAGGAGAGAGAGAAGGGAGTACTGCCGGTGACAAATTTAAGGAGTTGGAGGGTGTTATACAAAATGTGAGGGACTGCAAAACGAAAATGAATGGACTGAGGGTTGCTTTTGCAAAATATCAATACAGATCTTAAACCAACTTGTATGGTGTAGATGGTAGGTGGACATCCATATAAGAGTGGAATTTATTTTTCATGCTTCTAACCCAAAATTGCCTTGATAGTCAATGAGTGGCTAATCTGCTCTTGATGTTCTCTGCTTTTGGTATCTCCATGAACTATATTAAGTTTAAAAAAAACAGTGACTAGTTCACGGATCTTTGGTAAAGCCATTTGTCTCACTGCTCTACTTTGATTTATTTTTTTCAATCAAAGGGACAATATGACCCCAAATTTCATTAAAGAAATTGGAGTTCAGGAACCACATACCCAAATCCAAACGAAAGCTAGGATATTGCAACCTGAGCTCTACACCTCACACAAACCTACCCATCTAGGAAACTGCCACTTATGTAGCTTACAAGACCAAAACATAAACTAACACATATGAGTTTCGCTACAAAGAGCCTCTTGATCCTGGGGGCCCATCCATGTTGACGCAGAAACACTTTAGACCCTAGCTTATACACTATAGATCTGGAGGTCGGCAAGCATGCATCCTCCTGGATCTCTAGATCTAGTGGCCGGCGGGCGTACAACCTGGATCTCCAGATCTGGCGTCGGGCAGGTGTGCCTCCTCCTCGTGTGGTCGGTGGCGCTGGAGCAGATCGACACTGGTTGATGGAGCGCGAGAGGGTGAAAGGACCGCAGGTGCCGACTAGAGGGGGGTGAATAGGAGGCTAACTAAAATTACATTATTTCCTCAGATTATAAATTTAAGACTCAACAGGTTGCAAAGTTTACCTAGCTGTGTGACAGGTTAACAGCTCAGGCAATATATGTTATGTAAATTAATACGCAGCTGTCACATAGGAGTGTAACATAGGTGAGCTAACAACCTTAAGCAAATATGTGAGACAGATAACTGTATAACAGGTAGCTGGCACAAGTATAAGATAAGAGATGCTACAACTGAGATACAGCTAAGCTAACACAGGCATAAAGTGATATATCACAGCTAACCAGTGTACAACAAGAATCACACAAGCATACAATCTGATGAGTAGATCAAAGTAGTGTAAAGAATGCTCAGAGAGACACGGGGATTTTGCACCGAAGTTCCCTACTCTTTTCAGAGAGGTACGTCTCCATTGGAGAGGCTACTCTGAAGAGATCACCAGGACTAAATCGTGCTTGTTCTCCGAGTACCTGAGTGATTAGGCCTCTTGCTTTACTTGTGGAAGTCCTTTCGCCTTGCAGAAGGTAGACTTGGGATCACCTTCACAAACTTCTGGTTCAACCCACACACGCTTGGGAAGATACCAGCAACTCCTACGCCCGTCTAGGAGTTGACACTCCAAGAGTAACAGTATCGGCAGCAACAATTTTTGGAGGAACCAGTGCTCTTTGCTCAAAGTTCTAACTCTCTTGAACTAACTCTTAGGAAGTTTAGCCCCTTTTTCAGGAGGTAAGAGGCTTGCAACAGTTGAAAGTGATTCGCTGGATTGAGCAAGGTTGAGGTCGAAGACCTCCCCTGTTCCCCTATTTATAGGGTTCACAGGTACCCAACCGTTACACTCATGCCACGTAGGATTAAGTGGATCATCGGTGATAGACACCGGTGACACAGCTAATCACAACGCACAATGGTAACCGGCTCAGGCAGACCGACACCTGTGTCACCGAGACTGACACAGATGAACCCTTAATTGACGTAGCCTAACTACTCAGCCCGGTCTTGGCACATTACATGCCCTCAGCGGACAACTAACTTTGATCCCTAATAAGGAGAGAACCTCCAACAGTCTTCTGACTCGGCAGACAAACTATTGTAGTGCAGGTCCCTTAGCATTTACAAGCTCTCCCCTGGTACAGAGATGTACCTGAGTCATAGAGCAGTAGATCACCTGTGACACAGCTGTGTCACACATATGATTTTGGCTCTAGGGTTTTAGACAGCTAGCACTGCAAAGTGCTAGCACAAGCCAGTTTCACATTAGACTAAAACTGTTGTTACAAGGCCACTGACCTCAAGGCATCAGTGCCACTGTCCAACACTCTGAGCATTGAGCATAAGGAACTTTCCAAAAATCATTGCTGCTTCGTCCCTCTTGATAGTACGGGTGATTCCTAAGGACTCAAGAAAACTAGCAAGCCTAGACTTTACCTTTCACCAACTGTAGTCACGGCCCTTGACGCATCAAGCCACCATCACCTTGCTTGCAACTCCTTGCACAACACCAGCTTCTTCACAGCTGTGGCACAGCTGCCTAGCGCAGCTATCTCCTTGTCCTGAAAACTACCTTTGTACTTTTGGGTGGTCATCCTTTCCTGGATGACTATTCTTTCTGGAACCTATCCATCCTGCTTACACTCACTGTAAACATTAGATTCCAGTTTGAGTTGCCATTAACCATCAAAACCAATTTGGGGGCCTAGATGCTCTTTCAATCTCCCCCTTTTTGGTGGTTAGTAGCAACCCATTCAGCAATATCAACTAAAAATGTGAGTGAGTAGTACGTGTGCAGGTTGTTAGAATATACTCCCCCCGAAGCGGTGCACAAAAAATTTGCTTTTAAATGCAAGTGCACAGATTTGAAATTTTAGGTATGAGTAGTATTTTCTTACAACTTGCACTTGATCAATTCAGAGGACTAGATGGAACATGAGAGATTGACTTAACTGAACTGACAATGATGCAGATTTTAGAGTTTCTTAAGTATGTTGTGAGCTCTAAGAGTTTGCATGATCATAGCATGGTAAGAATTTACATGGTCAGAGCAATACTCAATTTGATCGATATATGTTCATAATTAAAGCATGTTCAGAGTATTCACTACCATGTATTATGATTAGAGCAAGCATATATATATGTATATGAAGTAGGATATGTGAGAAGAATTAAATCAGAGTAAATACCATCCATACATATCAAGAACATGAGGAAGACTGCATCAGAAACATTTTAATGTGATCAAGACATAAGAAATCAGAGTAAGAGCAAGTCTAGATTCACCACCAAAAGACACTCCCCCTATAACCCAAAACACATTTTCTCCTCTTGCAACTTCTCCCCCTTTGACACTAAAACACCAGAAAAGGGATAAGGGAAAAGAATTATCAGGAGAGCTTGGTCTTCAACAGCTGGAGAACCTCTGAAAGCTGAGACTGCATTTGAGCAACCTGGGAGCGCAAAGAGGTGACTTCTGTTTGAAGTTGAAGATTCTCTCTGCGCAGAGCTACAAACTGAACAGGCATGACCTTATGCTGATAAGCTCTGGCTGCTGTTAGGGTCATCAGGGAGGTGGATAGGGTACCATCATCAGCCACCTGTGTCACAGATACCAGTTCATCGGGGTCAGCTGCGGGAATATCAGCGGTGACACCAGTAGGAACTTGGCTGTGAGAGACATGAACTTGAGGAGGTGGCATCTGAGGAGCTGTTTGAGGAGCTGTGTCACTGGGGATTAGCACAGCTGTGTCCAAGGAATCTCCAAAGAGAGCAGGAATAGCAACCTCATCGGGATGGTCATCAACTTGAGGTCTAAGTTGAGTTTTGGATGTCTTCACTGTGATGTCAAAAGTTGATTCTGGAAGACTTGTTCTTTGAAGGATCATATGCATGATGTATGACACATACCTTAGCTTAGCCTTCTTATCTTTCTGAACAGCATCTATTTCATGGAAAATGTATCTTGCTACATCAAAATGCTGGTTCTTGGCAATATGCACCAACACCTGCCACACTGGATTGTATACTGCATCTGTGTTGCCTCCCTTAGGCTGAATGGTCATATTAAGAATCTTCACAAGATGCTTAGCAGTGATCGTGATCCCTTTGAAGTAGACATGATCAGCTGGGGCACTGGCAGGAAATGAGAAGTTTCTTGGGTAAAACTTTCTTCTGATATCATTTGAGATTGGATCTAATTTGAACAAGTTTGGCATACCAGGCTCCACTGGTGCATGAAAAAGACTGTTGAACTCTGGAGTTGTAATGGATAGCATCTGACCTCTTGTCCTCCAGAGCATGACATCTTGATTATTTTGTTCTACCCCCACAGTGGCATAGAACTCCTTGATGATTTCAGGGTCATACCCTTGTTGTAGGTTGCATAAGAACTCAAGACTTGAGGCTTGAATCAGAGATGATAAAGTCATCAGTCCTAGGTCAGACAAAGCAGACTAATCAATGGCCTTACAATCTACAAATCCTTTGGAGGATAAGATCTCATGGTATACACCCCTTTGATGATCATTGTGAAATCTAGGGTCTGAGCAGTCTGGATCCAAAAAATCCTTTTCTTCACTGAAATATGGACAAGTTGACCTCATCTTGATGAATGCACTAGTGCTCATTGAGGCAACCTTACTCTTGGACCTCTTGGGGTCACTCTTGGGAAGCTTCTTAGCTACAGCCCTGGAAATGAACTGCATTTGATTTGCCTCAGTCCTCAGAGCATGAGAGAAGATGTAATGATATTTGGATTCCAAATCCTCTGCTCCTACTGAGGGACTAGGCGAGCTGTCTTCTTGTTTTGCTTCCTTCTCAGGCTCACTATCTGATTCTGCACTGGGGGATGAGCTTTCAGCTTGGTAATCTTCATCTGAATCAGGTCTAGGTTCTCTTGCCCTGGGAGGAGTCACTGACACACCTCTTCCATCATCAGATTGGCTTTCTGAGCTTTCATCTTGTTCTGCTGAGTCACTTGCCTATGCCACAGGTGAGGACACTGGGGATTGAGCAACAGGTGAAGCGACTACTGTGTAAACTGGCGGTGACAAAGGTGATGGAGACAGCTGGGAAGCATGAACTGGGGCTGCTTTTTCTTGAGGCACAACTGGTTGGGGGCAGCTGTGGACTTGTGATCTAAGCATCTTTAGAAGGTTTGTCTGAACCAGCCTTAGGTGATGGAGAAGGCACATGGGCCTCTTTTGTAGTTTGTTCATCTGTCTTAGACACAAGAAATTATGAAGGAGACATTGGATTCTGAACATCCAGAGAGGAAAGAGATTCTACACTTGTAGAGCTTAAAGTTCTTCTATTCCTCCTCTGATATGTTTACCAATCTGATTTAGCTAGGCTAGCCACCTGTGACACAGGTGGTGGCATCTCCTTCTTTAATTCTTTCAGAGCTTCCTTTTGCTGGACGAGTTGATCTTTCAAGGATGGTTTCAAGCTCTGTGAGGTCTCAGAGATAATAGCAACCTCTGCCTCTGTCTGCTTCTTTGTTGGAGGTTCCTCAGGAACAACATATGTTTCAGACCTTTTTCGTTTAAAGCTTGGAGCAGAAGCAGCTGCTCGCTGTGGTCTGATGTCAGGAGAGAGCAAGCTTTGCTTGATTTTAATCTCAGCTTGCAAAGAGCTCCTCTCAAGACCTTCTAGCAGATTCTTCATTTTTTGAATCAGCTCACTAATCTGTTGCACAAGGTGATGATCTCTAGCTTCAATATGAGACAGGGCCATGGGTTTATGAGTTGGAGCTGACAAACAACTGGTTGAGAAGTTCTTCTGCTTCTCAATGATTTGCCTTCTCAATTCAACCTGGACAGAATGAGAAGTGACTGACTTTATCTGAAGACACAAATCTGCTATTTCACGCATGAGAGCCCTATCTGCATCTGTGGGTTCTGGAATAGCTATGGATACTGGTGTACAGTACTTAGAAAGCTCAAGACTTTTAGCAGTGTAGATTGTTGAAAGCTGTTTTTTCACTGTCTCATCAATAGTTGCACTGATCTACTCTGCCAGTTCATCCATCTCATCCAAAATGAGCTTGTCATTTTCTAGGTCTGCTTCAGACACTTGAGGCTCAGGGACAGGCTCTTGAATTGTAAGTGTGCCTCTTGGCAGCACTACATCTGCAATAGAGGGCTTTGAGACCTTCCTTGTTGCTTGTTTTGGCTTCTTTGCAGCTTCCTTTCCCAAGGATGTATGATCAACAATAGATGAGAATCTTATCCTCTTGGGTGGAGCACGCTGAGCTGAGCTGGACTGACCAGCCTGAGAAACTGAAGCAGCTGCTTTCTTTGCAGCAGCTCTTCTTTGCCTGTAAGCTCTTTGATTTGCTCTTCTTCTCTCAACAGCCTCTACCTTCTGTCTTGTTGGATCAGCGGCTTTCGACAGAGGGAGGGTGAATGTCAAAGTCTAAAATTATTTTCAAAATTAAATACAAATAGCAACCGAGATGCTACTGTAAATGACAGAGAAGAAGCAGCGAAAATTCATTCGACAAAACAATGGAAAACTAGAACAGCAGAAAAACCTCAGAGTTCATGCACTACCTGTCTGAAAGTCGGTCTGACCTTGCATGGGGCGGTCTGACCGGTGCAAGGGCCGGTCTGACCTTGTATGAGGCCGGTCTGACCGGTGCAAGGGCCGATCTGACCTTGCTCAGACCGGTTAACGAAGATCAGCCCAGATTCCAGAACAGTTTTTTCGTCCCAACTTTTGGGCTAATTTAAAATCTACCCATCCAAATCGACCCAAATTTTGTAGAAATGTGTGGAAGGGTCTTGTGAGTCTAGATCAAGTATTGATCTCTATAAAAACTCCTCAAATCTAGACCTTTATCCAATTCTCTCCAATCAGCCCAAGAAATGAGAAAAAGGGGAAACTTGGGGGAAAAAGAAGCTCGTGAGGAATTTTGATCTCAAATCAATGTGGTGTCATCTCACATGTCCTAGCAACCTATTCCAAGCCCTAAACCACAGGATTAACCTCTCTACAAAGATCAATCATGAAAATCACATTTCTTGCCCTTTACTCAAGGAAAACTCAAAATAGAGAGGGAAAGGGTTGAATCCTTGGGTATGCTTGGATGGGATCAGTATGGAGATGATATCCTCATCACTTACTTGCCATACCACGGATCAATCCATAAGAAAAGCAAGAAAATGAAATCAAAAAGATTCAAAGAGTGAATGACTCAAGAACACATAGGGATTGAGGAAATCTTTTTGTATTGAATTTTCGTGGGTTTTCTTTGGAGTTTAAAGCCTCTCATCTAGGCAAAGCACTTCACAAAGTGCAGCTCTCACAAGCTAATCAAAAGGGTTGAGGGACAAGCACCCCTTACCCCTCCTTTTATAGTGGTGGAGGCATACCTCCCACCACTTGGGCCTTAAGCCCACTTAGATGGCATGAGCACTTAGCACGCATCACAAATCATCTAAGTGACTCATCCACCATCCATCTTTCCTTCTACCCTAAGCAACTAACCCTAAACCGCTTCCCGGTCGCCTCCTCAGTTCTTGGTTATGCTTTGGTAGACTCCACGTTTTTACCAAAACGTCCTCGCACTGACTTGATCTTCACGTCTCGTCTCCACTCGCTTTCTTGTCCTCCGCGTACATGCTTTTAAGCCGCACGATGTCGTCTCCACCTCCTTAACCGCATCTCAGCCCTCCAAGCCTCATGCCGGTCCATATGGCCGAACCATCGCTGCACCCAACTCGCACCTGCACACAATAGACCAAGCAAAGCGTTGCGAGCACAAGTTTTCCACTTGACCCAAGTCAGTCGAGAAAAATCCTTCATGCACTCAATTTTTCCTTGAGACAAATTGAGAAACTCAAACTTATCAATCACACAACAAGTAATTCAAATGTCGAATTCATGCAACCAAAAGGGTCACTCCAAATATAGTGGCAAAATATTCATCACAAATATTGTCAAGTCCTCACATGACTCACAATCTCCCCCTTGATGAACATATTGCCAATATCTCTCAATTAATCAAATTGGAGTTGGTTTAAAGATTTAAAAGCAATCAAGTTGCAAGAATTTACACTTGGCCAAAAGAAAGAAAAAGCAAGCACCGGCCAAGTGAATGTTAACAAGAGTAAGAACCAGAACATGAGTGAAGGCAAAACATAATCGCTGAAACTCCCCCTCACTCCTATAATCCATATATCTATGATCTGCTCTAGAAAATATGAAATCCATCCAAAGGTATGATTGATACTACTATTTCTCCCCCTTTGGCACTATAATCATCAAGGATAAGCATGTATGCATGGAAATTTTGATTTTTCAATTTTAGCGAGCTTTGAAGATTATCCAGAATGAGACACAAAAAGTGCTAATATGCCACATAGGTGCTCACCAAACCATAAGAAGACATGTAGATCAAGAAGAGTAGCTAGCATATCAAGTTCTTAGCATATTAAAGAGTTCACTAGTGATGAGCGCCAGACTAGGTAGTCACAATTGCAATGACTCTAAACATGAGTGAAGTATGACAAACTAGCGCTAAGCCATGACTAGGAGGACAACCGATCAAGGTTAGGACCAAAATACTCTACCACATGCTGAATTAAGAAATCACATGATTAAATGGATTAGGCACAACCAAAATACAACCCCCTGCACGAGGAAGTATCTTGAGTGATTCATCCTGACTTTTTCACATTGAGTCCACATGATTATTTGGACTAGCCACAACCAAAGTACTACCTCCTGCACGAGCAAGTACCTTGAGTGATTCATCCCTATTTTAGCATTTTTCACATTAGCATATGATAAATTTCAAGCATGTAGAGCAAAAACTAGTGACTTTTGATGATAATAAGCATTCTCCGACCCGAGCCACAAAAGCCTAGGCATGTTAAGCCACTAGCAGTCCTAATCAAGATTACATGAAGTCCTATCTTTGACTAGTCATAAACAAAGATCATAGTTACAACACTAGAGTCATGAACAGATTCAAAAGCAAAGGATTCCCTAGCAGGCAAATCATCAATAGATCAAAGATTTAAATTCAAGTTGTTGTCCAATTAAGCTAGCATCACAAATTCTTGAGAACACATATCAAAATATGGTGAAATGAGCTAGACAATCAGAATATGGCATATAGCGAACTCGTAGAACTCATTGTTTCATCAAGGATAATAGACAAAGCTCGTGAACATGTAAAGTGTACATGATATATCACAAATGATGCAAAATGCACTATGTTACACTATGATACACAATGAGAAGACTCCCCCTCAAACCAGCCCATGAGGATGAACAATCCCCAACTCCCCTCTAAGTGCATAGAATCGTGTGGGATCTAAAGGCTTGGTAAAGATATCCGCGAGCTGATTTTCAGAGTCAACAAACTTAAGCACTACATCGCCCTTCTCAACATGATCTCTCAGGAAATGAAACCACACATCTATATGCTTAGTCCTAGAATGCTGCACTAGGTTCTTAGCATTGTTGATAGCACTAGTGTTATCACAGAAAAGTGGAACACTATCAAAAGACAACCCAAAATCCCGCAAAGTCGAAATCATCTAAAGAATCTGACTATAACAACTAGCGGCTGCAACATACTCAGCTTCAGTAGTAGATTGTGCAACAGAAGACTGTTTTCTAGAAGACCATGAAACAAGAGAAGTGCCAAGAAAATGACAAGTTCCAGAAGTACCCTTGCGGTCTATCTTACACCCGACAAAGTCTGAATCAGAAAAACCACGAATCCCGAGAATAGAAGAGCATGAATACTAAAGTCCAAACTCAAGGGATGATCGAAGGTACCTCATGATGCGCTTCACAGCTTGCCGGTGGGAGTCTCTCGGCGAGGCTTGAAACCTCGCACATAGGCAAACAGCGAACTGGATGTCCGGCCTTCTCACTGTCAGGTAGAGGAGGGAGCCGATCATGCTTCTGAACTCCTTCTGGTCCACCGCCTATACTTTTTCATCAGGACCAAGTGAGGTTGCAATAGACATCGGGGTATTGATTGGCTTGGCATCGCTCATCCCGAACTTCTTCAATAGATCCTTGGTGTACTTGGCCTGATGTACAAAGATGCCCTCCTTTGTCTGCTTGATTTGTAATCCCAAGAAGTATTGGAGCTCACCCATCATAGACATCTCAAATTTCCTGCTCATCATCTTAGAAAACTTGGACACAAGAGCATTAGAAGAGCCACTAAAGATTATGTCATCCACATAGATTTGCACTATCAGAAGGTCATTGCCACGCTTAAGAAGAAATAAGGTTTTGTCTACCCTCCCCATTTCAAAACCATTTTGAAGCAAAAAGCTCTTAAGTCTATCATACCAAGCTCTAGGTGCTTGCTTAAGACCATAGGGAGCCTTGGACAGTTTGAACACTTGGTTAGGGTATTTAGGGTTCTCAAATCCTGGAGGTTGTTTAACGTAGACTTCTTCTTCAATGAAACTGTTAAGAAATGCACTTTTCACATCTATTTGATAAAGCTTAAACTTCTTAGAAGCTGAAAATGCAAGCAAAATGCGTATAGCCTCTAAACGAGCTACCGATGCAAAGGTCTCATCAAAATCAAAGCCCTCAATTTGACTAAACCCTTGGGCTACAAGTTTAACCTTGTTGTGAACAACAATGCCATCCTCATTTTGCTTGTTCTTGAACACCCACTTGGTTCCAATGATATTGTGACCAAGTGGAGGCTCTACAAGCGCACAAACCTTATTTCTCTCAAAATTTTCTAACTCCTCATGCATGGCATTGACCCAACTATCATCAGAAAGTGCATGACATATATATATCTTTGGGCTCAAAAGATGCAACAAAAACTGAATGTGCAAGTTCTGAGGAAGGAATGGACCTGGAGCTAGTTACACGCTCAGAAATGTCGCCGATGATCTGCGTTGGAGGGTGATCCTTCTGGAGACGTTGTGGACCCCCGAGCTCATCTGGAACTCGAGTGGAAGTAGCCTCGGCAGCCTCTACCTCAACTGTAGAAGAGGTAGGAAGTTGAGCTGCCGGTGAAGAAGGTGCCACCGCCGATGATGAAGTCGTCGGTGCTGGACCCTCAGCTACCATCGAAAAAAACCACTAGAGGACCAGTAGCTACCACCTGAGAAGTGGGGGCACGGCCCACGCCATTCTCAAAGTCATCTTCATCCTGGAAGATCGACTCGGACTCCTGTGAAACACCTGAAAGCTCGAGTCTACCAGAGCTTAGCCTCATCAAAAGTCACATCACAGGACTCCACAATGGTGTTAGTCTCAAGATTAAGCACTCGATATCTTTTCGAGTGTCCAGGGTATCCAAGCATGATACCATCAGAAGTACGTGACTCGAACTTGTCAAGAATGCCCTTCTTCAGGATAAAACATTTGCAACCAAAAATTCTAAGATGGGACACATTTGGCTTCTTCCCAAACATAAGCTCATAAGATGTCACGTGCAGAGAAGAACGCAGAAAAACTCGATTTGACACATAGCAAGCAGTGTTGACGGCCTCGGCCCAATACCGTCGCGATGTGCCATACTCATCAAGCATCGTTCTTGCCATCTCAACTAAAGTCCTATTCTTCCTTTCCACAACACCATTCTGGTGAGGGGTGCGTGGAGTGGAGAATTGGTGTTCAACACCACAATCAGCAAGAAAATCTGTGAAAGAAGCATTCTTGAACTCTAACCCATTATCACTGCAAATTCCCTTCAAAGAGCCAGGAAAGAGATTCAAGAGCCTCAAAACCAAATCTCGAAAGAACTTAAATGCCTCAGATTTGTACTCCATAAAAAACACCCAAGAGAACCGAGAATAGTCATCAACAATGATAAGAATATACCACTTCCCACCCGCCGATCAAACCCGAGCTGGACCTACAGTGTCCATGTGTAAAAACTAAGCGGGTCCATCAGTCTTCACCTAATTGACAGGTGGATGAGAAGCGGCAACTTGTTTGCCATGACGACATGGGGCGCATATCAAATCCTTGACTGGTTTGAGTTTGGGCAAACCTCTCAGAAGATCAAGGCTGCCAACTCTAGTCAAGTGGTCAAAACCAACATGCCCCAAACGCCGGTGCCAAAGTTGAAACACTGAAGAACTAGTTGCAAGAAAGCACCTAGACTCAGAAGAACTAAACTCAGCAACAAAAACTCTACCAGGGCGAGAAATACCAAAAGCAAGTGCACCCGAAGAGTCAAGAACACGACATCCATTCTTCTTAAAGCACACCTCATAATCATCATCAATAAGCTATGAAACAGAAATGAGGTTGTATTTCAGTTTGCTCACCAGGGCAACATCCTTGAGGATGTTGTTATTGCTGACTCGCACCGTGCCCTTGTGTGTCACACATCCACGGGAGTCATCTCCAAAAGTGATGTACTCATCACCGGACGTCTTGTTGAGGGAGGTGAACCATTTTGAGCTTCCGATCATGTGACGTGAACAGCCGGAATCAACGAGCCACATGTTCACCAACCCTCACCGGCTAACTTACACAAAAGACCAAACACGAGTGGGCTCAGTACTGGGGTTAGTAAGCAAAGATTTTTGAATCCAGTACTGAGTCACTCGCTGAAAAGGAACAAAAGATCGTGAGTGATTAGCATGCAATGCAACACCTTGAGCAACTCTACAATCCTGACCTAGAACGCGCCACGGAGGAATGTCACGCACCGGAGCACGTGAACCACCTCCAAAAGGACAGCAAGAAGACTCTAAGCGACCTAAGCCCTGTTGCCTGCCAGAGCCACCAGAAACCTCAACATGTTGAGGCCTCGTGTGTGTCTTAGGAGCACTCAACGCATTGTTGCATCATTGAATACCCCTAAGAACACGAACACGGTCACAACGCTCCTCCTTGAGACGTCGAAAGCAAAACTCAACAAGATGACCATCCTTATGACAATGAGTGCATCGGTATTTTACCTTCTGCAAGGTAGCACCGACTGAAGCTGAGGCACTCTTGTCCTTAAGAGATGAATCCAGATAGCCACCTGACTTGAACACTGTTCCCCTCTCCCTCTGAGCTATTGCAACCAAACCTCTATCAAGATAACCAATGGGATGAGGAGGATGATTCTTATTTTCTTTCACATGATTAAAACCTAGACCTTTGCCTGAGCTAACTCTAGACTTGTCTAAGATCATATCAAGTTCTTTTCTACCTCCAGAAAATCTCTCCAAAGTTTTCTTGAGGTAGTCAACTTCCCTAAGTAAAGGAGCACAGGTAAGACAAGCTCCTGAAGCTGACATTCTAACAGCCTTCTCATATTTTTCTTTGTATGCTCCTAGTTCAAGTTTTAGAGACTCACAAGACACACAAGCAGTGCTACATGTTTCAGCTACTGTTTTCTTAAACCTTTCTCTAAATGCAGCATGCATAGCAGAAACATCATTCTCAAGCTCATGGCAAAATGTGCAAGTAGAGGAAATAGCATGAGAAGCATCAACAGGTAACTTAGAAGCAGTAGCATTAGCCAAAGTAAGTTTTCTGTAAAGCTCAGAAATGTGTCTCCCTAAGTCCTGATTTTCTTCAATTAGATCTGGGCATGTATCACACATAGATCTTCTCATTTCAAGCAGCGATTGATTCAATTTTTTATTTCTACCTTCCAAATACTTGCACCTTAAACATGGGGAAGGTTCTTGAGTGCTCTTAGAACTAATGCTAGCAAGTTGATTCTTAACATTTTCAAGTTCTTTAGCACGAAATGAATGAACAATGTAACCAGCAAGATAAGCAGTTTTAAGCTTGGCTAGATTGTCCTTATAGACCATAAGCTCTTGGATGACAAGAATATGTAGTGTGAAACCTAGAGCAAAGCATAATTTTATCTCATTCAATTGACTGTGAGGTGCTAAGCTAGAGGAACATCCTAGAGATCCATAAGGAGGCAAACTAGCATGTGATGCCTTGAGCATGTCAATTTCTTTCTTGAGAAGATCTAAGTCATCATCCTTAAAGTTGCAAAAGGAGCAAGGGCTCGCCTTAAGTTTATCAAGTTCAATCATGGATGATTTAAGCAATTCACTTACACTAGCATGAGCATCTTTAACTTCAAGAAATTCTTTGTGTAAAACATCACAACTAGCACACTCATCATCACTACTTTTTAGTTTAGCAATTTCTAGTGTAAGAGAATTAACTTTCTTAGTCAGATCTTTAGATTTCTTGATTGAAGCAAACAATGCATTATTTTGCACATCAAACATACCAAGCAGTTTATCATGCCTAACATTGAGTTCATCGAAAGTGCAACTTACATCGCTTTCAAGATCTTCCTCATCGCTCTCTTCTTCAGATCTCACCATGAAGCACATGCCGTTGAAGCCATCTTCTACCTTCTTCTTTCCCTTCTTTTTGTGCTTGAGTGGCTCCGGTTCATCCTCGCTTGAAGAAGAGGAAGATGAAGACGAGTTGGAGCTGTCGTCGCTATCTCCAAAGGTGGCAAGAGCTCGACGAAGATTCTTCTCCGCCTCACGCATCTTGGGCCTTGATCCAAACTTGTTCCTTCTCTTGTCCTGAAACTTGGAAGCAAACTTGTTTCTCTCTTTAGGGTTGGGACACTCGGATCGAATGTGGCCTTTCTCACCACATCCATAGCAGGTGATGTCCGAGGATTTCCTTCTCCTATTTCTCACATTCTTGTATGCCCTAGAGAAGCGTTTTGCAAATAATTTCGTACAATTGAACCTTTTCAAACTATTTCTTTTTGAGAACCAAAAAAACTTGTGCTCATCCTCGGGAAGAGATTCAAGCTGATCATCAGACAAAGAAGACAAGGCAGCAAGAGATAGTCCATGGGAGGAAGAAATCATGCAAGTGTCAGAGTTGACACTAGGAAGCACTATCCCCGATGGATCCGAGGAAGTGTTCCCAACAAGAGCCAAATTCTTGGTCTTTGAACCATTTCTGTTCTCCGAAGTGATCTCATGAGTAGAGAGCTTGGAGAACAGGTGATCGAGTATGAGAGTGGCAAGATTGGCAGACTCTTGGATGGCAATCTTCCGCACTTCAAAAGCGGGCTCTAATGTGTTCAACACATGCCTAGCCATCTCTGAGTCAGAATACCTCACTCCCACACTCCTGAGCTTATTCACAATTCTTTCAAATCTCTCAAAAAGCTCAGAAATTGATTCCCCAAAGCGTTGCTTAAAACGATTATATTCAACTTTCTATTGATCCGCTCGAGCAATCTTGAATTGGTCGGACCCCTCATGGTAGGTGATCAAGGTCGACCAAATCTTGTGAGCGGTATCAAGATGAGCAACCCACTCATGCTCCTTCCTATCCAAACCAGAAAGCAAATAGTTGATGGCCTTGTAATTCTTTTCAACATCAACCTGATTTGCAGCCGTCACTTCTGCAAGAAGAGCAAAATCCCTTGCGATGATTTTCCAAATAGCAGCCCCTCTGACTGGATAAAGATTCTCATTCAATTTTTCCAGAACTCCTAGTCCGTCCCATTGAAGACAGGAGGACGATTCGAGTATCCGTGGGAAGCCATGGCTCGTAAAGCCGGTCAAAGCTTATGAAGAAGCGAGACCGGGCTCTGATACCACCTGTTGGATCAGTGGCTTCTGACAGGGGGGGGTGAATGTCGAAGTCTAAAATTCTTTTCAAAATCAAATACAAATAGAAACCGAGATGCTACTGTAAATGACAGAGAAGAAGCAGCGGAAATTCATTTGACAAAACAATGGAAAACTGGAACAGCAGAAAAACCTCAGAGTTCATGCACTGCCGGTCTGAAAGTCGATCTGACCTTGCATGGGGCGGTCTGACCGGTGCAAGGGCCGGTCTGACCTTGTGTGAGGCCGGTCTGACCGGTGCAAGGGCCGGTCTGACCTTGCTCAGACCGGTTAACGAAGATCAGCCTAGATTCCAGAACAGTTTTTTCGTCCCAACTTTTGGGCTAATTTAAAATCTACCCATCCAAATCGATCCAAATTTTGCAGAGATGTGTGGAAGGGTCTTGTGAGTCTAGATCAAGTATTGATCTCTATAAAAAACTCCTCAAGTCAAGACTTTTATCCAATTCTCTCCAATCAGCCCAAAAAATGAGAAAAAGGGGAAACTTGGGGGAAAAAAAGCTCGTGAGGAATTTTGATCTCAAATCAATGTGGTGTCATCTCACATGTCCTAGCAACCTATTCCAAGCCCTAAACCACAAGATTAACCCCTCTACAAAGATCAATCATGAAAATCACATTTCTTGCCTTTTACTCAAGGAAAACTCAAAATAGAGAGGGAAAGGGTTGAATCCTTGGGTATGCTTGGATGGGATCAGTATGGAGATGATATCCTCATCACTTACTTGCCATACCACGGATCAATCCATAAGAAAAGCAAGAAAACAAAAATCAAAAAGATTCAAAGAGTGAATGACTCAAAAACACATAGGGATTGAGGAAATCTTTTTGTATTGAATTTTCGTGGGTTTTCTTTGGAGTTTACAAGCCTCTCATCTAGGCAAAGCACTTCACAAAGTGCAGCTCTCACAAGCTAATCAAAAGGGTTGAGGGACAAGCACCCCTTACCCCTCCTTTTATAGTGGTGGAGGCATACCTCCCACCACTTGGGCCTTAAGCCCACTTAGATGGCATGAGCACTTAGCACGCATCACAAATCGTCTAAGTGACTCATCCACCATCCATCTTTCCTTCTACCCTAAGCAACTAACCCTAAACCGCTTCCCAGTCGTCGCCACAGTTTCTTGGTTATGCTTCGGTAGACTCCACGTTTTTACCAAAACGCCCTCACACTGACTTGATCCTCACGTCTCGTCTCCACCCGCTTTCTTGTCCTCCGCGTACATTCTTTTAAGCCGCGCGATATCGTCTCCACCTCCTTGAGCACATCTCAGCCCTCCAAGCCTCATGCCGGTCCATATGGCTGGACCATCGCCGCACCTAACTCGCACCTGCACACAATAGACCAAGCAAAGCGTCGCGATCATAAGTTTTCCACTTGACCCAAGTCAGTCGAGAAAAATCCTTCATGCACTCAATTTTGCCTTGAGACAAATTGAGAAACTCAAAGTTATCAATCGCACAACAAGTAATTCAAATCTCGAATTCATGCAACCAAAAGGATCACTCCTCATATAGTGGCAAAATATTCATCACAAATATTGTCAAGTCCTCACATGACTCACATGTCTTAATCTTTCCCTTTCTTCATCCAAGTCTGAAATAGTTATCTCTTTGCTTGACTCCTCTGGATCTGACCACTTGAGGCCACTGTCAGCTCTCTCAGAATCTGAAGACATCTGAAGAAACAAGATAGATAAGAAAAATGTAGGAAAGAGGTGTTCCTAAGATGCAGAAGTCAGTAGCTGTGTGAGACACCTATGTGAGATTAAGGTAACACAGGTGAAGACTTAGAAACAAACCAGGATCTCTACCTGTTGAATAGGCACACCTGTGTGACAGGTGAGACCTTAGCGGTGACACAGCTACGAGCTGAGGTCGGACAGCAGATTTATGAAAACTAGGGTTTAAACAAGGATTTTCCGTTAGGTTTCAAGCTAGATGAATTCTGGAGGATGATCAAAAGCTAAACCAACCCTAGACAAGAAGAATGTGCTACTAGATTAAGCTTTTGAGTGGTTGAAATTGGCACGAAGATGGATTGGGTGCAAAGTAGGGTTAGCTGAAGCTTACTTTGATCGAGAATTTGATAATGTGCGAAGGAATCGGTGTTGGAGCTCCTCGGAAAGCTTTCTCCGATGCGTCGAAAAGTTTTCGAGGGCGGAATCCACGATTTCAACATAAACTCAAGAGTTTGGCGCATGGCGGAAGTTTGGGGTTTTGAGTTGGACGTGGATTCTGTGGAGACGTATCCACACTTTATATAGGCCGAAGGGGTATAAGATGGCTGTGTCACAGCTGAGTTGATGACCTGTGACACAAATGAGTAGGAAGAGATCCTATGACCTACGGAATTCAAAAAGCATTCACCTGAGACACAGAAGGAAGACTCAGGTGACAAGATTTTTATCTATAGAACACCGAGATGGAGAGAGTTGGATAAAAAAGAAAGCACTTGAGCACTAACAGAGACACCTTATGAAATCTTCTCAAAATCAGTTTGCCAGAAATTCAATCAAGCAGAGCTAAAACTGACAAGAGTTGATTAGAAAACATGTACACAAGAGAGTGTACAACCAGCTCAAGGAATATTCTCAACTCTAAGCATAGAACACACCTGTGACACAGGTGAGTAATACAGATGAAAAATATAAGCAGCAAAAACAGCAAGAACATCTGAGCTAGACACCAAGCCAAACCTTTTATTACAAGTGAGTAGTGGATGTAGATATAGCCTATTGATGGAGTGGCAAGCAGTGTTGACAGCTTCAACCTAAAATCTTGGTGAAGTCTTGTACTCATCTAGTAGTGTCCTTGCCATCTCTATCAAGGTCCTGTTCTTCCTTTTCACTACACCATTCTGCTGTGGAGCATATGGATTTGAGAACTCATGCTTGATTCCATACTTGTCCAAAAATGCTTCAACCTTGGAGTTCTTGAACTCAATCCCATTGTCACTCCTGACCTTGACCAGGTTTACCTTCCACTCATTTTGAACTCTAACAATGAGATGCTTGAATTCCTTGTAAACATGTGTCTTCTCCTTCAAAAAAACACCCAAGTATAGCGAGAAAAATCATCTACTATAACCAAGCCATACTTGTTACCTCCCAAGCTCTCATATGTTGTAGAACCAAAAAGGTCAATGTGTATGAGCTCAAAAGGAGTTGTGATGGTCATGATAGTCTTGGGACGATGAGCAGCTCCAACTTGTTTGCCAGCTTGACATGCACTGCAGGGCTTGTCCTTCTCAAACTTCACCTTTTCTAACCCTATGACATAGTCATGTTTGCTTAGTTTGTTGAGAAGCTTCATCCCTGCATGTCCTAGCCGTCTGTGCCACAGCCAGCCAACACTGGTCTTGGCCATGAGACACCATGGAGCTGTTGTAGGCTGTTCATTGAAATTGACAATATATAGTTTTTCAGACCTGCATCCTTTGAATACTTGAGAATCATCAGATAGTTTGAAGGCTATAACCTAATCAGGATAGAAGGTAACTTTCATACCTGTGTCACACAGCTGTGATACAGATATTAGACTATAGCCTATCTGATCCACAAGCATGACATTAGATAAGGAGTGATGTTCAGATATGGCAACTTTACCAATGCCATTTACCTTTCCCTTAGAGTTGTCTGCATAGATCATATATTTGCTTGGCAGATTCTCATTGGTGATTTCTACAAACTCCTCCCTGCCTCCAGTCATATGTTGTGTACATCCACTGTCCACAACCCAATCAGTTCCACTGGAGATAGCGTCCTACAAGATTAGTTATGAAACTTAGGGACCCAAACTTGTTTGGTTCCCTCAGCAATTTTATTATAAGCAAAGACAATAGTTATAGGGTTAGAAAGTTTGTTTCTAGTGGTCACAGCCTTGGCAATGGATGATATAACATGAATCCTTTTCGGCTGGCTATCACCTGCAACTTTAGACAAAGGGGTTAGAGAGCTGTGCAAGCTACCAGTGACACTGGTGGGTACACAGATGTGTAGGATACCAGTGACACAGGAACTGTGACCTTTGGAACCCAGATTGCAGGTAACGATCTTTTCAGATGCTGGTGACCCACATATTTAGCCACTATTTTTCCTTTCAGCAGAAATATAACCCAACCCTTTCAGCCATTGTTCTTCCTGAGCATTTCGGCTCTAATGAGCTGATAATTTTGCATGCCAATGTTGGCAGTGCATAAGCCTTTCCTCATAAGCCTTTTCAGCTCTTCAAGCTCCTCCTTGAGCTTGTTATGCTCAGCTGCATCCACAGAGTTAGTAGCATGGGAGGTTGAAGCCTCTTCTGAATTATCAATCACACCACCTGTGGATGTTAGAACATTTATGCGAGTAGCACAGTTTAAGCATGATTCAATAACAGCATGAGTAGGCAAGGGTACAGCATCAGACATAATAGAAGAATTATCAGTGCATATGGCATGCTTTGCCTTCAACTCCTCATGCTCCTTAAGGAGAAGCTCATGCGCTGCTATGAGCTTGTTGTGAGCAATCTCCAGGTTTTCCTAGTCTAGCCTGAGGTTTTCCCTGTCATCCATAACCTCGTCACAAGTTTCTCTGAGTTCTCTGAGCTTATCCCTTAGGGATATGTTCTCCTTCCTCTCTTTGCCATAGGCCTTATCTGTTCTTTCTAAAATACACATTAGTTCAGCATAATCAGGAAAGTCATCTTCAGTAAGTACCTTTGATTCTTTGGCCATGAGGCACAAAGGAGCAGAAGTGGATGACGACTGATCAGCCTTGGCGTTGATCTTGAAGCTATGTGACTTGGCTGTATCACAGCTGGGCACATCAGCCATGCTGATGGTAATCCCAGCAACTTGACCTTCATCTTCAGACTCTTCCTCTGATCCTGAATCATCTGACACCCAGGCTTGTCCAACATAAGCTCTTGCAGTGGCTTTGTTCTTGGTATATGTTGGATGCTTGTTGTTGAAGGTCTTCTTCTTTTCATGGAAATCCTTTTTTTTGTATTGATTGTTGTCCTTCTTCTTGTTCGGACAGTCAGCAGCAAAATGACCTTCCTTTCCACACTCGAAGCACTTGTTGTCCTTAGACATCCTTTTTCCCTTAAATCTGTCGCTTGAGCCAAACTGCTTCTTCCTTTTGTAGAACTTTCTGAAGTTTCTTGTGAGGAGGATAAGTTCATTCTCTTCTCCACTGGTCATCTCCTCATTGAGGTCTTCACTGCTGTCACTTTCAGGTTGTGAAGTTGAGACTGTAGTCTTCAAAGCGATATTCTTCTTGAGAGAGGAGGATGGACTGTGCTTGCTTTCCTGCTTGATTTCCATCTCATGTGTTAGTATCATTCCTAACACTTCGGTAGGCTTCATCTGATCAAACCCATCTTTCTCTTTCAATATTAGAACAAGAATTTTGTAGGGCTTAGGTAGCACTGACAGAAACTTCTTGACCACATCTTCATCATCTACCCGGTTTGATCCTAGAGCCTTCAGCTGGTTGGTAATGATGGTGAGTCTTGAAAACAGGGAGTTGATGTCCTCACCGTGCTCATACTCAAATCTCTCCAGCTTTGACTCCAGCAAGCTTCTCTTAGACTTCTTCAGAGTGTTGCTGCCCTCATAGATCTACTCTAAGGTGTCCCATATTTTCTTGGCAAAGTCCATGGTACTGACTCTGTTGAAGTCATGCTCCTGAAGACCCATGAATATAGCCGTGGCAGCCCTAGCATTGTTCTGGATGTTTCTTTTGTCATTTATGCTGGGTATGATGGTGTCTTCCAACCTGTAGCCTGCACTCACAGCTTCCCACACATCTGAATCAATGGCAATAAGATGCATTTGCATCTTTCTTTTCCAGAAGGCATAGTTAGTTCCATCAAAGATAGGTATTTTACCCTCATAGCCTGACATCCTTCAAACTCTGGCTATTAGGCCAAATCAGAGAGCAACCTGCTCTGATACCAATTGAAAGGACCGCAGGTGCTGACTAGAGGGGGGTGAATAGGAGGTTAACTAAAATTACACTATTTCCTTAGATTATAAATTTAAGACTCAACAGGTTGCAAAGTTTAGATGGTTGTGTGACAGGTTAACAGCTCAGACAATATATGTTATGTAAATTAATACGCAGCTGTCACACAGGAGTGTAACACAGGTGAGCTAACAACCTTAAGCAAATATGTAAGACTGATAACTGTGTAAAGCTGGCACAGGTATAAGATAAGAGATGCTACAACTGAGATACAGCTAAGCTAACACAGGCATAAAGTGATATATCACAGCTAACCAGTGTACAACAAGAATCACAGAAGCATATAGTCTGATGAGTAGATAATAGGAGTGTAAAGAATGCTCAGAGAGACATGGGGATTTTGCACCGAAGTTCCCTACTCTTTTCAGAGAGGAACGTCTCCGTTGGAGAGGCTACTTTGAAGAGATCACCAGCACTGAATCATGCTTGTTCTCCAAATACCTGAGTGATCAGGCCTCTTGCTTTACTTATGAAAGTCCTTTCGTCTTGCAGCAGGTAGACTTGGGATCACCTTCACAAACTTCTGGTTCAACCCACACACGCTTGGGAAGATACCAGCAACTCCTACGCCCGTCTAGGAGTTGACACTCCAAGAGTAACAGAATCGGTAGCAACAACTCTTGGAGGAACCAGTGCTCTTTGCTCAAAGCTCTAACTCTCTTGAACTAACTCTTAGGAAGTTTGGACCCTTTTTCAGGAGGTGAGAGGCTTGCAACGGTCGAAAGTGATTCGCTAGACTAAGCAAGGTTGAGGTCGAAGACCTCCCCTGGTCCCCTATTTATAGGGTTCACAAGTACCCGACCGTTACACTCATGCCACGTAGGATTAAGTGGATCATCGGTAACAGACACCGGTGACACAGCTAATCACAACGCACAATGGTAACCGGCTCAGGCAGACCGACACCTGTGTCACCGAAGCTGACACAGATGAACCCTTAACTAACGCAGCCTAACTACTCAGCCCGGTCTTGGCACATTACATGCCCTCAGCGCACAACTAACTCTGATCCCTAATAAGGAGAGAACCTCCAACAGTCTTCTGACTCGGCAGACAAACTATTGTAGTGCAGGTCCCTTAGCATTTACAAACTCTCCCCTGGTACAGAGATGTACCTGAGTCATAGAGCAGTAGATCACCTGTGACATAGCTGTGTCACACATATGACTTTGGTTCTAGGGTTTTAGATAGCTAGCACTGCAAAGTGCTAGCACAAGCCAGTTTCACATTAGACTAAAACTGTTGTTACAGGGCCACTGACCTCAAGGCATCAGTGCCACTGTCCAACACTCTGAGCATTGAGCATAAGGAACTTTCCAAAAATCATTGCTGCTTCGTCCCTCTTGATAGTACGGGTGATTCCTAAGGACTCAAGAAAACTAGCAAGCCTAAGCTTTACCTTTCACCAACTACAGTCACGGCCCTTGACGCATCAAGCCACCATCACCTTGCTTGCAACTCCTTACACAGCACCAGCTTCTTCACAGCTGTGGCACAGCTGCCTAGCGCAGCTATCTCCTTATCTTGAAAACTACCTTTTGTACTTTTGGGTGGTCATCCTTTCCTGGATGACTATTCTTCCTGGAACCTATCCATCCTGCTTACACTCACTGTAAACATTAGATTCCAGTTTGAGATGCAATTAACCATCAAAACTAATTTGGGGGCCTAGATGCTCTTTCAGAGGGGCTTGAGGAGATGGATGGACTATAGGAAGAGGGAGAAGAGACGTATGAGTATAGCTTGAGATGGAATGTGAGCCGGCACAGGAGATGCCCTTTTATACAAGGAAAAATAAGGTTGTGGTAGCTCCTCGATTCCTGCTAAATAAATTTTAGATTTTTCCATTGATAAGCTCAACGACGGGCTTAACAACAGGCCATTTTCAAAGCTGTCGTTGATCACTTTTTCCAGTGCATTGGAAAGACTGAACTAACTAAAAATATGCACTGTAGATTCATTTAGTTCATACTCTGGATTGCATTGAATTCAGATTCTCATGCATTCAAACACATAATTTTTTTAATGAACTTCAAACACATAATTCAAGATACATATATTAAAATAGTATATAATTTAGAAATTATAGTTCTTTATATAGTTCTTAAATACTAAAAAAGTAAAATAAATAATTAATAGTTCTCCAGTGGGACAACTTCATCAAGGGGTCCCGGCACCAGAGAGTACAACTTACGGACCCTAAAGAAGCTGACTCGCTCGTCACCCCACTTGATGTACTTCACATGGAGGCAGTTGACAACACTCTTGTCCGTGTAGCAAATGACAAAATGCCCCAGCTCGTGCTCTTCGAGTTTGAACTTTATTCCTGGATACTTCTTCACGAGCACACAGCGGACGACTTGCCCGCCGAAGTAGCATACGGGTTCAACATAGACATAGAGGAGGGTGCTATCCATTTGCCCATAGCCACATTTGATGGCTTGGATAGTCGCGTGGCAAAGGCGTACCTCCAAGTTATCAAAGGAGCCTACATGCTTGATCGGCGATGAAGGAGGCGACCCCGAACGAGGTAACTCCCTCTTGCGCTTCACGGCACCGCAAGAGCTATCCGCAGCGGCCATTGCAATGCACGATCGAGCACGAGAGAGTAAGGGCTAAAGCTTTGGGGGCAGGAAGAAGAGAGGGCGCACACGGTTGTAGAGAGGTCGACGATCAACGAGTAGGAAGATGTAGGAATTAATATAGACACAAGAGCGACTCTTCGTTAATCGGCATGACTCTTGATGGTCTAAAAACCGTAGCTAGCCAGTGCGCCTCCTCGTATAGTGCACAACTCCTCGTTCGTCAACTGTGTGACTCCTCCTTGCAATTAAGTCACATAGAAGAGAGAGCTATCAATGACGAGCTTCCGCCATGGCCCTTTGTTGATGACAGTTTCACACACTACGACTCTTCCTATGACAGCTATCAACAACGGGCTCTTCTCGAGTTGTGGCTCTTCTTAGACCAGAGAGCCCGTCATTGATGACAAGTTCCAGAACTCATCGGCGCGCACTTCGCTGTGCAGAGTTCAGTTCTTTGCATGGGCAAAAACATAAATCATGGATTCAAACACAAAAGGAAACATAGTCAATTACATTTAAAAAAGGCCTTTAATGCGAAGAGGAAACATAGTTCATTACATATCTACTAACTAGGCTAGTTATACATTAGTGAAAAGAGGAAAATACAAACGAAAGGTTTACCAGTGGGAGATCTTCGTCCAGAGGGTCTGACATCAGATGAGAGACCATAGAAACTTTAAAGAAGCTCGCACTCTTGAAGCCCCACCGGATGTACTTCGCGTGGAGGCATTGGAGAACCGCTTTGTTCTCACAGCGGACGACGATACGGCCCAGCTCGTGGTAAGCTTCGAGGATGAAATGGTGTAGCCGCAGAAACTTCTTCCACAGGATAGATCAGATAACGTAGGCACGGGAGTACTGCACGGGGTCGAGGAAGGCAAGGAGGAGGATGTCCTCGGTGTACCCATAGTCGAAGAACTCCAATGCATCCATCGTGTCACGGGAGAGAAGGTGGATGCACAAGTTGTCCTCGTGGATCGGTGAAGTAGGAGGCGACATCTCCCTCTTTCGCTTCCCGGAAGAGCTACCTGCGGGCCCATCGCACCATGGGCATGAGAGAGCGGTTAGCTTTTGGGAGAAGGAGGAGGAAGACGAGAGAGTGCACGGTTGTGTGGAAAGAACGGATCACAGAGAGTGATTATATGGGGTAGCGCACTCTTCGTCTCCTCTGCCGCACAACTTCCGATGAGCATACCAATGACAGGTTGAAATGACGGCCGTCATTAATGACTCTCACTGACAGGTGACCCAGTTGCCCGTAGTTGATGATCACAGTCACAACGACAAGTTTTGAAGTAGGCCATCATTAAGAGTCATCAACGATGGCTTCTACTTCTGACCCGTTATTGACAATTTCGGCGGGAAGGTCCGCGGTACCTGGAAAAGTTATCAACGACGAGTTCTTCCTCTTGCCCATCATTAACAATGAGTTTCATTGACGTAAAAAGGATACCTATCGTTGATGTGGATCATGGATGTGGGTTTCTGTAGTACTAATTCTCTCGTGAAATTGTGCACTGCCAATTACTAGTGCTGCACTGGTTTCTCAAGACCACATGCAAAACAACCTGTCCAAAAGTGATTGTCACGAAATTATGTAGCCAGTGCCATCTCCAACAATATATATTAGTTGTTACTAAGGGTTTACTACATTAGCATTCTGATGATGGGGAGGTAAGAATGTGAGGAGAGAGTTAAGCCATATTTTGTGAAAAATATGACCATATTGCTAATACCAAGAAGTAAGAAATAAGCAAAATCTTTGTATATTTTAGCAACAAGATAAAAAAATTAAGCCATTAGAGAGCTTGTTTGGATCCAGCAATGACAACATATGTGCATTGTCCCTTTCTTGAAGGTGTCGCCTTAGAGGATGGCAATCTAGCCTTCACTAGTTGAATCCGGCAAGAAGAGGTATGACGGTGTCTCGTGCACTGGTAACTACTCTTCAAGGTAAAAACTCTCAATCTGAGCTTTACTGATTAGATCTGGCAACATCAATGTGCATGTTTCATCTACTTCTTAACGATGTTATTTTTGAAAACGCAAGCCAGCTTTCAATGGTTGGACCTGACATTTATCCTTGGTAGCGACGCAAGTGTTTTGCTATGATTGGTTCCGCCAAAACTGGTCATATTTTAACAATTTATTTGTTATTTTCTTTTTCTTTTCGTAAGCCGATAATTTATTCGGTTTGATGTGTTTGACATCATTTAGAATAATATTAAAGACTATGTGCATCGATCGATGCAGAGGCTACAGGAGATCCTCTCCTCCTTTATCTAAAATGAAAAAAGAGAGCTTGTTTCTTTGTGATGAAGTTTGACATTCTCTCTTGTCTTAGTAACAAGCTAACAACTTTGTTAGTGATGTTCTAAGAGACCCCTGTGGTCGACATTAATAGGTTATGGAAAATTTAGAAGGATTAAAGTTTAGGTTTCACTCCGAAAACGTAGAACGCCATCTTTAAAAGAACAAAACAAAATAACCGGCAGTATCATTATTTAAGCTGAACTATATTCAATAACCATGTAATAATCCCCATGGGATTGAAGCAATTATTCTGAACGCCCGCAAACAACAGATGAACACATCCATTATGGGGCAGAGCCACACACACTGATGGATCTTGGCTGTAGCTCCTGGTTTGTCAGTCTTGGGATCCTTCCTGTCCTTCTCACTTTTTGAATCCCTAGAGAGCACACAGAAGATTAGAGCTAGTAAACAGTAGCGCTGCCATCATGCAGCGATAACTACGCTAAGCTGCGGCTGCCTGTAGTAATAAACATTGGTACTTGTCAGGCTAGTTGCACTACAGTGGAGCAGCTCACTCGTTTTCAACGGTTGGTAAGCTGTAAACAAAGTGAAAACTGAGCCGGTGACAGCTCCGCAGAAAAGCAGCTCAACAAAGCAAGCAACCCTCCTCCCTCCCTCCCTCTCTCTCTCTCCTGCGCGTGGTGTGTGTAGTGTGTACGCTGTCCCTGCAGCAGCTACAGCTGCTGTCTGGAGCTCAAGCACCCAGCCAGAAGCCCAGAGGGACACCATAGCACCACTACTTGCTGCTACCTTCTCATTCAAGAATCATCTAGCTTTCCCCAAACTTTTCTATAGCTTCTTGATTTGTGGATCTCCTGGTATCTCAAACCAAAGATCACTGCCAATCCATAGCAAGACCTTGCTTTCCTCCAGCACCAGCATCATCTTTTCACCTCTGGGCTTGGAGTAATGGGTTGCAGCATGCTTCTTGAACGAAATGCCACTCGGATGCAAGGTCAGCTCCTTTCTTTCCTCTATTGAATGGTTCTTGTTTCTTGTTTGCTATTTTTTTTAGGGGTTCTATTGAGGTATTTCAATCTGAGACTTAATGGGGATATTTGTTGCTTGAACTTCTTGATTGCAATGGATCTCATTAGGACACTGAGATTAAATCCATTCCCTAATTAAATATTTGGTCCTGTTCCTACTGGGTGTTACAGTAAGTTATTGGTACATTTCTTGCAGATTTCTAGCTTGCTCGTTCTACACCACCATAAATCAAGGTTTTAGCAGTGAAATATTTTGCTTTCAAGAAGTAATCACACAAACAGAGGCAGCTGCATCTAGCAATAGAGCTGCTAGTTCTTCCAGTAATTGCCCAATACAACTCCAGATAAGGCGCTACTGAATTGAATCAATGGGTAGGGGAAGAGGCAGAGGAAGGAAGCTCATCACCAATGGCAGGAGCCATGAAGATAAGGGGAGCAGTGGTGAAGAAGTTGTGCCTGCAAGAAAGAGGAGGGGAAGGCCCCAAAAGCAGCGCATTGCCGATAAAGTCGACCAAGCAGAAGTCAATAATTTGGTAGAGAGTGTTGACGGCGATGCAGACTATCAACAAGGAGAAGGAGATAATGCACAGCTGAAGGAGAATAACTCTGCAGGAAATGGTAACAAGAGGAACAGGGTGCCCAAGGAAGAGAGCTCAATTCTTGACCTGGAAGAGAACAGTTCAAGCACCCGATCTAGCAACGATGAATCTTCTAGGTCCAGTGGCTTCCGGCAGAACGGAAGCCGCCGAAAGAGCACGCCTCGGCGAGCGGCGGAGGCGGGGTTATAGTTGGAATGGGACATCAACAAATTATTGGGTATCAGTTAGGCAACTGCTCTTCAATTTTGTCATCTTTATATTTAGTCATCTTCAGTTTTCTGTCTTCGTCATGTTTATTAGGCTCTACATGAATGTAAACATATACTGATTGCAAATCATGGAAGTTTTGCTTATGCCGATGAAGAATGTATGAACCACTTGAATCAACAATTAGCTGTTCTAGGCTGAATAGTGAGTACTGTTTACATCACATCAGCTGATGGTGCTAGCATAAGCACTTTCTAACTTTGGTTCGGCTTCGCAACTTTTTATTTGCTATTTCATCACAGCTATGACATTGCTTGGTGATATCGGCAAATAGCTATAGTTCTTTCTAAATCAAGATAACATGAGTGTTGACTTTGGTATCTATTACGCACTTTGTGCTAAGAATCTAAGATGGATGCTAGTTCATTCGGCTCATTGGTGAAATATGAAGATATTGGGTTTCAGATGATTGATCTGTATGACATCCAGTGTGCCACGTGCGCTCAGGAATCAGGATACTCTGTGTGTTTCAGATGCAGTGAAGAGCTAAGCAAGCTCTGAAGGTAACTCTACTACCTGCTGGTACAGTGTCGACAAAACTAGCAGCAATCTGGCAAAACCATCTGGTGCAAGAAGATTGCAAGGCATTTGATACTGCACTGATAACCTTCTCGAAGAATGTGTCGTTGCATTTGATCACTGTGTCATGAACTATTATAACACAAATTATTGTCCCATCTGAATCAACTCAACACAAGCACAGCCAACAAATGATTCAGACACCGTGATAGCCTTTCCACTGAGATGTGCAATGCCGTTCTTGCACCTGCCTGAATGCGTTTAGGCGCAGGGGTCACGTAGTGAGTGGAGGCTAGACTTTAACATGTCATTTCAAGTTTGAGCAGCTCCAAATCGCGGTGCATCTTGCCCGGATTTGGTAAGTACGTTGGACCTGAAATTTACCCGGACCGTGGAGATTGGCGTATTTGGATGAGCATTTGGATGGATGGCGAGCCCGCTACTCCGGCAAGCCGTAGTGGCAGTGCCCTACTCTAGAACAAAAGATGAGTGCTGCTGTTTGGGATTTGGATAGGTTTGATTTAATATATATGATGGAGATCGTGCTGGGCGGTGCTGCAATTGGAGGTCGCACTTTCGGCCTCCCCAAATCGCTGATTCCGATGCCTGGGAATGGCTGATCATGCAAGGAATCGTGTCCCCTGTCGTGGCGCATAAACAGGGAGCAGCGATGTGATGCCTTGTGTTGTTCGTTCCATGCTAAATGAACGGCTCAGATCAACCTTCAAGCCTTTTCAAAGTGTTGCGCCCGACCCCTTAAATTTTGCGTCATTACTTCTTTTTGCCAATCTTAGTGACAGGTGTTCAATTGTCGGAATAGAATGCACATTTTGAATAGTGAGAAGACTAGAATGTTAATCAAATGTAGAGAAAAAATTGAAACTAAAAATATTTGGATTCAACACACACACACACACAAAGAATGAGATTAGTGTCATTTATGGATAATTCATTAACATAGGGGAAAACAGAACACAATAGCTTTATATAGAACTATTTTTTCGAAAAATTTGAGCTTCAGCTTAAACCCCGCGGGGGGATAAAGCCCTCACGAGAAGGGTTGCATTTCCAAAAGTTATGGCGATTAGCATACTTTTCTTTATCGTATTACTATGGGAATTAAGTTGTTTCCTACGGAACTTTTAAGAAATTAATGTGTTCCAAACATGAAACATGCTCTCTGGTGGTGCCTGGACAGGGATATTCCTTTGGGAATTTCCACGATCCTAAGGCTTGGGATCCGAATTCCCCCTTATATAAACAGATGCTGAATTTAGTACAGAGAATTTGAACACAACACACACGGTTTGTCCACTAAAAGTATACTTCCAATCCATCATAGTTGTTTTTTTTCAGTCTGAAGATAAGGTATAAACTTTACACTCAACATACGACCAGATAGTACTTGACAAGACCTGAATCACTAAACAGTAGGCGAGTTTTAGCGAAAGAGACAGGGTCTCACATCGATTGTTATGTATCAGCAGTTCAGCACCGCAAAGATTTGGCTGTTGACTGTTCGCTCGGTGGCAATCACTGGCAGGACTTGTAAAGCAGCTGGACATAATGATTTCCATTTTTCCAATACCCAATTGCCTCTCCAGAATCACACTATATATGGATGGCCCTGGCGAACACATTAGCACAAGGAAAGAAAGAAGTTACAAGCGCAGCCATGTCCCTGCTGCTCTTGATCTTGCTTTCCTTGACGGCGTCGCACTGCAACGCAAAGCCAAGAAAGATCGCCAGGAGCCAATTCCCCAAGGACTTCCTCTTTGGCACAGCTTCTTCGGCCTACCAGGCAAGTTCAAGAATAACCTGGAAGTTACTGTAAAAACGTATGAATGATTTGCTCTTATGTGCCTTGTGATGCTGATGCAGTACGAAGGTGCTGTGAGGGAAGGTGGCAGAGGACCCAGCATCTGGGACACCTTCACTCACAATCACCCAGGTCCTTGTCATTCGCCTACATCATTTTGGGTGCCTTTGATCTTAATTGTCCTTGTGACAAGCTAACGCATCACTCATATAATTTTTGCCGTAATCATTGACTGCTACTAACGAGGGTACATGACATGTTGAACATGGTATCGTTTCAGTGAGCCCACAGCTATACCAGTTAAGATCTGAAACAGGGCTACTCTACTATTTAAGTTTTAAACCCTTCATTTTGACAGTAAATTCGAAAATGCTTTTGTGCGTCCTGGCAAAACCGTAATAATTGCAGATGGCTATGTGATACCTGATAATAAGCAAAAACCGTCACAGCTTTGCCTTCTGGTCGCAGCCTTCAGCCTCCACAGGAGAGATAGCATAAAATGAAGAGCTTGCTAATCCCCTCTTCCCAGTTTCCTATGAGTACTACTTATGAACAACTGAATAATGAGTCACCATAAAACTGAGATAGCTTAATCACTTCAAAATTTTAAAAACAAAATTGAAACTAAAAAGTATTACTTATCACTCAACTTCCAAACAAACAAGCAAGAAAGAAATTGTCATTTAATTCCCAAACGAACAAGCACAAATAATCCAGTGATCCACTTGTTAGCAAGATCAGTCCACTTCATCAAAGAATACCTAGTTAAGTGCTTTCTTGCCATAGCATGTCAAACATTTTTTTTTGCTTAATTAAATGAAGAAAATGGTGGATATAGCATGCAGGCCCGATGTAATTGCCATAGTATAATATTTATCGTATTTTGACTATGAAAACAAGTGGAATCATGCAAAAGCACATCGATTAGGACTTTAAAATGATCTTCAGCCATCTGGTCAACTGATCTACGAGAAACCAAAAGTAATTCCTTATTCATAAGGTCATAGCTCATAAGGACCTACCAACAAGCACAGAAGAAAAGCAAGTGCAAAAAACTAATTGAGCATCAGCTGATTGGAACAATTGAGAAATAGTTTAATGATCACTCTTAAGTAGGCAATACTTCAGTTACCCCATGTGAAAACAGCAACAGATTAATTTTGGTCTTAGCTTACAGTAGTGCCAATAATTTACAGAGATATCTACCCAGAATGAATTTAGCTAGTAGCTAGTTAGTTTCTCATAAATATGCTCAAGTACTTGAGAACTCAAGACTGTTAGCTATGCATGAAAGAAGTGCTTCCAAAATCTCAATGTCGAATCATTCATGTTCAGAGTTTCAGACTAGCTATGGTGATTTGCAACCTAAGTTCCACTGATTTCTCAATGCAGAGAAGATAGCAAATGGAAGCAATGGAGATGTAGCAATAGATTCCTACCACCGCTACAAGGTAATGCTTATACTGACCATACTAGCTGGTGACCACCATCTATATTCACCTAAATGCCTAACATTATCAGATGTCATTCACCAAGTGCAGGACGATGTCAATATCATGAAGGAATTGGGCTTTAATGCGTATAGGTTTTCTCTTTCTTGGTCAAGAATTCTGCCTAGTAAGTGATTCCCCATAGCATGCTCTAGTTTTCTCATGAATATAGGGTTTATATGCTCAGCTAATGGTAAAAGAATCTTGATAACCTTATAATTCAATAGACTCCAGATGTGCTGTGCACACCTAATCTATCACCTTTGAACAAAGCGCAGCCAACCACTTGTCATTACAGCTATGGTAAAAGTAAAACTAACGAAACTTTTCCATTGATATGCACCGAAACACTGACACACTTATAATTGAGAATCGGTCTAGATTAACGAGAAACAGATATTGATCACAAGCCGCTAGCTGATGCAATGATAGCATGGGTACAGGTGGAAAAGTGAGCAGAGGGGTCAACATGGAAGGAATCAATTACTACAACGATCTCATCGACAAGCTCATTTCCGAAGGTAAAGATTACATATAATCGTAATGTCAAGACTAAAGATGATTTCTGATATTAATATATGTTTGCATCCTAATGTCTAATCAACAATGCAGGTGTTGAACCATTTGTGACGCTTTTTCACTGGGATTCCCCGCAAGTATTAGAACAGCAGTACAGTGGCTTCTTAAGCCACCTTATTGTGTAAGTAAACATGACCTATCAGCTCATATGTCTTTTCCTACATTGACCCAAAATCAGTACTCTGATCAACAAGAAGAAATATGTTGAAATTAAAAGAAAACAAAGGGCTGGACCTTAACAAGTTGGGCCAAATTATCAGGGAAGATTTCCTCGATTATGCCAACATCTGCTTCAGGGAGTTCGGCGACAGGGTAAAATACTGGATAACTTTTAACGAGCCCTGGAGTTTCAGCATTGGTGGCTACGCCAGTGGTATATTAGCACCTGGCAGATGCTCATCTTGGAAAAGGTCAGGTTCTAGCATGGGAGACTCAGGAAGGGAACCTTACATCGTAGCTCATAATCAACTTCTGGCTCATGCAGCAGCAGTTCAACTGTACAGAGACAAATACCAGGTACGACTTAGTTTTCTTCATTGGGATTATTTTCAGTAACAAAACACAGGTGAAGAACTATGGTAAATATGATAAAATGCATCCTATCCTAGCATGTAAACGATATCTATAATGTTGCCACAAATCTTCTAATTTACAGCCACCGAAGATTATATCCTGCATATATGAGGTTTTTCTAGAGTAGAACCGAGACATCAGAGACATTTAGTCTACACAATCTACTCTTAGAAACAAGGACTGGCAGCGTTCGCTGCTTAAATGGAAATAATATACATAGCACTGCCACAGATCTTCTAGTTAAATATTAACAATAGAACTGGCACAAGAAGATGTATCTCAGACTAGAGAGAGGACAATGATGGAGGAATTCGACATGGTATCTACAAAACAATGGATGTTTAGATAGCTTTCAATATTAAACACTAGACTATGATATTTATTTTTTCATTTCCATATATCTTGCCAGCTCGTTGTTGACACTTGACAGTGATAATCATTAATCACGCAGATGGAGCAAAAAGGAAAAATAGGCATTACTATAGTTAGCAATTGGATGATTCCCTACTCAAATTCAAAGGAAGACAAGGATGCTACCAAACGTGCATTGGAGTTCATGTATGGATGGTGAGTTTTCAATAAATCTAATACGCAAAAGGCTTCAGGTCCACCTCGAAGTTTCAGGCTACTACAATTGGAAACTTCTTGTACGTTTTTATTCACATAGCTCAGTAACAAATTGAAGGTTCATGGATCCTTTAACCAAGGGAGACTATCCACTCAGCATGAGAACACTGGTTGGTAATAGATTACCAAGATTCACAAAAGAGCAGGCGAAAGCTGTAAATGGATCATTCGATTTCATTGGCCTCAATTACTATTCAGCAAGATATGCTCAGAATACGAAACACAATAACAATAGTAACAAAAGCTACAATACTGATTCACGAACTAATCAAAGAGGTAATCACGTAACCTATCTGGTTTTTTTTAACTACGTAACCAATCTGATCTTTGTTCTACATTCGTATAACTTCTGTGAGCTAATTGTTTTCTCTGCATGAAACAGTGGAAAGAAATGGAACGTATATTGGTCCAAAGGTATGACTTGCCCCGGTATATTAAAGGATACATGTTATAGTTAATAAAGCATAGCAGGAGATTCCAAAAGCATGCAAAAAAAGAGAAACTGAAATATATTTGTATCCAGGCTGGTTCTTCTTGGCTGTACATCTATCCTAAAGGAATAGGAGAACTCTTGCTATACACCAAGAGGACATACAATAACCCTACTATCTACATCACAGAAAATGGTAGAACGGCCTAACTCCAAAGAATGACAACTTGCTCAACTGCTTACCAAAGAAACTTTCATAATGCAGGTGTTGATGAAATTAACAACGAAGACTTACCGCTTCAAGAAGCCTTAATGGACAATACCAGAATAGAATTCTATCGGCAACACCTTTTCTACATTCAAAGAGCCCTAAGGTAAGTTTGATGCTTGACTGCTCGTATATGAGTAGTAGATTACTTAACAACTAATATCACAATGCTTCAACTTGATTTATGTCGAAACCATTACTTGTACTCAAACCAAGAGTATTACCACGATCAGGGAAGGAGTCGATGTACGAGGATATTTTGCATGGTCGCTGTTTGACAACTTCGAGTGGATGGATGGTTATACCGTTCGCTTTGGTCTTAACTACATCAACTACAAGGATGGTCTCAAAAGATATCCAAAGCGATCCAGCCAATGGTTTCAGAATTTTCTTCATCAATAAGTCTACAGTTTTTTATGGAGTAACTATGTCATTGTAATGCATAGATTGTGTTGTGCTATCCAACATTCAGCAGTCTGAGTGGTTCTCTTGTATCCAAGATGATATAGGTAACTTGATTGTAATTTCGCTGAACATGCTAGTGTTTCTACAGTAAAACTGAAGTAAGGCGTAACAGATATAATCCATCTTGCTGGCTCACCAAATTAAAAACATACTTGTTAGAATGACAAGATAAGGTTTTGCCATTCTAATCAAGCATTAGATGTTCCACTCACTTCAGAAACGTAGCAGCGTAACAAATAGCAACAATTCAAACCAGTGGAATCAAGGTTCTGAAAACCGACCAGGCCTTATCATTGGACAGTTAGGTCGTATAAATACTAAAGGTGGTGACTGGTCAAATGCCAGTTAACCTTTTTCAGAAACTTGATTGAAATCGTCGATAAATTGACCTTCTTGAGACCACATTACTTTCTTCCCCAGTCATCTGCATTCATTTTGTGTTTTGAGTGGCCCATTATGTACTCTGTAGAGCATATTCATAAAATTGAGTCCGACATTCCACATCTAATTAAAGGCATACATTCAAAGTTTAAGAAAAATTGTGACAACAAAAAAGAACGCAGGCACAGCAGAAACCATAAGTTGGAAAAGTATATACCATAAGATAATCAACCTGCTTTAGATATCAATTTATTTTGTTCAGGAATAAAAGTTACAATCATCCAGCTAATTGACCAACACTTGAACTCAGTAAAGTATTGATCTCTCCAATTATATGGACTGGCCTGCCATCAAACATAGATGATAATGTTGTCTCACAGAGCCTTTTTAGTTCCCTTGTCTTCGTAATTGCTGCCTCCTATAACATTAGAAAGTAAATTCATTAACATATACCCATTGGCTACAGAAAGCACAAGGAGATCACAAAATTCCTCCAGGGTATATAAGAAAAGTGTGTTTTTGTTAAGTAGGCCATGATGGACCAAAAACTAGTATTCCTCTGTATCACAATATAGGTCGTTTTAGAATTTGTGATAGTCAAACATGTTTTGGTTTGACCATCAATATAGAATAACTTACCAACACCTACAACACCAAATTGATATTACTAGATTCATCATGAAATATACTTTCGTAATGTATACTAAGTTTTATTTGAAACAACATATTTTCGTAGAAATTGATGGTTAAAGTGTATCTTGGAGACAATGTCAATATCTAAAAACGACTTACATTATGACATGGAGGTAGTACATCAGTAAATTAAGAATAAGAACAAGAACGCAATAGTTCATAAGTCATAACACTACAATTCAGATGACAGCTTTGAGGATGACCAAAGATCAAAAACCACTTAGCTGATGTTTTCCTCACCATGTACACCATAGTCAATCGAGAACAAAGGTATCCATGTAACCAAACACTACGTTAGAGAAATTATCACTTACTTGCTTCGGCCAGGATGATGATAGTGCATTTTGCAGCTCCATGCGCTTGACTGACAAATCACCTAAGCCTTCTCGTAGTTTCACCTCATGATGCTTCTTATCTTCTAAGGTTGACACCAATCTGTCTAAAAACCTTGGGAAGAGCAAAGGAAGCAATGTTCAGTTAAACAACTGTACATAAAACATGCATTTGTGATTGTATTATGTGAGTCTTTGGGCAAATGCTATGAGGAATAATAAGTGCAACACTGTAGCAATGATGGAAGATACAAGTGGGGATCATTTGTTGAAGCATATAGGACTAGCAAGAGCGTGAACTTTCAGAATATGCCTTCTCACCTTTTAGAGTTGAGGATCATTATGAAGTCAAGAGTTTTCTGGTTAGTGAGCAAAGAGATTGCTGAGGAGACCTCTACAAGCATATTCTCCAAATGGTCAGGAGCATACTGTTGGAGGACAAAAGGCGAGACAGCTTGCACCTGATGCTGTAGAGAAGATGTATCGCCATTCCTCATCTCTCCTAAGCGTAGGATCAAAAATGATTTTACCTGTTTGAAGTATCAGAAATAAATGATTATATTATTAGTTATTACTAAAAGGAGGACAGGTTGGCAAAGCAGCCTTGTACAATAACAACACTAATCATCTTGAATACTTAAAGAGAGAACTTCGACACAAAAACCTTAAGAAGTAGTATTGATAGTTCTTGTAATTATGCAACATGCCTCCAAAGTATATTTGTATTTACTATTTAAAGGACTAGAATGGGGTATGGCATAAAAGATGTCAAAACATACCTCAAGTAAATCATCCAGAATATTATTTCTGTATTCCTTCTCCAGCAACTGACTTCTTTGTTCAGTTAAACTTTCATATTGTCCTGATTCAATTGGAGCACTCTGAATAATAACATTTTCTTCAGCATTATCAGTAGTGATGTCCCAGCAAATCCCATGCTCAGATGTATCACATGTAAGGCCTTCTTTGTCCGCAGATGGATCGACTGAAGACCCAACATTATAATTTTCAGAACCTGCCAGCTCTATATTGGCATCAATAATTTCATATGATCCAAAACCGTTGCCAGATTCTTCCACAGGTTGTTCCACAGCACCAATGTCCCAATCAATTCCATTATTATCCACAGAAATGTCCCAATCTATATCTTCTGCAGGAACATTAAAGTCAATGTGCTCTTCTTTGTTCATATTTGACCCATGAGCTTTTGATGTCTCTTGAAGGGAATTTTGCAACTCCATACATACTGAGACATGCAGGGAAGGAGGATTAGCCTGTAACTGTTTCAGATTGTGCACTACAGACTTGCAATTTTCCTAAATTAGGAAGAACAAAGCGGTTAAAATTCACAAGAATTGTATAGCAATTTCTACATTCAGTATCTGATAAGTTCCACATAGTCCTGGCTATACCTTATCCTCTGTATGGCAGTCCCTAACAAAAGTTGTATAGTACTCAATGGCCTTTGAGACAGGATCACTGTTCAATACTTCCAAGATTTTGCTAAACGTTGATGGAAGTGTTTTTGTAGACTCTATCAGTTCTTGCCGCGCATCTATTCCCTACAGATGAAAGTCAAAAGCAAGAGGCACATCAATACAACACAGAGGCAACATAATCAACAATGTAAAACCGAAAAGGTGCCTCTCAGATAGAGAAGCTAACCTGCAAACCCAGCTCCTGGCAAGCTTCTGCATACCTAGTTGCTGAAAGAGCAGCAAGTCGCTTAATGTCAGCCTCCCTGCGGTCTAGTTCTGCAAGCTGCTGCTGAGTCTTCTGCATCTGCTTCCTCTGGTACGGTCTTGAGGCAGCCAAATGAGAGTAAAATTAGCCACAGCCATGCTAGGTCAAGTACAAATTTAATGAGTATCCAAACGCAAGATCAAGGAAGAGACTTCCTACATATCGTAGTTCACATTCTGGACCATGTTCTGAGCTGCCTCTCCCAGGAAAACATTGTCCTTCTCGTAAGCTTTAACGATGGATTCCCATTCACCCTAAGTATAGCATTGGTATCAAAGCGTATGTCAGTTCCCACACTCGCCAGTGCATTTATCTCAAAAACAAATTAGCAAATCGTACCGCGGAGCCCGTTAGGCGGCCAAATATGTTCCTACTCTCCGTGTTCGATTCCAGGAGTATGCTGTATATCTTCTTCGCTTCAAGATAACCAATTTCTACTCGACGAAAGGAAAACCACAAAACGAAGAATTACATTCCAGACATATAGAAATTGGTGAATTGCGCAAGCAGAGAGGCTCACGGAAGTGACTGGGCGAGGGTTTCAGAGTGCGGATTCCGCCAATTTTACACCGATGCTGCGCAACCCTGGAGCTAAGGCTAAGAGGGAGGAGTTACCTTCGGGTTGGAGGGTGAGGAGGTAGGGGTCGAGGTCCCGCGGGAGGGAGGCGAAAGCAGCTGCGACGCGGGCGCGGATGGCGGCGAGGCGCTTCCTCCAGTCCTGCGGCACCCGCTTGCGGTCGACCAGCCACTCCTGCAGGCGGGCGAAGGCGATGTCGATGGGGAGGTTGCGGATCTCCGACGGGTCGGCCATGGTGGGCACCAACCAGGTCGGCGGATCACAGGGCAGGGAAGGGAACGAGGGACGCCGGAGCCGATCGAGGAGACGAGGAGGATAGACTAGAGAGTTCGGTGCGTGGAGTTAGTGGGCCAGAATAGTAGTGCACCGCATCTTCGGATCTTCCTGAGTAGAGAGAGTTGTTGTTGGGTCCAGCCCAAATCCAACCCTAAGCAGCTGTTAGGCCCTCAATGACCATGATGCCGCAAGCCACTCATTCCTTCTCCGGGATTACTCGAACTAGGGAAATTCTCTCAAAACAGACTCGAATTCGGGAAATGCACCGAAATCCGTTAACCCCGTTTGTCACAGAGACATCTTCTCTCTCCTTCGTGAATTGTGAAGCTGTTTGCACGCCAACCGCACATGCACGACACGTTTCCGCGCGAGCACCACACCGTGTGCTACCTTTCTTGTTCATTTTTCCCGTTCTTCCTGAGAAGCTGCCCTCGTCCCTCGCCCTTCTCCGCCGCACACAGGTTATCTCTACCTTCCGCCGTCACCTCCCCCGATGAGATCACCACCGCACGTGCCCCTAGAAATACTAGGTGGTTGACATGTCATCAGAACACGTTGCCGTGACCGCCAAGATATCCGCCGTGGCCATGACCACCACATTGAAAGTTCGGATGTAGGAGCTATGACTACCGCCACACTGTTTCCCGTTGTCAGATGTTTTTCACCGCTTGCGCCCTCCCTTCCCTTTCTAATTCCACGCTCTCATCGTCCTCGGCATCGCAATGCACGAGGTAGGGAGTGGAAATTCCGTAGATTCAGTATTCTCCATTGAATTTTTGTGGGGGCACAAATTTATACATAACTTAAGAAATGATGTTCTATCAAAGACGAAAAACCACGTAACAAAAACACATGATTACCTCACGTGCATCCACCGTTAGGGGTCAGACACCAAACTAGCACTACATATGGACTCCACCTGACCACCTGGTCATATGTCTCACAGCTGCTCCAGCCGGCCAGAAACGGGCATCATTTGACAAGTCAGATATAATTCCAAACGTCCTATAGAGATTTAGCATCCATCTACAGCGACAACCTCACAACCAATTAGAGGAGCCCAATCCCTGTGCCCACACCCTAACCCAGTTGGCCGAAGCACAATTGGTGGGTCACCCGAAGGCCCGGCACATGAGTCCACACCTTGTCTAGACGATAATTGCATCTCAGCTAGCGGGTCACTCGACTAATATGATCACAAGACTCGCAACAGAAGACCGACGCTACTCCTCCACAGTCACCCATACACTTCAAACATTCATGCATTGTGTATGAGAGACATGGTGAACAATTTGATAAACATAAAAGAAGCTCTAAGGAGAGATTTACCATATAAATAAACACATCCCTTACACTTGGAAAATTAAATACAGCATAATTAAAAAACCCGAAGGTCGTGAGTTCCAAACATGTTAAATAGCAGAAGTATAAACAAAATGTAAACTGATGGTCCGGGAGACGATCTTCAAAATCATGAAACACCCCCAAGGTCTTTTAGCTAACTTGGTAAACCATGCAAGTGTAAACATGAAACCATTTACACCAAGCCTACCTGCAGAAATTGAATTTCCCATGAGCACTTTCATACTCACAAGATGCTAAGCTTATTCTAATCGACTTAAACATAGCATGGAATGTGGAACAACCTCACACACAATACAATTCAGGTTAAAAAGAATATCGAATTGATGGAAAGTAAATATCATGGCATCAACATTAACCAGAGAAGTTACCCTAACCATGCTAGTAAACATCTGCATAACAGCATCCACATTATGATGATAGGTCGACAAAAAGGCATAAACATCAATGCCATAAGTGATGAGACGGTGGCCCGATCTTTCAATGAGACGAAGGTAGCTAACGGTTTGGTAAAGTTTGATTTTGACGATCCAACTATACCGTACGCGATGATACGCCTTAGCAATCACTAAACCAACCTCCGATGGTTATTGACATTGTCGTAGGCACGATCAACCTGAACAACGAAGTTCGAATTCCTGCAAGCAACCGAAGAACCAGCAAGAACTATGATAAATTGCAATCTAAAATTACGAGTATTAAGTTGGCACAAGAGCTAGAAGAAAATATATTGAAATTCCACTGGCGATCTAAACAAGGTGGTAGTCCTATAGACTTGTAGATGCGATAATGTAGCAATAGCTGTACAACTCAATGAAACCCAAAATCTAAAAAGAGAATCCTAGGAGGTATATAAAGAATAGAGGGGATCTGTTACAGAGGCAGTCTCGGATTGTTTTGGCAGTTGCGGTTTGCTCGTAAGGAATTTGGAGATGGAGTTGGACAGGTTGGAAAGAGAATCCTAGGAGGTATATAAAGAATAGAGGGGATCTGTTACAGAGGCAGTCTCGGATTGTTTTGGTAGTTGCGGTCTGCTCGTAAGAAATTTGGAGATGGGATTGGACAAGTTGGAAAGAGCATGAGATAAGCTTCCCAAAGAGTTCAAGATCACCCAAATCGAAGTCCGTATGCTCGAGATAAAGACATTTGAAGTCAGGACTGTCTCAACAATCCGAATCAGAGTCCAGATCATGTGGGACTCTATCTCTAGCTCTTCTTGGACCAAAAGTGACGTGGGAAGACTCCTTATATACCACCAATTCATGTGGGACATGGTCATAGCCACATGAACTTCATTCCCTCCTCCTCTTGAAAGCTTGAACTTGAATCCTCACATGTTTTTAAAGATCTTGACGAACCTCCTTTTATTCTTTATGGCTTGAGCAACGGATGTAGTTGAAGTATTGGAAATAGAGGTGGCAGCGGTTGTATCCATGGGGTTCATGTCCTCATCATCCTTCCCTCCTTGAAAACAAAGCCGTCCTCGGCTTTGCATAACCTGAAAACCATCAAAGAGCAAAGAGAGCGTGTATGCAGCATATATGTATCTATCAATCATGGCTAGCTTCTCGTGGTTAGCAATTACATCCAAATCAGAAGTAAAATGGTGATATGCTCTGGCAGGTTTTAAAAACATGTATAGTAGCATATCATTTTTAAAATTCCAGCAAGCATTGCAACTCAATTTGTAACTATCTAGACAATAAGTATTGTACCGGCCGTTTGCTTGCCTCATGTATCCGTCTCTTTATTTCCTGTTCAGCTTTACAAGCAAGATGAAACAAACGTTTGATAGAATAATATTCTTTATGCACAAGTATATCATGAATATCACGGTTCAAACCTCTCACAAATCTATTCATTGTAGCTTCTTCACATTCTTCTATATTGCAGCGAAACAAAGTAGTTTGTAAACATTATAGTACTCTTCCATGGTGTCACTACCTTGTTGTAAATTTTACAATTTTCGTAGCATGTCACATGTATAATATGAAGGTACGAATCTATATCTCATAGCAAGTTTTAAATCATCCCAAGTAGTAGGTATATAATCAGGGTATAATCAACAATATTCGTCCCACCAAATAGAAGCAAAATCACAAAATGTACTAACAGCAGCCCATACTTGCTTATGCTTAGGAAAAACATGGCTAGCAAATATTTCATTGAGTTCTAATTCCCAATCGAGATAGAAATCAAGCATATTACAATCATCAAATATTGGCATAGAAACAAGATAATCATGTACCTTTTCACATCGGGGTACCTTTCGTGACGGTTGTCGTACTTGATGTGGCGGTGATGAAAAAACGCTCGCCTCGGGGTAGACACATCTCCCACTATTGATCTAGCCCAAGAATTGATTACTCCAGAACCTGTCATTGTTAGTAGAAGACAAAGAAACAAATCACAAGTATATGTTCCTACTAACTACTAGAATGTGGGATGTGGGGTGGAAGGAATCTCAACAATTATGTAGCATATACTAAGCTCTTACCAGTTCTTACTGTGCTGCAGTGGTTGTCGGCCTTTGGCGGTGTCAAAGATGATCAAAAGATTAATATAGCGATTACCAAGGTGACCGAACAAAGTACAGTATAGGAAGGTGGAGCTTGGTTGACTTTAGTATGGTAGTAAGGAAAGCAAATGCTCAAAATAGATATGCAAAGTTTAAAAGATGCTCAAAAATACTAGTCCTAATTGCTGGACTTAGACTAGAACCAGCAAAATTTAATCAAGACTAGATACTGAAACAATGGAGGCAAAAGATCACAAGCTCAAGAAGCAATTCAATGCAAGAATTGTTTTGATATTTTATTTTGTTCCTTTTTTTCAGTGGTTTTCTGTGTGGCTTCTTATTCTTTTTTATTTTTTATTTTTTTATACCTCAGAAAAATATCTAAAGGAGCAAAAGACCTCAAGTAGTCAAAAAACCAGTGTTCTGCCGCAACGCTGCCGCGACAGCAGAAATTGTGCCGCGGCAGGAGAGTGGCAATAGGCAAAAACTTAAATCAGTGATTTCTCCCAAACCACTTGTCTAATTGAGTTAAAAATTTATATGTGGACTCCTTGAATTATGCCTGATTTTTTGGAATTTTTTCAGAATTTTCTGGGCACATTTTTTTTAGTCCGAATTGAGCTCTAATTTGAGATCCAAATCAAAACCGATTCAAGCTTTGAGTCCCGGTCTGAATCTGCATGGATATGACGTCCAGAGGCTTCCTTAAGGTCATGGAGGAGTCCTTGAGGTTGGCCAAATCCTTGCCCAAGAGATAGAGACCGAATCAAACAAGGCAAGACTTTATCTTTCAATTTGAACTTCAAGCAACTTCACTTTCCTCTTTCCCTTGGACTCTTGCATCTTCTTTCTCAGATCTAATCTATTGAGCTAGCACTAAGATGCAATCAGCACTAGTTCTTCTCCTCGGCCAATGGCAGCAAAGAGCTCGATGGTGGCGACGAACTTTATAACAGCAGCAAGATGGCTCTGATTCCACTTGATGAGACAGTGGCCCGATCTTTCGGTGAGACAAAGGTAGCTAACAGTTTGGTGGAGTTTGACCTTGACGATCCGACTATACCGTACGCGATGATACACCTTAGCAATCACTAAACCAACCTCCGATGGTTATTGACCTTGCCGTAGGTACGATCAACCTGAACAACGAAGTTCGAGTTCTGCAAGCAACCGAAGAACCAGCAAGAACTATGATAAATTACAAGATGGAATTACGAGTATTAAGTTGGCACAAGAGCTAGAAGAAAATATATTGGGATTCCACTAGCGATCTAAATAAGGCGGTAGTCCTACAGACTTGTAGATGCGATAATGTAGCAGTAGCTATACAACTCAATGAAACCCAAAATCTAAAAAGAGAATCCAAGGAGGTATATAGAGAATAGAGGGGATTTGTTATAGAGGTAGTCTCGGATTATTTTAGCAGTTGTGGTCTACTCGTAAGAAATTTGGAGATGGGGTTTGAAAGAGCATCTAGGCCCTAATTTGGTTTTGATGGTTAATGGCAACCTAAACTGGAATCTAATGTTTACATTTGAGTGTAAGCAGATCTTACAGGTTCCATGATGAAGGGCTATCCAAAGAAGGATGGCCACCAAAAAGGTACAAGGTGGGTTCAAGGACAAAGAGATGGCTGTGCTAGGGAGCTGTGCCACAGCTGAGAAGAAGCTGGTGCTGTGCAGGGAGCTGCAAGCAGGGTGATGGTGGCTTGATGAGTCAAGGGCCGTGACTTCAGCTGGTGGCAGGTGAAGCCTAGATTTGCTAGTTTCTTTGAGTCCATAGGAACCACCCGTACTATCAAGAGGGATGAAACAGTAGCAGTTGTCCAAGGGAACCTTGCTCATTGCTCAGAGTGTTGGTCAAGGGGATTGGTGCTTTGAGGCCAATTGCCCTGTGTCAATAGCTTTGCACAAAAGTATGTAGCTGTGTGAAAACCCTAGAGCCTTAGGCACCTGTGTGACACAGCTGTGTCACAGGTGGTCTTCCGCTCTATGACTCAGGTACACCTCTGTACCGGGAGAGAGCTTGTAAAAGCTAAGGGAACTGCTCTGCGGTAGGGTCTGCTGTGTCAGGGGTCTATCGGAGGTTCTCTCCTTTTCAGGTAGCTTAGGTAAAGTATGCTGAGGGCATGTAGTGTGCCAGGACCGGGCTGGGTAGTGCTGCTATCAGCTAAGGGTTCACCTGTGTGTGCCGCCGGTGACACAGGTGTCGGTCTGCCTGAGCCGGTTACTGTTGAGCGTAGGGTATAGCTGTGTCACAGGTGGTTGACACCGGTGGCTCACTCAATCCTACGTGGCAACAGGGTAACGGTCAGGTGCCTGTGGACCCTATATATAGGGGACCAGGGGAGGACTCTGTCCTCAACCTTGCTCAAATCAGTGATTCTCATACGACCGTTGCAAAGCCTCCAACCACTCCACAAGAGCCAAGTGCCTAAGGGTTAGTTCAAGTGGGTTTGTGAGCTAGAGCACGAGCAAAGGTTCCTCCAAGAGATTGCTGCTGGATCATCTGTTACTCTTGGAGTTTGTCTGCTCCTAGACGGGTGTAGGAGTTGCTGGTATCACCCGAGCTTGTGTGGACTGAACCAGTAGTTTGTGAAGGTGTTCTGAGGTCTACCTGCTGCAAGGCAAAAGGATCTCCACAAGCAAGAAGGAAGAGTCCTGAAAGATCAGGTACTCGGAGAACAAGCACGATTCAGTGCTGGCCATCTCTTAGGAGTGGTCTCTCCAACGGAGACGTACCTTCTCTGCAAGAGTTGGGAACTTCGGTGAAAAATCTCTGAGTCTCCTTTACTTTCCTGTACTGCATGCTTATCTGTTTACTCTTGCTTGCTTGTGTCTCTTAGACTTGCTCTGTTGCACTTACCTTTTCACCTGTGCTAGCTTCCCTTTATACCTGTGTGTGATCATCTGTTACTCAGCTGTTTCATTCACTTGTTCTCATCTGTGCTAGCACCTGTGTCTCAGATAGTCTAAGTAGATCACCTGTGTTAGGTTATCTTTTCACCTATGCCTTTCACCTGTGTGACAGCTATGTGTTAATTTACACATAGTTCTCACCTGTGTCACCTACCTATGTCACAGCTGTCACTATTAATCTGTGAAGTTAACCTGACAACTTAAATAGAAGACTTAAAAAGGGAAATTTTATAAGCCAACTATTCACCCCCCCCTCTAGTCGGCATTTCGGTCCTTTCAGGGTTGAACAGGTTGGAAAGAGCACGAGATAAGCTCTCCAAAGAGTCTAAGATCACCCAAATCGGAGTCTGTATGCTCGAGATAAAGACGTTTGAAGTCAGGACTATCTTAGCAATCCGAATCAAAGTCCAGATCTTGTGGGACTCTATCTCTAGCTTTTCTTGGACCAAAAGTGATGTGGAAAGACTTCTTATACAGCACCAATTCATGTGGGACATGGTCATAGCCACATGAACTTCATTCCCTCCTCCTCTTGAGAGCTTGAACTTGAATCCTCGCATGTTTTTGAAGATCTTGACGGACCTCCTTTTATTTGTTATGGCTTGAGCAGTGGATGTAGTTGAAGTAGTGGAAGTAGAGGTGACAACGGTTGTATCCACGGGTTCATATCCTCATCAATAAGTAACATCATAACAATATATGATATGACCCAGCAGATCAACATGAACCACTTCGATTTTCAATCTAAGAGACATTAGCCGCTTAATAGCCCCACCTAGTGCTTCGAGGATTCCTCACATGGGGGTAGCTAATCCCCATTGAACGAAGCCACTCAGCCACCCCCCTGTGGTCTTGTGAGAGTCTAGTTTCAACTACTAGACCCCCCTGTGTATATTCTCGTCAGTCCAGGATCATGCTGACGATACACAGTCGAAATGAATAACATTGCATGCATTCAAAGTTTAAAACTTAACTTGAGTACAATATACCACATGGCTTACAAAGTTCCATGTCTAATGATATTTATTATATCAGAGGCAAACAACGGAAAGATAAAAGCGAAGTGACTCCATCCATGCCATAGGCAATTGACGGCAGCCACACGACCTATTCTTCGGGCTCATCATAGAACAAGTCTTCATCGGCTCCTTCTTCAGCATACTCCTCTGCACACCACCACAAAAACATACACGATGAGTACTTCACGTACTCAGCAAGCCACCTGGCAGCAGATGGTCCTACCATGCTATATGCAAGGCTTCAAAGGAAGGTTTTAGGGCTTAGTTGCATAAAGCAAACTTTTAGTTGAAATATTAAGGTAGATTCAAAGGCATTGTTTTGATGTAAAATAGTTTTATTATCAGGGGTATTTTCCAACGTGTGGTCCTCGACCAACACCTTCTAGCAAGGAACTCCTGCCTTAGCTTGGCCATAGGTTTCATCAGCAAAGGGGTAGAGGGAAATAGCAAGGGGGAGAGGGACAGGTCCTTTTCATCAAGAATGAGTCATGTGCTGTCCATAACCGTGGACACGGCTAATCGATTAGTTTATTACTCTGCAGAGTTTGCACACTTTACCCACATGACACAATCTCACCTTGTTGCCACTAGCCGTCGTCAGCATTACAACAGGGAGATTGTGACGAGGTCTTTTAGCTAGATCTCTCTAAGGTGTGACATGCCCACCGGGTCTGGCTCAGAGTCAAGAGTATGTCCCCGCACTCCGGTCCCCCCATCTGTGCCGAGGGTCCTCGTCGCTACGTCCACCCCTTCTGCGGTATGGCAACATCGGCACCAAAGGCTGACTAACCTACTTGACCAAGCCATTGCCCATATAGCATGTGGTTGCACTGTTGACACACTTCTCCAACTTCAAGACTTCGGCCTTAAGCGGTACGGACGACCAATAGTTCCTTTCAACTGGCCTTCTGCGGGTAGGACAACCATATGCTCCTTCATCATATGATCCAGCTGTCGCCCGCACCATATTAGATGGTAATTTTCACTCAGAGTAGAATAGAAAGAATAGAGCGAGAGAGGGAAAACATCGGGCATCCGGCCCTAGCTCAGCGAGCTCAAAAAAAAAGTTTCATCAAGGATCATCGATCTGATATTCATTCCTCCGTAGAGGCAAATCAAAACAACCTAAAGATGAATTTAAGCATGGCTAAGCATTCTCTACTCTATTCAGAATAAAACCTATTATACTACTCAGGGTACCAAGTAAAAAGGGTGACAAGCGGAAAGGTAAAGGTGTGTCAATCGACACGCTAACTACTGGATTAAAACAGCATGCATGTTTATAAACAATAAAATATAATGACTTTGAAAATATAGGATCAACATGATCAAGAAAAAGTGGCCTGCCTTCGTGGTAGTACTCTCCTTCTTCAGCTGCTTCGGTCGCCGGGTCGGTCTCTTCACTTCCTATTATCGCAACGCAACGAGCAAAGCAAATAAATAACCAACTCCAATTAAGAGTAACTCGGAAGCAACACGAGAGGAAGCACGACGAAGGTAAGCTGAGGTGGAATGGAATGATGGCGTGATAGCATCATCGTGAAGAAAGAATGATCTTCTAGGATTGGCCATAACCATATACAACATATATAACTAACATATATCCCCTACCGGGTATTAAAATAGTCAACCATATACATACATACACCCTATCATGCTATTTACCATGACAAAAAGGCATAACCAATCACAACTAACAACAAATAAATATTTAGGTGAACCCTAAATATTTAAAATGGTTAACAACAGTAAAGAAAAGTAGATTAACAACATATAACTAGATCTACACATGCTTTTCTAATATTTTAAAGACTAGATTTTAACCATAAGGCTATTCCCTAACATTAGCACGAGCTAACTGGACATGGATCATCTTGGAACATGTTAACAGTACTGGAACAGTACCAAAAATTATTTAATAATAATTTTTAATCTGAAAATTAATTAATCAAGGCAATTACTAGCATTTCTAGTGTAACAAATAAGTGGAAAATACTAAATATCATCAATAAATCATACAATTGGAATCTCATGTCACAATACCAATTCCAGAGACATTTCATGTTCAACCATATTTTAGAAATATATTTTAACCAATTATAACTATTTTTCTAAGCATGAAAACTACCCTAAAAATATAGTAAAAAACATTATTTAATTAAGCTAAATGGGTTTTCATGACTTGACAACATTCACATAACATTATCAGATTTATCGGGTACTGGACATTAATTTTTAGAGGCTAAAACAGATTTATAAAGGACTTATTACTACAAACAGCATTTAAATATCAATTTTAAATAGGTCTAGAACACATCTTGATTTCTATGGCCCTAACCATTGCAGGTAAAATACTTTGGTTTACATGGTAAATGAGTTCTAGGATTTCCTGATCCTAAGAAAAAATTGGTTTACATGGTAAATGAGTTCATGCGAGTACTGTAGCAGTAGAGAAAAAGATCATCCAAAGATGGTTACACCTAGGAGGATATTAATAGATGAAATTGGTTGAGGGGATTCGTTCCATGAGTTGTTGGGAGACTACCTCGGGAGGGAATTGGAGAGATGCTCACCGTATGCGGAGAAATTGAGGAGAGAAGGAGCTCGCCGGAGTTGGAGGAGATGACGTGGTACGGTCGGAGTCGTGGACAAAACTTGCGATTTGTTACGGTAGGAGGTGCGCGTCGGCGTGGGGAAGCTCCTCGCTGTGGCTCCTCGGTGTGGGGGACGTCGGGGTGGCCGGAATTCCTCGCCGGAGTTCCGCCGGAGTTGGAGAAGAAGAGGAGATGGTGGAAGAAATTTTTGGGAGAGGAAACAAAGGGAAGAAACACAGGATTGGGAGCTCTTTTATAGAGGGGAATAGGGAAGGGGAAGAGGTAACAATTAAGGAAATTTAACAGGAATTAGGAAGGAGCAAAAAATCACTGAGATTAGAAATTGAATCGGCAAGAAAATCAATCGGCGGCCGCGCTAATCGCGCGCGATGCATGCGTGCTCAGCCTCGGGGCGCCTGCTCGTGCGCGTGTACAACAGCTGGCCGGCCTGCTGCTGGCCCAAGCGTAGCCCAACAAGGAGAAAAGAGGAGGCAACCCAAAAAGAAAAAAAAAGGAAAAAAAGAAAAGGGGGCGGCCCAAGAGGAGAGAAGGCAGCCCAAGAGGGAAGAAGGGGGGTGGCTGGATGGCCGGCCCAGAGGGGGCGAAATGGGCTTTTGGCCCAGGTTGGGTAAAAACAAATTAAAAGTATTTTCAGAATAAAAATAAATCCAGAAAATGAAAAGGGAGGCTTTAAAAATACCAAAACACCTCTGAAAATTCTAGAAAAATTCTCATAAATCAATTTGACCTCAAGGAACTCAATAAAAATATTTTTGGAGCAAATTTTTAAATGATGATCAAATTAAAAATCAAAAACACTCTTTTTGCTCTCAAATTAATTCATATAATTAAATTAAAATCCAATAAAATTTTTTTTAACATATATTACATAGTTGCACATCATTCTCTCTTAAAAAAATTTCAAGCCCTCAAAAATTGAGAATGTTACAGGTCTCCTTACGACCAATTCTCATGGCTTATCAGGGAGCATCACGCAAGGACTACCATTGTAACCTCCAATTAATACTCGACGTAGGGCTTGAGCTACCCCAACACTGTTACAGCCCATCCCACAACCATGATCCCACGCCACTTGATTAGGAGTCGCTCACTTGATTAGGGGTTCCAGTTGATTAAGGCACCAATTTAATATTTCAAACATCCATAACCAACCATCAAACAAAAACAGATGCAATTATCTACATCCATGCAAATAATAAATCAACTGTAATTTTCAACAAGCTACAGCTTGCCCGAGGGCTTGGTGAAGATGTGCAAAAAGAGTCGAGTCCAATCGAGAGGGTGATCCAAAAAGCCGAAGCACCACGAAGATGCAAATAACATCTAGAAGAGAAAAAGCGAATCTAAGATGTTATGATGAACATGGCAAAGATGCAGGATATGCTACTGCGACGAGTTAAGGTGAAGTATGGAATTAACCTAAGCATGATATGACTAACTACACAATTTGGTTTAGTTTAAGTTGTGTTATATCGTTAACATGGATGACTAGTTTAAAAAAGATGCCCTAAATTCATGATTGGAATCTGGTATGAGAATCTATTCTTAGAAAAAAGAACTTGTATGAGAATCTGTACTTAGAAAAAAGAACCTTGTTCTAGGCGGGGGGGTGCCCGACTCTCATAGATGCTCTCTATACTATTCCATAGCTAGTAAGAGATAGTTGTTTTGTCCCTGAAATTTTCACTCAAAATTTTGCAAATTTTTTTGGGATTTTTGGAGGCTTACTTTATGCATTATGTGTAATATGCAACTACGGAAGAAAGGGATGATTCTAGAATTAAAGGAATAGGCTCATTTAGCTCATGCATCATACTCAACTTTGGATTGAACTGGTGATGGCATGCATGAGGCTTATGACATTTTAAAGATGCAAGTTGTGTGCTTAGGGACTCAAGCAAGGTGTATGATTGTTCAAGTTGGCTTTGTAGTTCAATGTTAGTCTTCGAAGAGACATACGTGACTTTTATGTTTAAGTGATATGGCTAACAATATCACCCGATTCCTCGGGGTTCTACAATTTGCATGCGGCAATCTTTATTTAAGGCTTATGATTTAATCGCTACTAGCATGGTTCTTTTAATTAGTTACATTTGCATCTTTTGATAAAAGAGAAATCTAAACAGCAAGAGTGTTTTGGTCGCAGCTCACAAAAAGCTTGTCGGAATGGAGCAAATAAATACTCTATTCGAAGCTACTGCCAATGCCTACGATTTTCATGTTAAGTTTAGCTCAAGATAACCAAAAGAAGGGTATCGAATCTAACATGGAAAGTCTCAGCCGGAGCGACAAACCTACAATAACAATTCCTGGAATTGTGCAATCCATCACAATCTGCCGCTTTATAGGGCATGCACAACATCCACAAGAATTAGGGCATTACCGTCAAAGCGGGAATCCAAGAGAATCAACGACGATAGAGCTGACATTGGGTCGGCTTCAGCATAGCTCCACCTATGTCTTCCTTTCCTTGGGCATGGCGACATCTCCATCATCACCGTCTTCTCCGCCTTCTCTTCTTCACGCTAGGGTGGCATGCGGCAGCAGCGTCAACATGTCACGATAGCAGCATCGCGTGGCAATAGCAATGCACGGCACGGCAGCACAGCAATGGCATCACGTGGCAGAGGTGGTGTGCGACAATGGTACAGCAGGGACACTGGGTGGCAATGGCACCGAAGGTGACCCCATGGCGGCGTGGAGGCCAGCAAGAGGGCTACTAGTAGTTGCTCGCTAGCCACTACCGCAAGTGGTGGATGCGTCCTTGCTGCGGTGGCGCGAAGGAGAGGCGGCAATGGCACCAGCAGAGGGAGAAGGGGCATGGTAGTGGGGAGGCGCAGTGCCAGCAATGGCCGATGGGCGTGGCGAAGGAGAGATCGTGGAGAGGCGCGAGGCAGGGAAAGCTGATTGGCAGCAAGTCGCGCCGGTGGCAGAGGCGGCAAGGCACACGATCCATTGGGCCCGCGGCGCACGGGAGTAGAGAGAGAGGTGATACGGTGGCAGGGAGGAGCGCGCTAGTGGAGGGAGATGCGGCGAAGGGAGGGGCTTGCCGGCGAGGGCGACCGGCGGTGGAGTTGGCCAGTGGCGAATCCATCGAGGCGGCGGCCTTCTCGCGGGGTGGCGCATGGGGAGAGGGGCACGCGGGGCAGAAGGGCGGAGGAGCGGCGGCGCCTGGTCGGCTGAGATAGGCTCGCCAGCGAGGAGGCCCACCAGTGGGGGCGTCTGCTGAGGAGGACGGCGGCAGCAATGGGGCTGGGGCAGCTTAGCTTAGCCTGAGCCCCTTAGCACCCTTTTAGGTTTTATGATTTTATGATTTTTATTTTTTATTTCTGTTATTATTTGTTTAAGAATTAATCTGAGCCTTTGATTTTTGGCGTAACCCTAATATTCGTGCCCAAGATTCGAATCATGCAAGTGAATAGTCGTTTGCGATCGTTTTGACGATATAGATGCGACCACGGTGTCCGATCGTCCATGCAAGGTTCTGATCTTAAATTGGATTTTTCTTTTATTTGCAAGGTCATAGGTTGACTTAACATTTGTTTCAAAATTCGCTTTTAAGTTTTCAAATCCCGAGAAATTCACAGAGGCTATTCGTGATATATTGAAGCTAGGTGAATCTTGTTAAGTCAAATTTTAGGGTTTTAGCTAAATTGCGTTTAGATACTCTACATACATGCATGAAATGACGGAAGGCTAGGGTCTTACTCCCTCACCTATTTACAAAACCAAGACTACACTGTTGGGACGTTACAATTTTTTTTCAAATCGAGTTGAAAGTTGTGTGTTTTATTGACATGCGAAAGAATTTCTAGCTGAAAGTTGATAATTTGAAAGTCTAAATAATTTTTAGTTAAAAGTTTATACTCTTTTAGGTTGGAATATGGACGAACACGAGTTGGAGTCTTGTAATGTTGAATCCGAAAGCTAATGATTTTTTGGTGAAAACCTCTAAACTATTGGTAAAAAGTTGGTAGTTGGAAGTCGCAATGTATTGTGTTGAAAGATTTGAGAAAAAATCAAGTTTTTCTCCTACTCTAGCAACCACAAGGATGGTGGCGACACCACTCTTGCCGATGACGGCAGCCGTGAAAGGATCGTAGGTGCCGACTAGAGGGGGGTGAATAGTAGGCTAACCAATTTTAAATAATTACTTCAATTTATCAAGTTTAAGGCTTAACAGGTTGAAGGGTTTAGCTAACCGTGTAACAGGTCAACTACTCAGGCAGTATTTGATATGTAAATGTAACATCCTGATTTTCAGAGCTTTTCAAAATCTTTTTATCAAAAATCAGAGCTAGAAAATTTCATTGTTTATTCTCAAGTTAATTAAAACTTAATTAGAATTTCACAAATTGGTCCGGAGTTAATTTGAATTAATCCAACTTGAATTTGATTTGCTTTTCAATTTGAAATATGTCTCCCGGAGTTTTCTCAGAACTTTCGGAGTTCGTTTGGTATTTAATCAAGCTCGGTTGTTTTTTTAATTATTATTTTTGTTTTCTCCTTCTCTCTTTGGCCGCGCCGTCCCGGCCCATATCCACTCAGCATCCCGCCGTCTCATTTCCTCCATTGAGCAGCCACTCCGGCGAGTTCTGCGTAGCGCAGCATGCGTCGCCACCTCTATTCCAATAGAATTTGATCCAATTTTTTTTCCCTAACCCTCCTATAAATACCCCACACCCCTCCCTCCTCTTTCCTACTCCCCCACACTCTTTTCCCACGAAACCCTAGCCCCCAAACCCCCCAAACAGCCGCCACCCCCCTTTTTGCCTCCCGTGCAGTTTCTGAACAGCACATATTGCTTTAGTATTTTCCTAATTCCCGTCGCCTCAAACATCTTTTGGTAAATCCCTTTCTCTCTACCTCTCTGCAAAATTTGGTGAAGATCCAACGATGCAATCACCGGGAAATCTCTAAATACTTACGTGCTGTTTTCATCCAGATTTTCTACACGTGCATCTAGATTGGAACGATACCCTCGTCGGCTCGAACCTCTGTTCCAAGATCCGTTCGGTGAGATCATGGATGATGTTGTGAAGATGATCTCCACAAAATTTTAAGGCAATCCAATGGTCCAATCTCTGGGAAATCAAGTTTCTTTGTGCTGCTATTCACCCTATTTTCTTCCCCATTTTCTCCGTCGCCTCTCTCCGTTGCCGCACCGCCCCACCCCGAGCTACTCCCGGCCGCGCTCCGCACCGCCCCACCGTCGGTCTTCAGTTCCTCGCCGCCGTCTCGGAGCTCACCCCGGCCCCGCTTCGCTCCGGTCACCCCTGACGCCACTGCCACCCCTCGCCGCCTCCGCCTCTCCCCGGAGCTTGTCCCCGCCTCCGTCTACACCACCCCGTCGCCTCCTTCGCTCGGCCTCGCTGTCCCGGCCACCTCCACCACCGAGCACCGCGCCGGAGCCCACCTCGGTGCCGCCGCCATCCCCTCGCCGCGCTGCCCCGGCCGAGCCACGCCACCGTCGCCACCAGAGCTCGCCCTCCTCCGCTCGGCTTCACCGCCCTCGTCACCCCGGTCGCTCCTAGTCGACCTCCGCCTCGGTTCGCCCCGGCTCTGCTTCTCCGTCCCGGCCGCCGTCGTCAAGCTTTCCCGCCCCGGCAATCGCCGCGCTCCCCGGCCATCCCCGTCGCCGCTCCGAGCCTGCCGCGCCGTCTTGACCCGAGCCGCCTGCGCCTCGTCGCCACCAGCGCCGCCACTTCACCGTCGAGCCCCGCCGCCGCTCTAGCTCCGCCTCGTCCCCGCCTCGCCGCCGGTGAGCCACCACTCGCCTCGCCCCGACGCCCTGTAATACCCAAAGTCGATAATTAGGTTTTGCCTTGCATCCATGCATACATGTCATCATCATCACCCCACCTTAATTAAACTCAGATGTAATATGATTATACTCTATAGAATATGTTAATATCTCATCCTCGGTGGATAGTTGTTGCAAACACCAATCAATTTATTTGAAGTAATTCAACTAACAATGTCAAAACACCAATCAACTTATTCGAAGTACTCGAATTAACAGTATCGTCAATAAAGGTGGTAGAAGTCATCGAACACTTCGGTGAACCTCCGTCCCTAACCCTAAAACCCTAACGGTGCCAAATTAGGGTTTTGACGACAGAGTAGTTTCCCAGTGGTGCAAACTTCTCAAACTCCATGAATAGTTTCAAAATGGAGTAACCTTAACCCCTGACCAAATTTCAAAACCTTTGGAAATCACTAGGGCTCAATTCTATCTCAAACCCGAATTCAAACCCTAAATCACAATTGCATGTGAACATAGTTCAAACCAGCCCCAAACTGGTTCAAACTCCTACAGTAGCTCAAGAATAATATTATGAAGCTCCTGTAAAAATTTCAAATTAATTGGAGAAGAAATTGCACATAAAATAACGTGGGGAATGAATCTAGAATAAAGAAAAAGAAAAAGAAAAACAAAACCCTAATCTAACCGGGCCAGTGGCCTGCTCGGCCGGCCCAGCTGGCCGGCCCACTTCCCCCGCGCGCGCGCCTCCCCCCTCTCTGCTCCCGCTGACAGGCCGTCCCCGCCTGTCAGCCTCCGCTCTCTCTCACTGCCGCGCCCTGGGCCCGCTCGTCAGGACCTCCCCCTCCACGTCTCGCCCGAGCACTCGCCGGCGTGGGCGGTGCTCTGATCCCGGCAGGGCCGGTCCGAGCCGTCGCCGCCCTATTTAAGCGCCTTTCCTAGAACCCTAGCCCTCCTCCTAACCCTAAATCCCCGGATCCCAAGCCATCTTCCCGAGCTCCGGCGCCCCTCCGACGAGGAATCCCCACGGGATCAGTGAGCTTCTGCAACCGATCTTCTTCCCCTAAGCTTCCTCACCCTCCTCCTCAACTTTTCCCTCTGGTCGTTCCCCAGATCTGTGCTGGAATCGTCTTCGCCCCGTCTTCGTCTCCAACTCCGGTCGTCTGCTCCGACGAGCTCGCGCCACCGTTCCAGTGCACCCCAAGCCGATCTTTTTCGCGTTTGCGTAACCCCGCGACCTCCCTAACACCCTCCTCCCTTCCATTTCGCAGGACCACCACCGGAGCTTCTTCCTCACCGGCAACCCGAAGCTCCACCGCCACCTCGCCGTCGCCGACTCCCTTCCCGACCTCCTCTGCCGCTTCCGAGGACAGAAACGAGATCAGGGTGAGCTCCCCGCTCTTTTGCCCCTTACCCCGAGTAGATCCGAGCACCAGAGCAGCCTACGGCGAGCTCTCCGGCGAGGCGCCGCCGCCTGAGCCTCGGCTCCGGTCAGTCCAGCGAGGGAGAGGAGAGCGGGGGCGCGAGAGAGAGAGAGGGTGGGCCAGATGGCGCTGTGTGATTGGATCCCGTGTAGCTGACCGTATGACAGATGGGTCCCGCAGTAGCTAACGTGGATAAGTGGGTGGATCTCCCGGGTGAACTTCTCGGGTGCACTTATGAATTTCAGAGGGATCTGGGTAGCGCCCGGGTAGGTTTAGCAATTAGGGTTTCGAGCTGTTAAGGGGTAGATTTGTATGAAATTTCAAATATTCATAACTTTTTAACCATAGGTCCAAATTTGATAAATTTTATATATTTGGAAAGATTATGAAATTCTCTACAATATGGCTGAAACAAAAATTAATTTTGAATACATGCACTGGAAGATATCTAGGGTAGATGTTTAGCTACCGTCGAGGGTCGATAAACCCTAGTTTTTCAACCCTAGCTCCGATTTCGACGAACTTTATACTTCTGGAATCCTCGCGAGATATCCTACGACATGGAACCACTGAAACTCCAGTAAGGATACATGCACTGTAGATTTCGAGTTGATTAGCCTTTTATCGTCGTACCTCGTAAATCCTAACTCGACGAGTCGTAACTCATTGATCGTAGCTCCGAATCAAGTAATTCCAAATGCTCTAGGGGTAGACTTCAGAAACCTTCGATGTTCTTATCAACCTTAGGGTTTAGCCATTCATTTTTTATCTAAAACATGTCTAACCCTAATTTTACATAAGGACTAATATCACATGCATGCATTCTAGTTATCACATATCTCCGATAACCTAATATGAACCCATGTAGACTATCACGACTCTTCGACACTCATTACACATCTAGTCAAGCAAATTGCATCATCCATACATGCATACATGCTGAACTCATTAGCTTTTATCGTTTTCTTTCCGGTTCTCCGTGTTCATTATAAAAGAACTTGAAGAGGAGGACCACCCGACTTACGACCCCTCGCAAGAACAGGAACAACCCGAATCAGGCAAGCAGAGCTTGTTGCATTGCATTCTTAATATTGTTCGTATAATCCTGATTATGTGCTTTATTCTTTCGAGTATTGTTCGTATAACTAGCATGCTAGGGAATGTGATTGGATTTGGTCAGAATCGATGGATGGTTGGAGTATGATATGTCGTATGTCAATGATGGTCCCAAATCAAAATTTCTAAGTCAACTGGAACATTGATAATAAGTGAGATGAGAGAGCCGAGGGTGGGTGCACGATGGATAAGGTGGTATTTATTGAAGTGATGGGGCAACCCCGGTGTATGAAGTTTTGAGTGTGATAATCGCCATACCACCGGAGGTGACTTCATCGTGCACATTTCCCTTTTTACGCGTGGACGTTAGCGGCACTCGACGCTTTGGTGTTGATGGGCGGGCCTACTCCTTGGAGGCTAGCTACCTCAAGGTGGTGAGGCACCCACCTCACCTTAGGAATCGAGGTGTCGGTGACGGTCCGAGAGACTAGATGATAATGAGCTAGGATGGATTGACTGGATTTGGATATGTGTGATATATTGATAGTGGAAATGGATCAAGTGAGATCTTATTAGGAAATGGATATGGATCTGGATGGTGATCTGGGCTTGAAGTCACGTGGGAAAGAGATATCGGATTGTGGGTAGCAATACTTGTGATGTTATTTAAAGGTCGATGTTACTTCCTTATGTATATTGTTACTCTGAGAAGCATCCATGTTTACTCCTGTTGTAGTATATTCATGTGTAGGACATTTAATCAAGCACGATTAAGTCTTGCGAGTACTTTGTACTCACCTAGGATATTCCTAGAGTTTGCAGGTGAGCCGGTGGTCGAAGACTTTTTCGATGATGCCTGAAATTGATGTTTCCTCGGTTAGTTAGTCGATCTATGGGATAGGTCGTAGCTTTTGTTCAGCGGTCACTATGCCGCTGTGGGACTTATTTACCTTGTTTCCGCTGTCGTTTAATTTCTCCGTACTCGGATATGTTTTCGGTTATGGCCGAATGATGTAATATGTTGTCCCATCGTGGACAGTTACTACTAATACTGTATTTGTAGAGCTTTGTTGTGATATCCGAGTTGTTATTTCCAGGCTGCCCTTACGCAATGCGTGTATGTTATGAAGCGTTTGGGTATGCCGTGAAGGGTTACGGTTGTACCGGTCGTTACGAGGTTGGGCAGGAATCGGTTGAGTGACCCGCTGGCTGAGATGCTGTGCCGGCCAGGCAGGGTGTGGGCGTTCTACCGGGCTTTCGAGCGACCCACTAGCCTTCGAGCTAGGTTAGGGTGTGGGTAGAACAGCTGGGCTCCTCCGACCCTGTTCTGCCTGGTAATGATTGGGAACGACTCTAAACCTTCACCAGATTATGGAATCGTATGTGGTTCTGGGAAGATTGGTCGCTTCCGGCCGGCTCGCAAGTGGCGGGTGTCGGATCGTTCCGTCTTGGTGCGTACGGCGCAGGTACCGTGCCACCGGGCTGACGAGTCCTTCGGTCCTTGGCGACTTCGCGTTCCCTGAATCATATGCAATTCCGGGTCCGTGACACGCCCCTTCCCCGGTGCTGCGCCGGTCGAGCCACCGGTCGGCCGAGCCCAATGCAGTGGCCGGTCCCGACCGAGCATGAGTAGGGCCTTAAAGGCCATTTAGTTAGGCCATTAGGGCAAATTAATTATCCCCATTAATGCTAAGTAGGATTAAAGTGGTATTTAGTGCTGATGATTGCTAATTATGGCTAAGCAGTGTGTTAAATAGGCTCTTTTCGGCTGTCTCAATGACGTATGGGTCCCACATGTCAGAATTTAAGAGAAAGATTAAAGGAAAAGAAGAAAAGTATGACAAGTGGGCCCCACTTGTCATAGGCTCGGTCAACTTTGACCCAAGTTGACCGAGAGGCCCACTATCAGCCTCTGAGGCTAGTATGGAGTTGAGTAACAAAAGTATTTAGGGTTTAATATTAGTTTCTTTACTGAGAAAAATAAAAAAAGGGAATTAAACCTTATAAACTTCATAGAAAATTCATACTTTATCAGAAAAATGCAAATAATATATCAAAATGTTCAGAAAAATGAGAGCACTCAAGTATATCATTTTCATCTATGGTTGCATGCTAGGAAAAATGAAAATGCCTAAAAACTCAAATTAGGGTTTCCCTGATTAGTCGGAGAAATTCGGATCGCAATATCTCGAGTGTCCGGACTCCGATTAACCTGATTCCACCTGCATTATTCTTTATTTTGCATCCTTTAGGACATGACATACATTTCGTATCATGCCGATGTTCTTCGCCGTGGTGTTCATTATTTGTTCTCTTAGTTCGGTGTTATTGCTCTTTCCGATAGGACCGGACGATCTCGACGAGTACCATCTTGAGCAGGAACAGGACCTAGTAGCGGAACCGCAAGGCAAGCAGCCCCCTTTGAACATATTGCGGATAACCTACTATTTGCAAATTACTATTTGTTTTGAAATCGTATCGCATGCGTTCAACTGATAACTTATGCTAAGTGTTAGCCCTATTCCTTGCATGAAAAACTTACTTTGTCGCTCAATCAACACCACCGACCCTCCTAACTTATTTAGAGTAGAATTACTTGTTGCTTACGAATGCTTATATATCTATTGATGCTTAGACCTGCTTAGTTGGGAAAAAGTCATAATTCCTTGGATGGCAGACAAACACAACACTCTGGATGGGTTAGAGAATAGGTGGGTGTTCACCGGGAAATGTTTAATAATCCTGACTAATATCAATCGGGCATAGACGAGAGGCCATGCTCAGAGCATGGTGGGTTGTCTCGTTTATCCCACAAGGACCAGTTCCCGGTGTCCTTTCGAACCAAGATTTGTGTACTACTACACGGGTGTATAATGGGGCCACCCCCGACCGAATAATTTGTCTAGACTTAGGTGATGAGCCGCATAGTTTGCCGTTTTCATGTATTGGGTGAGTGGAAAAGAAGGTGGTGTGGTGCAACAATATAGGAGTGAGGGTTACACACGGTCCGGGACCGGAGATGTATCACCTACCACAACTAGTGGGACCGTGTTGAAGTATCAGCCGAACGGTCGTACGCGGATTAGCCCATTAGGGCGGCTCATACCTAAGTCGAAATCATTGTAAAGGTCGTGTTCAATCACACTCTGCAAGCACACCTCGTGAAGTGTGTACATGGTAGCGTTAAGAGTCGATTGATACGTGTAGGTAAAGATGTACACCCCTGCAGGGTTTGAACTATTCGAATAGCCGTGTCCGCGGTTATGGACAGTTTGGTAAGAATCCGCATCGAATTAGACAACTACAACCTTAATCAAAATTTGCCAACTCTAAGGACATGGTGTTAGTGCTCGCTTTCTCCCTGGTGGTCGAGGAAGGATCGAGGGGTTAAAGTGTTGGATGGTCTGCTATAGGTTTCGTTATAAAGTTTCAGCTCCTCTCTTTTCATAGCATTCCAGTAGATGGATTTTAATCTACTTACAGGTATTCTCGAAAGAACAAATTAGCTTTCTGCAAAATAGTCCACAAAAAGTCCCTTCTTGATACCTGATGCATCTATTATTAATTTCCCCTTGTAAGTCTTGCGGAGTACATTTTGTACTCACCTTGCATTCGTTGATAATATTTGCGTGCAGCGGAAACCACTCCCGCAGTGGATGGGTTCTACGTTGAGATCGACGCCGACATCGACTAGTCGCTGGTGATCCCGGGCAGTGGTCCTGCCCTTGGTTCGGCAGCTTGGTTTGTTCTGCCGCCACTTTTGGCCCTACCCTTAGGCTTCTCAACCAACTTAAACTTCCGCTGTGTAAATAACTTTTGTTGTGTATATGTTGTTAAGTTTCCGAACAACTAGTTTTATTGCAGTTTCGGTCGTAGAGTCTCTGTTGTGATACTGGTTTGTTCCCCCCTGTATCATGTACAATGCGTGTATGTTTGAAGTGCATGATGCAGGTAGGATTTCAGAGTCTTTAACATAGAGTTATTAAGTTTAATCACTCCTGTGAAGTGACTCTATATCACCCTACTCCAACCGCGCATTAATTTGCCGGGACGAGGTCGGGGTTGATGTTCCGGCTCAGTGGGAAAGAGTGAGGAGACCATATCACCCTACTGCTCTGTGCATTAATTTGCCAGAGTAAGATTTGGGGTTGACGTCTCGGGTTATTCGAAGCCATATCACTCCACTCCTCTGGGAATCGACACCCTAGAGTTGAGGTCGGGGTTGACGTTTCGACTTAGCGAGTGATTCCTCTTAAGACTCTCTGTTATGGAATCTAGGGTCCGACAGGCTTTGGTATCAGAGCAGGACTGTCCGTAGGATGACCTTTGACCTTGGTCGATGTTGGGTCTAGAATTTTGAAAACTATTTTGAACTTAAAAAGGAATTGCGAAAACCGTAAGTAGTGATTCTATTTTCTCCTTATCATTTTCGATCTTAGTCTTCTCCTTACCTCTTCATTTGATTGAAAAAGGGATTGCTTACTCTTGTCCTATTCAAAAGTAAGGTTTCACGTGTTCGGGTTTCCTTTACCTTCCCTCTCATCTAATTCAGTTACCGTGAAATTCTGACTCTTGTTCTTAATCTGGATGCATTATTACCCACTTGTTCATCTCACCCGATGCATCGCACCTCTAGTTCCTCCATAACTCTCGCTCTTGTTTCAGTCAGCAATCTTTATATCGATGGATGCTGAGGTACGCCATCTAGGAATAATTTGGTGCCCTCGTGTGCTCTTTTCGTCTCCGCTCTCTGAGTAGTGAAGTGTTTCAGGCACTTCCTCATCGTGTATATGTACGTAGGTGCAGAATATACACTCGACCGTCCTGCGTGATAGCAGTGAATGGTTTTCCTTCCTAAGTCTATGGCCGTCTGAGGTTATAGATGAACCGTGTATAGGAACTAAACTTCAAAGTGTGAGCATGGTATCATAACATGGTCATGTACATATTCTTGCTTGAGAGCTTGCAATATTACTGTCATGTGTCTTATGTACCAGATGTCTATCTGTGTGGCTATGGAATGTATGTTAGCTTTGTGGCTTCTGTACTACCATATGTGACATATTTAGAATTTATCTTGTTCCACACTGTTTAGTTTCCTCAGTACATTCCACCGTAAGTTTTCTATCGGATTTGATTTTGAGTCTTGAAGTAACTCCTTTTCCTTACTTCAGGATGGCTGGCAATCAGCGCTCGGCAGGTCGTGGTGCCGGTCACGATGATGATGTTCCCCCTCCACCACCATCTATGGCTGAAGTCTTGATGCAGATTGAGCATAATCGCATGGAACAAACCTGACTGCTGGAGCACCTCGTGCAAAACACCGGCCGTCAACCTGATGATCGTGTTGGAATTTCTGAGTTCCTTCGGACTCAACCTCCTATGTTTAATCGCTCTGAAGATCCTCTGGATGCCGACGATTGGCTTCGCACCATCGAGCGCAAGTTGGAGACTGCACGCGTTGCCGCGGCAGATCGAGTGAACTTTGTGGCCTTCCAGCTTGAAGGTGCCGCAGCAGCCTGGTGGGAAAGTTTCCGCTCCATGCAAGAAAAGGATCATGAGATTACATGGTCTGAGTTTCGTGCCGCTTTCCGCAGAGCCCATATTCCAGAAGGAACAATGGAAGTCAAGATGGAAGAGTTTCTTAACCTCAAGCAAGGGCAGAACAGTATAACTGAGTATCTCCACCAGTTTAATCATTTGGCTCGTTATGCTCCCAATGACGTTGCCACCGATGCGGATAAGCAGGAGAGGTTTCGCAAAGGTCTGAACCCGGAGATTCGCTATGAGCTGCTTCCCTTTGACTTCGCAAATTTCCAGGCATTGATGAACAAGGCCATCAAGATGGAGCATGGTCGGCAATCACTTGAAGAATCACGCAAGCACGATCGTGATGCTGCCAAACCATCGCACTCTAATTCTCAGAAAAGGCGAATTTGGATTCCAGCTAGCGCGTTCAACCGTGCTACTCCTTCTGCAAGACCATCCGGCTTCATTCCTCGTCCTCCTCAACATAATTTCCAATTGAGACCAGTTGGAGGGCAGACATCCAATCCAGCTCCAAGACCACCCCGGGAGTCTGCTTTGTGTGTGGCTAGCCTGGTCACTATGCCCGTGAATGCCCTCGAAATCGGAATCCTGCACCTCGCCCTAATCCAGGGCAAGGTCAGACTCGAAGCAATGTTCAGTTCAAGAAGGCAAACCCGAAGCCTCAACCAGCCGGTCGCGGTCGCGTGAACCACGTGGTCGCAGAAGAAGCTCAGGAAGCGCCTGACATCGTCTTGGGTATGCTTCTTGCCAATTCTATTCCAGCATCCATCCTTTTTGATTCGGGAGCTTCTCATTCTTTTATAGCTAAGGGTTTTGCTGAGAAACACAATATTCCTTTTAAGAGTATGTCAATTCCATTGTCTATCCTTGCACCGGGTTCGGTGATGAGAACATCTCAAGAGTGTCGTGGAGTTTGCGTCAGAATCGCAAATCTTGAGTTCTATGCTACCTTAATCGTTTTGGCTTCCACCGATATCGATGTCATTTTGGGCATGGATTGGTTGACAGCACATCAAGCCTTAATTGATTGCGCAACCAAGACCGTAACTCTTTTTCATCCATCTGGCCAATCTGTTCGGTGTAACCTGGGATCCGTCAAACACCACCTCTGTGCTCTTGAAGGCAAGTCCCTTCCTGATCTTCCTAATGTCCCAGTGGTCTGTAATTTTCCAGATGTCTTCCCTGACGAGCTACCAGGTCTGCCGCCTGATCGCGAGATTGAATTCGTTAAGTTTCCGAACAACTAGTTTTATTGCAGTTTCGGTCGTAGAGTCTCTGTTGTGATACTGGTTTGTTCCCCCCTGTATCTCGTACAATGCATGTATGTTTAAAGTGCATGATGCAGGTAGGATTTCAGAGTCTTTAACATAGAGTTATTAAGTTTAATCACTCCTGTGAAGTGACTCTATATCACCCTACTCCAGCCGCGCATTAATTTGCCGGGACGAGGTTGGGGTTGATGTTCCGGCTCAGTGGGAAAGAGTGAGGAGACCATATCACCCTACTGCTCTGTGCATTAATTTGCCAGAGTAAGCTTTGGGGTTGACGTCTCGGGCTATTCGAAGCCATATCACTCCACTCCTCTGGGAATCGACACCCTAGAGTTGAGGTCGGGGTTGACGTTTCGACTTAGCGAGTGATTCCTCTTAAGACTCTCTGTTATGGAATCTGGGGTACATCTTCTAGCACGCATAAGATTATTATTGTATATGGCATAAGGTTGCTTACTAGCATGTTAGTGTCTTTAATCACACGTGATGATGGTTATTTAGTAAACATGTTATGATTCCCATGTCACCATGTGTAGATGACATGATAAGATATATATGTGTAGATTTAAATGGAAGTATGACATGATGTTATGCAAAATATAAAGTTATTACATATATAGATGCTTCCTGTTTTAACTAATGGTGTTGTAAAATATTTAGTCATAATAGTAATCTCTGTGTATAATATGGTTAAGATCACACACATGTTTCATATTTATTCGATGCATCTCATATGGTTTGCATATAAAGTATTGTAATATATGTATATGCATACGTACATAGCACATTCCATGTTTCTGATAATAATTTGCTGGGAATTGGTTTAGCACATTATTGTACTCTTGTTTATATTTTAATTATTTATTTAAATACAGCTAAGTTGTACATATTAATTATGATTTGATGTTGCATAATCATGTAGTTACATATAATTATATGTACGTATATATATATAATTGGACTTAATATTGTTGACAAGCTACATGTTGGAATAATAATACCTTACTAAATTATTATTATTTAATCATATCGTCTGTTGGTTGATGGTCATATAATATGTAGGTACTAGAATGCATAGCTTGATATCTTATGTTACACCTCCATAAGGTGGTGTATACTCGCACATACATGGTTAACCCTTAAGTATCGATTATAATATATACATATATGTTGCTAATAATCATTCTTTACTAAAATATTGTTATTGTTATGGGTAGTATGTGTAGGTTGATTGCTGCATTGTATACACACAATAGCATTAGTAGAGTTAATGTTATGTCATAGATTGCATGTATGTTGGGTGCATGTCATATCGATGCTAGTTGTTATTTGGCCATATAATTTAATCACCATTTGTATTATTAATGATTGCTATTAGATTGTGACTGCACGATTATATGCTTGGTGCTATGCTATGCCTTGCCTAATTTCTATTTCATGCCTAGTCTATCTAATTTGTTACATGATGTCTAATTATATATTGCATGGTAGTTCATATAGATTGCCATGTTACCAATTATCATTTCTTACCGACTAGCATGCCAAGACCTTGCTTGTATACTAGTACGATAGGTTATGCTTATTTTACTAGTATGTTGGGTTTCCATGTTTAATCATATGGTTGTGCTATTGTTGTCATTAACCATATCTTGTTCCCAGTTGCACATCTATCCCTATCTCGCATGTGGATTAACTTGAGTCATTTGACATGTAAATTTTATCCTCTATAAATCTATCTTTTTTCCAGAATGATCTGATCCGAAGGACCATCTTTCGAGTACATGTACTCTATCTGGTTGAGATATATAATCTCATACCTTCCTAGTTGTCTTTCGACAATTCTATCCCTTCGCCTTTGCCCTTTGACACCTATCCAACCTTGCTAGCCCTATTCTTCTGGTATTTCCATTTGATATTTAATTTAGATTTATATTTATTTGCCTTGCACTTTATTGCTGTTGCGACGAATAGGAAGTAGTGAAGTTGGGTAAGGACAAGTTCCTGCAGAAGAAGACCAACTCGTCAACAAAGGCATGCCCCTTTTCTTGATCATATTTGATCCTATATTTCTGAAAGTCATTAATATTTTATCATTTACACACATGCATGCTGTTTTTAATCCAGTAGCTAGCGTGTCGATTGACACACTTTTACCCTGTCCGCTTGTCACCCTTTATACTTGATACCCTGAGTAGATTAGTAGGTTTTATTCTGAATAGAGTAGAGATATGCTTAGCCATGCTTAAATTCATCATTAGGTTGTTTTGATTTGCCTCTACGGAGGAATGAATATCGGATCGATGATCCTTGTTGAAACTTGTTGAGCTCGCTGAGTTAGGGCCGGATGCCCATTGTTCCCTCTCTCTCTATTCTTCTAAATTCTACTCTGGGTGAAACTTACCATCTAAAATGGTGCGGGCGACAGCTGAATCAGTGTTGAAGGAGCATATGGTTGTCCTACCCGCAGAAGGCCGGTTTAAAGAAACCATTAGTCGTCCGTACCGCATAAGGCCGAAATCTTGCAATTGGAGAATTGTGTCAATGGTACAACCACATGCTATATGGGCACTGGCTTGGTCAAGTAGGTTAGTCAGCCTTTTATGTCGATGTTGCCGTACCGCAGAAGGGGTGGACGTAGCTACGCGGACCCTCAGCACAGATGGGGGGACCGGAGTGTGGGGATGTACTCTCAACTCCGGGCCAGACCCGGTGGGCATGTCACACCTTAGGGGGATCTAGCTAAAAGACCTCGTCACAGTCACCCTGCCGACACACCGATGGGCATGTGTACAAGCCTGCGCAACTTAGCATAAGGGGATGATTATGTCATGTGGGTAAAGTGTACAAACTCTGCAGAGTAATAAACTAATTGATTAGCCATGTCCACGGTTATGGACAGCACATGACTCATTCTTGATGAAATGGACCTGTCTTTCTCCTCCTTGCTAATTCCCTCTACCCAGTTCTGAAAATGTGAAAAGGTGGTTGAAACCTATGGATGAGTTTAGGTCGGATGCCTTACTCGCATGTGTTGGTCGTGGACCCTCACGTTTATGAGAAACACCCCTGATATTAAAACTGATTTATATCAAAATGCTGCCTTCGAATCTATTATAGTAATTCAACTAAAAGTTGCTTTACGCAAATAAACCATAGAGCTTTCCTTTGAAGCCTTGCATGTAGTATGGTAGGACCATCTGCCGCCAGGTGGCTTGCTGAGTACGTAAAGTACTCATTGAGCATGTTGTTTGTTGGACGTGTTCAGATATCTATGAGGACGATGAAGACTATGAGGAATCTTCTACGTCAATGCTGAGGTTTAGGTCACGTGGCCTCTGTCGACTGCCTGTGGTTGAGATGGAGACATCTACGCTTTATTTTCCGATGTGTTTCTGAATGATAAGGGACATAAGTCCTAGTTACTTTATTTAGACATATCGCTGCTATAACTCAATTGTTTATATTTCTAAAATGTTTCGTGATGTATGCAGTGATATCAATTCGTCTGTGTTCATCAGCTTGATCCTGGACTGATGAGGAGATACACAAGGAGGGTCTGGAAGTTAAGTCCAGACTCTCACAGTAAATTAACACACAGCTGTCACACAGGTGGCTAACACAGGTAATCTGAAAGCCCTAAACAAATTTATGTGACAGATAGCTGTGTAACAGGTAACTGGCACAGATATGAGATAAGCAATAAAGCAACTGTGACACAGCTAGATTAACACAGGCAATGAGAAAGGATTACAGCTAGGTTATATATAACAGTGAATCACACAAGCATGCAAACCAGATGAGCAAGTAAGTACAGAATGAAAAGTACTCAGAGAGACAAGGGATTTGTCACCGAAATTCCCACTCCGAAGAGATGGCCAGCACTGAATCGTGTTTGTTCTCCGAGTACCTGAGTTTTCAGGCCTCTTTCTCTTGCTTGTGAAAGTCTTTTCGCCTTGCAACAGGTAGACTTCAGATCACCTTCACAGACTACTGTTCTAGTCCACACAAGCTTGGGTGGTCACAGCAACTCCTATGCCTGTCTAGGAGTAGGCACTCTAAGAAAGTATCTGTAACAACAACTCTTGGAGGAACCAGTGCTCTCTGCTCAATGCTCTAACTCTCACTTGAACCTAGACTTAGGAAGGTTTGCTTCTGTTCAGGAGAAAAGAGGTTTGCAACGGTCGAAATGGATTGCAGAGATTTGGCAAAGGTTGAGGTCTAAGACCTCCCCTGGTCCCCTATATATAGAGTCTACAGGCACCTGACCGTTACACTCATACCACATAGGATTAAGTGGCTCACCAGTGACAGGCATTGGTGACACAGCTAATCACAATGCACAACGGTAACCGGCTCAGGCAGACCGACACCTGTGTCACCGGAGACTGACACAGGTGAAACCCTAACTAACGTAGTCTCACTACTCAGCCCGGTCCTGGCACATTATATGCCCTCAGTGCACACACTAACTCTGATGCCTACTCAGGAGAGAACCTCCAACAGTCTTCTGACTCGGCAGATATACTATTGCAGTGCAGTTCCCTTAGCATTTACAAGCTCTCCCCTGGCACAGAGATGTACCTGAGTCATAGAGCGGTTGTTCACCTGTGACACAGCTGTGCCACACAGGTAACTTTGGCTCTAGGGTTTTAGGAAGCTAGCACAGCAGTGTGTTAGCACAACCCAGTTTCACACTTCTGCAAAACTGTTGTTACAGGGCCACTGATCTCAAGGCATCAATGCCACTGTCCAACACTCGGATAATTGAGCAAAACAACCTCCAAAAATCATTGCTACTTCATCCCTCTTGATAGTACAGGTGTTTCCTAAGGACTCAAGAAAACTAGTAAAACTAGGCTTCAACTTCCACCAACTGTAGTCATGGCCCTTGACGCATCAAGCCACTATCACCTCTCTTGTAACTCTTTGCACAGCACCGGCTTCTTCACAGCTGTGGCACAGCTGCCTAGCGCATCTATCTCCTTGTCCTGGAAACCACCTTTGTACTTTTGGGTGATCATCATTTCCTGGATGAATCCTTTTCATGAAACCTATTCATCCTGCTTACACTCATTGTAAACATTAGATTCCAGTTTAGGTTGCCATTAACTATCAAAACCATTTAGGGAACTAAATGCCTTTTCAAGCCACTACTGCAAAATCACCTACCACTGACGGGCAAAAAACGCGACTACTGACGGGCATTTGGGCCCGTCACTAATTAAATGTCAGTGGTGCTAAAAAAGCCACTGACGGGCATGGATGCCCGTCAGTGGCGATAGAGCTGGGTAACAAAAAAAAGTAGGGCCGGGCCCGGGTAGCCCGCTGGATTCGCCGCTGCCCTGGCCGCCGCCCCCCGCGCCGCCCCCCGCGCCGCCCCCCCGCCCCCGCGCCGCCCCCCCGCACCGCGGCCCCCCCGCGCCGCGCACCGCCCCCCGCGCCACCCCCCCGCGCCACTTCTCCCGGCGCCGCTGCCCCGGCGCCGCCAGATCCGCCGGCCCTGGCCGCCGCTGGCCCCGCGCCGCCCCCCCCGTGCCGCCCCCCCCCGCGCCGCCCCCCCCCCGCACCGCTGCCCTGGCGCCAGATCCGCCGCCGGCCCCCCGCGTCGCGCACCGCTGCCCCGCGCCACTGCCCCGGCACCGCCAGATCCGCCGCCGGCCCCCACGCCGCCCCCCCGTGCCGCCCCCCGCGCCGCTGCCCCGCACCGCTGCCCCGGCACCGCCAGATCCGCCGCCGCCCCCCCGCTGCTCCCCACACCGGAGCACCGACGCGCTACTGGATCCGGGAGAGAGGGAGCGGGAGTGGGGGAGGGGAGGGGGAGAGGGGGAGAGAGGGAGCGGGGGAGGGGAGGGGGATAGGGGGAGAGAGGGAGCGGGGAGGGGAGGCCGGAGGGGAGGTCCGCGGCGCCGACGAGGGGGAGGGAGGGAGCGGCGGGCTGGGGAAGAGAGGTATTCGTGGGAGAGAGGGGGCGGCGGGGTTGGGGGAAGAGAGGGAGAGAAGAGAAGAGAGAGGAGGCGGGCCTGTTAGGGTTAGATCCCTATTTATAGGGAAGGGCATTGCGGGGTTTGAACGGGCTTTTAGTGGGCCAAAAGAACCGCTGACGGGCTGATTTTCGCGCCCGTCAGTGGTATAACAGCACCACTGACGGGCATAATTTTGCGCCCGTCAGTGTTACTTTTTCCACGTAGTTCCTGGCCAAGCTCATGTCTCCACTGACAGTCGTATTAATCCGCCCGTCAGTGGATTGTTTACCACTGACGGTCTATCTTATGCCCGTCAGTAATGACGTTCAGGAAAGGGTCAACTTGCAGTAGTGAGCTGCACCAGTGCGGGAGGAGGAGGTGTAGAAACTGGAGCTGGTTGCCATGTAAAAGTACAGAGGTGAGCGGGTTGTCTATCAAAGTGGAATTGATAGAGCTAAGTTGTTCCAACTGCATTAAAATGAATTAGGGAAGACTCTACTTCATCTCAATTTTACTCCACCAAAAATATAGAGTTAGATTGTTTGAGATAGCTCCGCCTGATTTACGAGTGGAGTCATAGAGTAGAGCTGTTCCAAATAGCCTTTAATGCCCAAGTCATTTAAAAGATAAGAAAGACAAATGTAAAACAAAATCGCCAAGGACCTACCAACAAAACCTAGCCTGTAAATCAAACATAATTGGGCCGGTTGGTTTTCCCAGTCAATTACATCTCGTGTCATGTAAGTGCGTGAGGTTCACGTAGCCTCTGGGAAATGATTTTCTTCGATCTATTTGTCTAGCCAGGGCGAATCTAATAACTATGCCTCGGTGCTACACCTAGGCAACCCTATGTCCTGTAGCTATGATGGACCCTTAATGGGCATACCCATTCCTGTCATGTTTTATAGATATTTTCTTAAGTTGTATTAAATAAGACTATTTTCTAATATATACCCCATCCATTCAAAAGAGACTATGTTCTTTTACTTCACACAATCTTTAATGTGTAATATCTCTATTTAGATATCCAATATACAGTTTTGACTGCTACTTTTTTATGGCTATGTAAATAAAAGATTACATAAGAATTTGTAATGTGTAACTATTTTTTATATAAAAGAATCTAATGATATAATTTGCCCTTGACTAACATAAGTAGTTATTTTATTAATTAGTTGTTAAAAATAGAGAAATTTGATTACGCACTTTCGAGAGCATTATGTATTCGAACGGAGGTAGTATTGTTTAAAATAGGAAACCTTTTTCTTGCGAACGGTTCCACTTCTCCATATATGGTTTTCTTAATGTCTCAAATAGTTCTTATGGTGCTCTCTTTAAAAAAAAAGTTCCCCTAACTCAAAGAAAGTGTTTTTTAATTCGAGAAAAATGTTCGGCATCTAAAACAAAGCGATATTTATTTAAAATTGGGAAATTTCAGATGCTGGTTGAAAATGGGGAAAGTCAGTTTGTTGTACCTGCTTCCTACCGCAAGGTTTCGCGCAGGAAATTGGACAAGACGGCGATCGAGAATAGTGGGCTCTTGCTAGGCCGAAGAGAATGCCAGGCCCACCACCCTCTCAGATTCCGGCTCGCGTAGGCCACATGCGGGGCGAGGGCTAGGTCCACTTGCCTTGCCAGTGCGCAAGGAGAGAAAGCGAAAGCAGAATCCCGAAAAATCATCTGGGCACGCCCTCCCATAAGAACGGGGCGGTCTTCTTCTTCCCATTCGTCTCCCTTCCCCCATCTCCAATCTGCTAAGCTTCCCTTCGAGAAGATCACTCAAGACCGGGAGACGAAGAGGCGCGCGCGAGAGAGATGACGGTGGAGAAGGTGGACGCCACCGTTGCCGACTTCGATGCCCACTTCGAGAAGATCTTCGCCGCCGCCGATGATGATGCGGGCAAGGTGAAGCTGCTGCTCTTCCTCGCAGACCGCGACCCTTCCTCCTCCCTCAGCTGGTGCCCTGGTAACCCAATCAACCGACTCCTCGTATTAAAGTAAACCCCCGCCCTGGTGTTCCCTGTGGCATCTGATGCCAAGGCGGAGTGGGATTTGGGTGTGTATGTGCAGACTGCAACGTGGCGGAGCCGGTGATCTACGAGAAGCTGGAGTCCCTGGGCAAGGACGTGGTGCTCCTCCGCGCATACGTCGGCGACAAGCCCACGTGGAGGGACCCGGCCCACCCGTGGAGGGTGGACCCGCGGTTCAGGCTCAAGGGCGTCCCGACGCTCGTGCGGTGGGACAAGGGCGCCGCCGTGGGGCGACTCGAGTACGACGAGACCCACGTCGCGGACAAGATCGACGCCGTGCTCAGTGCCGGCAATTGACAGCTTCCTATGTTACTTGCTAAGGCGATACCGAATCTTTAGTTTATCCAAGTGCCCAGAAAATGCTTGCTTTGGGAGATGGTGGCTATGAGCTACGTGTAACGTGTTCTTCTACCAGCCATAAACCTGACGGAATAATAGAACATGGGGGCCTTGAACTCAATGTGTGCTAGTATTACTGGCTATTCCAGTTTGGTGATGGCCACTTCACTATGTTACTGTCTTCATACATTCGTCTAGTTTCTTTGATGCAGAGGAGGGAGAAGTAATTGTTTGCCGCAAAGGTCTGATGCTCTACAATGTATCACCAAACCACTGGGGACTGATTGCGTTTCTGTTTCTAGAAAGCTAATATCGTGGATTCTTGCTGGTTAGGTGGTCAATGGCATGGTAAAAGATTTGATGGAATTGTTGGCATAGCTTTATGTACTGGGGATTATCAACATTAGGGGAGAACATAATCTACTTGCTCACGAGTTGGCTCAATATCCTAGGAAAAATGTTGAATGTGTTGTTCAAAAATTGATGCTTACATTTTATTTTTCCAATACTCCGTAATGGTCATGACTATATATATGTCTCCAATAACATTGTATCCTCTTCGGTCGATTTGAAAGGAAATGACTTCAAAACAGTTGTTCTTGACCTTATGTGAATGGTAGCGTAGAAGAGTAGCTGCACCCTGAGCAGCAGGGTCAGACTTAAGCAATATACATGGATCTGAACTAGTAAATGTAGCGCTTTGTGTGGTCTTTACATCACTGCATCAGGATATCTCCGTCCTCTTGCTCATTGTGATCTGAAGTCATGTAACGTTCTTTTGGATGATGATATGGTTGCTGATGTCGGGGATTTTGGTCTTTCAAGTTTATTAGAGTATGGAAAGGATTGACAACAATTGAACACAGTGATTGTTCTTCTTGTATTAATTATTGATGTTTGATACATATATATACATTCTGAGGAGACGGCAGTTTGATTGAAGTGTCATTAGCAACTGCTAATGACGGTTGCTTAAGTTGATCACATCCGACTGTACGAAGAGACGCGTCGGTTCTCAACACTCCCTTTTGATCAATTTCATCATTGTATATAAAGAGCATCTGAAAAACTCCTCTAAAAACCCAATAGGAAAAATCTGAGAAGAAATATATATATTAAAGAATATGTCATGAAAAACTCTTTTAAAACCTAATGGGAAAAATAAGGAGAAAATGATATGACATATAGTGTTTGTATTAATATTGTCTCATTAAAAACATTTTATGAGAAACCTATTTTAGGAAAAACTCATAAAAAAAAGAGTACAATATATATGATCTGATGATCATTATCAGATTATATCTTAGGAGTTTACTCCCCTTGAACCTTGCAAATCTCGAATTCGTCTCATACCAATCCCATGAACATATTTCTAGAATAAAAATATTGGTAGGGATTTTGTGAATAAATCTGCAAGATTTTCACAAGACTTAGTTTGCAAGATTTCTATTTCCTCGCTTTTCTGTAACTCATGGGGATAAAATAATTTAGGAGCAATGTGCTTTGTGATATTGCTCTTTATATAACCTGATTGCATTTGTGTAATACAAGCAGAATTATCTTCATAGATAATAGTTGGTGATTCCAAAGAACCAATTCCACATGACTATTGTATGTGGTTAATCATTCTTCGAAGCCAAACACATTCACATGATGCTTCATATAATGCAATTATTTCAGAATGATTAGTGTAAGTAGCCACTAAAGTCTGTTTTAATGACTTTCAAGAGATGGCTGTTCTACCATGTAGAAATACAAATCCAGTCTGTGATCTGGGGTTATGGGGATCAGATAGATAGCCAGCATCAGCATATCCTACTATAGTCATATCTTGATTTTCCTGATAGAATAAATCAAGATCTTTTGTGCCCTGGAGATACCTGAGTATATTCCTAACACCTACCATATGCCTTTTAGTAGGGGATGTACTATGTCTAACCAATAGATTAACTGCAAATGAAATATCAGGCCTGGTGCAGTTTGGTAGATATATTAGTGCTCCGATAGCACTGAGATAAGGAGTTTCAGGTCCTAATATCTCTTCGTCATCGGCCCTAGGTCTAAATGGATCTTTGTCTCTATTAAGAGATCGAACGACCATAGGGGTCTTGGATGGATATGATTTATCCATATTGAATTTCTCCAAGATCTTCTAGATATATGCAAACTGATGTACTAGAATTCTTGAGGGAACATGCTCAAGTTGTAAACCTAAGTAAAATTTGGTTTTACCCAAATTTTTCATCTCAAATTTCGTCTTTAGATAATTACTTGCCTCTTGTATGTCTTGTGTAGTTTCAATGATATTGAGATCATCGACATACACTGAGATGATGCAAAATCCCTTTGAGGATTTCTTTATGAATACACAAGGGCAATCATCATTGTTTGAGTAACCCTTCTGAAGAAGGAATTCACTTAATCGGTTGTACCACATTCTTCCCGATTGTTTTAAGCCATAGAGTGACTTTTGTAATTTTACACAATACATGTTGCGATTTGCATTTGGATTCGGGATTTTAAGTCCATCAGGGACTTTCACGTAAATGTCCGAATCGAGTGATCCATATAAGTATGCGGTCACTACGTCCATCAACTGTATGGATAATTTCATTTGTATTGCCAAAGATATTAAATACCGGAACGTTATTCCACTCATAACAGGAGAGTAGGTTTCATCATAATCGATGCTGGGTTTCTGCGTGAACCCTTGTGCTATAAGTCTCGCTTTGTATCTCACCACCTCATTGTTTTCATTTCTTTTCCGAACGAAAACCCATTTTGCTCCCACAGGGAAGACATTTTGAGGAGTTGGTATTACTGAAGTAAATACCTCTCTTTTCTTGAGTGAGCGTAATTCTGCCTCGATTGCTTCCTTCCATTTGGACCAATCCGAGCGCTTGAGGCGCCCTGCCATGGATTTAGGTTCTGGATCCAATTGAAGGTTCTTAGCAATTTTTGAGGAGAAGTAAATGTCAACAATTGTAGTCTTTCTGTTAAAAGATTCTCCTAAATCAATATAGTTTATGAAAATTTCATTATCATCTTCTAACTCATTGTGATTTCTCTCAATATTAGAGTTAGGTTGTTCTGATGTCCCAACAATTAAATTTATGTACACATTTTTGCTGGGCTGTGGATGTTGAGCATCTGACAAATGTTTCTTATTTTGAGATTGATGTGTATTTACTGTTTGAGAATTTAGTGTTCTTTCTTTCCGCGGATGCTTTTGAGAAGCTGGATCCTTTGTGACCAAAATTCTTCCCCTTTTGCTCTCATTGGGGAGTTGAGTGGTTTTATTAGGTACTTCCACTCTTTTTGGCACATTAACCGTCAGAATATGTGATTTTGTTACACCTTTATGGTCAGTAAATGCATCAGGTAGGTTATTTGCAATGTGTTGCAAATTTATTATTCTCTGAACTTTAGTACGTGGGTCTAAGAATTGAATACCTATGACATTCCAATCTATTTCTCGGCATTCTTTGTGGTACTTGTCTTTATCTCCCCCTAATGCCGGGAAATGACCTTCATCAAAGATGCAATCAGCGTACTGGGCTGTAAATAAGTCCCCTGTTAGGGGCTTGAGGTATTTAATTATCGACGGAGAATTATACCCCACATAGATCCCTAATTTTCTGTGAGGGCCCATTTGTGTACGCTGTGGTGGTGATATTGGCACGTATATAGTGCAACCAAATTGATGCAGATGGGAAATTCTTGGTTCATTTCCACGTACTAACTGCAACGGGGGAAGCCGTATGGTATGCAATTGGACGAATTTGAATTAATTCTGCGGCGTGTAAAACCGCATGTCCCCAACAAGATGTTGGTAGATTTGAATTCTGTAAAAGTGGTCGAGCGATTAATTTGACTCTTTTTGTAAGAGATTCAGTCAAACCATTTTGAGTATGTACGTAAGGTACAGAGTGCTCTAAATTTATGCCTAATGTTAGGCAATAATCGTTGAATGCTCGCGAAGTGAATTCTGCGGTATTATCCATTCGAATGGTTTTTATCCTATGTTCAGGATAATTTGCTCTTAATTTGATAATTTGAGCGATTATTTTAGCGAATGCATGGTTCCTTGTGGATAATAGACACACATGTGACCATCTTGTAGATGTGTCGATTAGAACCATGAAATATCTGAATGGTCTAAATAATGGCTGAATTAGACCACATATGTCCCCTTGAATGCGTTCAAGGAAATTAAGTGGTTCATTTCTTATCTTAAGATGAGAGGGTCTTAAAATTAATTTTCCCGTAGCACATGCGGTGCATACAAAATCTGAGGATTTGGCAAATTTTGCAAGCTTTAAGTCATGACCAACAGAATTTTCAATAATTTTTCTCATCATCCCTATGCCGGGATGACCAAGGCGATCATGCCAAACCTTGAATTTGTCAAGATTTTGAAAAATTACTTTATACGCAACATGTGTAATTGGCTTGATGTATGTGCAGTACAATCCAGTTTTTAAAGAAGAAATTTTCTCAAGTATTTATTTTCATATCCGTCATTTTAGTGATGAGGAGACTTTCGTCATTGCTCTCAACACGAGTTTCAATGTGGAAAATATCTTTAAAACTTAGTAGGATACGAGTTGAATCGGGATACAAGAGTGCATCTTCTATTATTATTTTCGTACCCAGAGGGAGAATGATTGTGGCTTGACCAGAGCCTATGATTATAGCATTACGTCCAGCGATAGTCATAATATTTCCTTTACTCCTTTTTAGAGTTTGGAAATATTTTATTTTCCTTAAAATTGTGTTAGTGGTGCAACTATCCACTAAACATATTTCCTCCTCCATTGGATTGTCTTGAAAATTCTATATAAAGTAAAAGAAAATTCATTACGAACTTAATTTATATAGAACACATACATTATATTTTTAACTATTATGTCTGAGGTACATAATAATACAAATACAAGAATGGACAATATAGTACGTCTTTTATGACTTAATACGTACAATATAGGCTAATGACATAATTTATGGATAAATTGGAGACTAATTGAGATCTCCATACATGTCTTGAGAATTGAATTCTACAAGCATGTCGTCAATGTCCATGGGGTCATTATCTTTCTTGGCTTATTCTTGGTTCTCCTTATGAGGAAGAGTTTGAGAACATCCTACCTCCAGGGTGATATCTGGTTGTTCATTGAAGTGAGCTTCGAATTTTGCCCCTTGGACTTGTTTGCCTTTGCCTTTGGATTGGAGATACAACTCGACCAGGTGCTTTGGAGTTCAGCATTTCTTTGTATGATGATTCATACATCCACATCTTTGACAAACTTGAGAGTTGTCTTTGAAGTCATTTTTCTTAAAATGACCTTTGCCCTTATCAAACTTGTTGTATTTCTGCTTGTTGTTTTGTTTCCACTTTCCTTTGAACTCCTTGTGGTTCCTCTTGCAACCATTGAATTTGTTCTGAGTATTGGCATGAACTTCTGGTATTGCCATAGCGCCCGTTGGACGACTTTGATGATTCTTCATAAGAAGCTCATCATGCTTCTTAGCTTGAAGAAGCGTGTAAATTAACTCAGAATGTTTGGTGTATTTTTGTTGGCGATATTGCTGTTGCAATATACGCATGGAGGAGTGGAAAGTACACAAGGTCTTCTCAATCAGATCGGCGTCTAAAACAGCCTTGTTGCAGAATTTCAACTTAGCGTTGATCTTATGAATAGAGGAGTTGTAAGCCGCCATAGATTTAAAATCTTGAAAACGAATGTTGGACCATTCATGTTGTGCTTTGGGTAGCATGACCGCTCTTTGTTGGTCATAACGCTCCTTGAGGGAGGTCCATAGGGCTAGTGGATCTTCCTCCATAAGATATTCAATTTTGAGATTGGGATGGAGGTGATGCTGTATGAAATGCAAAGCTGTATATTTTGTTCTTTCTGGTAGAGCCTCCTCTCCTTCTTGAGGAGGATTTATGGTAGCACCAAGACCATGACCTAATAGATTTATTTTAAGGTCCATGGCCCATGTTAGGTAGTTGCTCCCATCTAGGGCAAGTTCGGCAAAGTCCTTTTTGGATATGTCTGTCATTGTCCTACATGAATGATCATGCTTGTATTAATTTATTTGAGAGTAAATTAAGAAAAATTTAATGATGCTAAGTTTGCGCGAAATTGGGGCAAGATGATTTTTAGTGACCCAAGTGTAGATCTTTTATGTAGTATAGGCGATAAAATCGTCGCTAATATTTTTGGACTTCATTTCTGAGGAAATGGGTGATACTACAATCACCGCCAAAAATATAGACTCTATACTTTTTGAATTTTGGTTATGCACTATGAAGGTAGTCACCGCGAAGCGGTGTAGACCTCGCAATAATGGGCGAAATAAATCGCTGCTATTATCATGGACTCCGTCGCAAAGAACGGGTAATGCTATAATTACAGCCATTGATATAGACTCCATTACATTATGCATTTGCCAAAAATTTTAGAAGATAATCACTTAAATATGCACAAATTCGCATAATTTTCTGCAAATTTTAAAGCAAAATGAGGCTTAAATAAGAATTTATGAGCAGAAAAGAGTAATATTGCAATAAAATAAGGTAATTGCAAAATAATACAAAAATGCATATTATAAAACTATAATATATTATAGTATTACAGAGGTAATACACACTTAATGCATGATTACATATTGATATATGCAATATACTAAGACCTGAGGGTCTGAAATGTAAATTACATAAAGCCTGAGGGCTAATATGCAATTTGGTAATAATCTAGGGGCTAATGTGCAATATATAGTAAACCTGAGGGTCTACTGGTAAAATAATATACTAAACATTCTACTGATGTAGAAAATTAGTAAATATGTGAAAACCGGGGGGGCTAAAACACAAATATACAACCCCCTCGGTTTTTTTTTCAATATGCCGGATGGGCCTTTGGCCTGTGAGGCGCGCAGGCCTACTGGGCCGGCCTGTTGGGCCCAGCCGAGCCGCCCTTTATAAATGGCTCGGGCGGTTAGGGAAAAACCCTAACTGCCGTTGCCGCTGCCGTGTAGGCTGGGGAGGGAGCCGGGGCCGCGCTGGCCGGCCATCTGGTCGCCCGGGATTGTCGCCGGAGGCGGTGTGGGGCCGGAGGGGATGGGCGCCTACGCCGCCGGCTGGAAGGAGGAGGCCCCGCCGAAGACGAGGCCGCTGGGGGGCTCGTGCCGGTGTCGCCGGCCGGGAGGAGGCCCCGCCGAAGAAGCCGTCGTCGCTATTGCTCCGTTGTGGAGAATGGGCGTCGGTGCCGTGCCGGCCAGCGAGGAAGCCACCGGTCGCCGCGCCATCGGGGAGGCACCTGCTACCGTTGATGCCGGGGAAGAAAGGGGGTGGCGGAGGGGCGGCAAGCGCCGGGTCAGAGATGCCGTTGGAGAGCCCGCCGAGGGCGGGTGGCGCGCCGGGGCCAAAAGGCCAACCACCGCGGGCGCCGCCAGTGGGTGGGGAGCGGTGGAGGAGGGCCGCGGCCGGGCTGGGCCATGGGTGCCAAGGTGACGAGGCGCGGGTGGAGAGGCCACGTCGGTCACGGAGGCTGCGGAGGATGCGGATGCGGGCACCACTTGCGCCATGGTGAAAAGACGGCAAGGGGTCCAATCCTTGCTGCCATTGTTGGTGGTTGAAAGGCGCGACGAGTACGGCGTCGACGGCGAGCACGGCGACGGCGCCGGCGTGGTGGTGAAGTCGGTGGAGGAAGAAGCGAGGAAATTGCAACGTCGATTGTTGCAAGGATGGTAAGGATTTGCTGAATAATCCGTTCAGCCATTGCTTCCTCACCTTCTTCTTCTCGTGCTCTTCTCTGTTCTTGCTATTCTTTGCTTCTCTGCAATGTGGTGGCCGAAGTGCTCTTGGCAGAGCAGTGTTGATAACGTATTAGAGTATGGAAAGGATTGACAGCAATTGAACATAGTGATTGTTCTTCTTGTATTCATTATTGATGTTTGATACATATATATACATTCTGAGGAGATGGTAGTTTGATTGAAGCGTCATTAGCAACTGCTAATGATGGTTGCTTAAGTTGATCACATCCGACTGTATGAAGAGACGTGTTGGTTCTCAACAAAGTTCTCCTGTGGAGGGACACCACCCCCCTCTCCTGTAAGAAAGTCCTGCGAAGGGAAGTTCATATTGCGAGAAATCCTTGAGCGTAGCTGGAGCTGGAGTTGAAGGAACAATTGGATATGCTCCTCCAGGTCAGCACAAATGCACAATTCATTCTTTAAAACGCTATTGCTGCTGTTTATTTAGTTGGTGCAGTAAGAGAGAACTGCAAACAAATATTCAAAATTCGGAAAATCGTACAGAAATTGTTTTGATTAAACACAAAAGAAAATCTTAGTTCATTGTTAATTTTGCCAAATACCTGTTGGAGTTATGCAGTCTCCAAACCTGTTATACTAACACTTTGAGCAAAGCTCTAATTTTCTTTTCTGAAAACAAAAGGTTCCCTTTTCTTGGCAATTGCTTAATACCGGATCTGACTTCAAAAAATGAGCTTTTGAAGCGGGCCAACATGCCGTCCTGCTAACAAAGGTTTTCCTTCACCTTTAATTTTCTTTCGTTTTGATCTATATATGAGCTAGCAATTTACACACCACAGAGCAGGGAATAGACCTTCAACATGTGGAGACTTGTTAGCAATGTTCACATGCAAGAGGCCAATGAATGTCTCCAAGAATGGCCCGAGCGTCCATAAGTATGTTCAGATGTCTCTACCAGATGGAAGCGTTTCATGCCTGATCTGGAAGTCGCAGTTGTCAGCAAGCAAAACCGAAATCGAGTTGGGTTGTGGTGTTTCTGATGAGCTGCCGGTCAAATGAATGCCCATAACGAGTGTCATCTGAAAGTTGCGCACAGACAGGAAACTTGTGTTAGAAGCTTGTTCATCAAACAACACTTGGCACCCAAACTCAAATGTTTTTCAAAGTTAAGTAGTTCTCCTGGAAATGGGTTTCCTATCGGAGTACTAACATTTGGTTGGTATTGTATTGGCCTATACAGTGGCAAAGAACTGAACAAACACGTTAACAAACTAAGACAAACGATGATAGTCTAAATATTTCTCTCTTCATAGTGGGGAGGAAGATCACCGTAGGATTACAAACCTTGAGTTAGAGCAGTTTTTGAATTGTGCAAACCCGCTTAGCCTGTGCACTAACATAAGAGTATAGGCGGGTAGTTACCGCAAATCCACAAATGGAAAATGCATATAATCTTCACCATGACCTGAGCAAAGGCCACGTCACTGATCACTCGCCTAATTTTGACAGTATAGCTATCGGAATCCATAACCACACTAAGTTCGATAGAGAAACAGTGATAATCAGCTAAAAAAAACTCCAAATTTCCTTATCAGGTCATCAACCTAGTTCTAACAAGACACCAAAATTTGTTATGACACTCGCAGATCAAAAGACAAAGGTTTACTCACTGTCCTCAACAAGCTTGGTACCCAGACCCTTCAACCCCTCTTGGGGGATCTCAGCAACAGTGACCAGAGAGTAGAGCTCCTCTTTGACATCCTCCTCGTCATTCCTCTTGCGGGCGATTCTGACACGGACACGCCTTGGCACACTCCATATGCCACTGCTCCAGATGTGCTTGTTGAGCTTAACATCAACCCTAACATCCGTGGTGCCCATAGCCTTCTGCGCAAACTTCCTGATCTCCTTGATAGCGTTAGGTGCCTTCTTCTTGAAGGTGCTGCAAATCAAGACAAGCAGTCAGTTACTGATCATTGCATGGAACAAATATCTTCTGTAGTATGTAGTCTATTTACTGAGGCACCTTCACTGCAATTCAGAACAACAGGACATAAGCAGTACTCCATTTGCCTACATGATGCTGCATTTCAGTGTTGATCAAATAAATCATAGACCACTGCAATATCTCAATTCAGACCAATGCAAAAACTGAGATATATTATTTATTTTCTAGAATATATATTATCTATATTAACGTAGTGCAAATTAATTTAGATCAAACGAGCTGACCAAACCTATTAATTATCTACAAAAGATACCATCTCAATTCAGCCCAATCCAAAAACTGACTTACAAAGCACACGATTAGCATGTCAAGAGTGTACCCTCTCCCAGGCAGTTAATGTATAACACCATTTGAAGAAAACCAATAATTACATAGTCATTGCTCAGGATGAAGGGTTTTTTATAATAATAGAGTTCAACATTTATGTTGAGCAGATTGTCACGCAATGCAACATCCAGTGTGCTTTCATATCAAGTTCCCAACTGCCTAGATTCAACCAAATGGACAATGAGCTCTTAGTAGCAGTCATGTACCATTGAAACCAATGACAGGGCATACTAATCCCCACACAGGACATACGCTAGGATATTAAGGATCCTGTTATGGTGAGAACTATCTATTTAAAATAGGCATGCAATTCCCTCAATCCAACAAAGACATATTTGATTGTGCCTAATTGTTGATAAATACAGATAAAACCAGAACAATAACAAGGTGATAAACCCAAGGAAAAACATATGAATCAAGTAACAATAGGAAAAAAAATGATATCATACGAACAGCTCATGGTGACGTAAATGATGATGAAAAGCACATGGTGGCGTAAACGACAAATAATGACATTTGTGGTGACCCCGTGGAAACATCAGACCAGAAAGATGCACAAAAAATATCCTCTAGATAAGTCAAACATACAAGGAAGCAAAAACAATCCACCAGGTGTGTATCTTTGTATATGGCACACAAATGATAGCATTGTACACAATAAATACAAAATCAATACCTGGTTCTAGAGGCAACCCAAGACAATGAGAGAGAACTTAGAATGCATAAACCACAGAGGGTGTCCAATAAGAGGACTGTCCTGCCCAAATGGAACACATGGTAGCATGTCAAGAAGCAACACTGTAACGATGAGCGAAATCCATCTCCGGGGCATGTCTATAAGACAGGCACCTAACTATACCCGGTGTGCTGAACATTTCACCAAGAAACAACTACATACTTATGACATAACTAGACAAGTAAGCGTCTTAGTCCAGGATCCACATATCAACGAAGAAAATGCCTCATAAAACATGGTCCAGCCTCACTCCCTCATGTGATTCCCATCTATATATCTACTGCCACATGCAAGCAAACAAGATTCATCCGCACACTACAGCAGAACAGACTTCTACTGACGGGCATTTAAACCCCTCCACTGACGGACAGGGGCCCGTCACCTTGGGAATGTCAGTGGAGGGTTGACCTCCACTGACGGGCACTCCAACCGTCAGTAGTGCTCACGACTACTGACGGGCCAGACACGCCCGTCAGTGGAAACCCCTCCATGGTTGGCCGGAGAAGTATCACCACTGACGGGCAGCTGTGAAGTGCCCGTCAGTGATGTCCCCACTTCACTGACGGGTGCTTTATGAATGCCCGTCAGTAGTGTGACCGTTGTGCATTTTTAATCAGCACCAATTTCACAAATATATTCATATTTTTCACAAATATATCACAAATTTCATAAATATTCACAATTTTCACAAATATATTCACAAATTTCACAAATATTCATAAATTTCACAAATATTCATAAATTTCACAAAATATAAAAGTTGATATAACACATTCGTAATGACATAACACTTCACATAACCATTAATCACAGGTATGAAAGAACACAAGCATGGCAAGAAGAGGGAAACGGTAGTATGGGTAAAGAAAGATCTGTATTGTGGAATTTTTATGATTGTACATGTCAAATTAGCCTATGGGCTTAGATATTCGTCGCACGAATGGTTTATTTTACCCAACTTGTATTAGACGTGAGAACCACTCATAATAAAGGGATATATGCATCAAGTTCAGTACTCTTCAAAAATTTGTGCATGTTTTTACAGCGATTATGCAAGCATTGATAACTAATGCATCTAGTTCTATAACTTGCTAGCATACTACCAATTTAGCATGTGGAGGTTGATGGTGTACTCGCGGGTGACCACCTCGTCCTTCCTCGCCCCGCCGGCACGCTGCTTCTTCTCCGCCATGTCGCTCTCCGACTCCCTCCGGAGGCTTCTCTGGCTCAACGTTGCGGCGACGGGGACGACGACAGAGAGAAACAAATGGAAACCCTAAGCTAAGGCCCCGATAGAGCTCTTCTTGGATCGCATCGTCATATTGGCGGCTCTCCTGGATTAGTTGTAGGAGAGCTACGAGTGTTGGGCCGGGCCGCTTGCAAGGAAGGGTTTGGAGACCCACTTATGGAGAAATGGTGTGGCGGATCACTTCACTTGAGTGAGCTAATTGCTGTTTTCAGGCAAAAACAGAAATTCAATCGGGGGAAGCACCGAAGGCCGATGAGATCGATTAAAACCTAGCCGCTGGTGAGACCACCGTTTCCCCTTTTCCACCGGCATTTCTACCGGTGACCCATCTAGTGTCGGTAGTCGGAGGAACCCCGAATCAACATTTGACATGTAGATTAGATCCTTTTTATGTTAGGTTATGTGCTTGGCGGCGTCGTACATAATAAAAGTCTCCTCGTTTTATCACTGTCCTGGTGTGGTCGTCATGACTGACATCGGGAAGCCAGTGATGTTTTGGTCCCGAGTAGCGATTGTTTCTGATTTTACAAATTATCGTCCGGTGCTTTGGCCTGACTTGGAGTGGTAACCGGTGTCGAGTTTGTTCTAATCAGTGGTTCTCCAGTTATCCTTTCATGTGCTTTGATCTTTTTTCCGAAGAAATAGTGACGAAGTAGTGATTCGACATCCTGCCTTGTAAGGGGTGTGTTCTCAGCCAAAGTATATTCAATGGTCTCATGTTCCCACCTTTTGAGGTGGGCAGCTCATACGGCTCTTCAAAACTTTTGAAGTTAGTCCACCGAAGGTTTGGTAGAACAGGAACGAGTGAAACAACTTCGGCCGGCAGGGGATGTGGTTAGACCATCATTACCCAGAAATATCAATGGCCAGTATATTATAATAATATATAGAGTTGAGCATCACAAGACTTTAGAGGATATAGACGATGTTTGTCAATCCTTGTTAATAAATCCTCATGTTGTCTTACATTCCTCGGTAGATCATTCTGAGCCTCCGATTTCAGCACATTTCATCGTTGGAAGATCCAAAGTCTTCGGCAAGAAGAAAGAAGTTGTGCACGCCCATCAATTGAAGGACTTGCCAGCTAGAAGTTATTCATGGGGGTCGTCAATGTATAAGTTTAGCACTTGCATACTTATCGTCTACTTTAGATTCATCATTTCACTACACACGATCTAAGAAATGAACGTTAATCGTGAGCTATACATGATCTGTACATTCGGGGGATGCCGACTAAATGCAGCAAGAGGAAAAGCTGATTTCCTGGAAAACGAGAAGCAGAGCATACATGCACGGTCCGATGGTTAGCGCCCATTTTTTTATTTCTTTTTCTATCTTTGCTGTACTTTCTTAGAAATCTCTTAAGGCCCATGATGCTTTCATTTCATATAAAAACTGAAAAATATCTCACAACTTCTGGAGAGAAGATAAATCATGAGTGAAAACCTGAAGCTATTTTTTAAGGAAAGAAGAAAACTGAACCTTTCTTGCAGTGTGAGAACTAGAGATTGATTTGCATTATGACAGGATGGCACAGAGTGATGTTTCTCCATTTCTTCATTGAGACAACGATGAACATCAACTAGGAATAACTCGGTTTATAAATCAAACTTGGAGTTTGCTGTTGCTATTAGACTTGGAGGGGTATCAAATTTATCGACCCTGTGTGCGTCAGACGTTGTCTGGAGAAAAGGTGTTGCTGATAACCTGAATATTGTTCATGAATAACAAGGACGTGTATATTGGGTGGCCTTTTGTCTCGCTTCTTCTTAGAAAAAATATATGCTAAGGGGTCCCTCACCTCATCACCCCACCCCCCACCCCCAAAAAAAATCTCCCCAAAAATAACTCTGAATGAGCTCATTCTGTAGTCATCACTAGAGATACCCAGCTATGATGAATGAACATGTAGGAGTAATTGGAGGAACTACATGTTCTTTTTGATAGAGATAAAATAGTCACCCAAGTTATAAAATCTGAACTTGGGTGGTATGATATTATATCAACTCCCCACTCCCCAACCAAAGTGAGCTAGGCTGCCTTCCTATACCATCCACAAATTAATAATTAGTTTTTACATTCTTATATCAATTATTCGCCAAATAATGGAGTTGTGAGATGGCTTATGTTGAACTTATTGCTTCTGTTATGAAAGTAAGGAAAAATGGGGTATTCCGGTTCAAAAGAAATTAGTTTTCACGCTAAATTTCTTGAAACCAAATTTTCAATTGTGTCAGGTGTTGTACGAGAAAAAGTTCAACATGTCACACATAGGAAGCGTTTTCCCCCGCACATGGCACCGTAGAAGGAAATGCTAGAAAAGTAGGGAACAATAGCAATCGTAATTCAAACAAATAGGTACTGAATAATTTCCAAATCTCATATCCAAACAAATAAATATATGCCTCCTAATCTTCCCTCGTTACAGATCAAATTAGAAACCAATACACAAGGGTAAGAGTTCGCAAGAAAATTAATCAAATAAATGGATCAATTGACATGGTCAAATAATCCAAATTAAAACCAAACCAAGGGTCTTATACCATAAAAGGTCAAATTAATGAAATGCAGGTAGCAGCAGCAGTTGTCCTCGTCGACGCGGACATATCTCTTCCTCCCTTACTGCAGGTAGTAAGTGAAGAAGGAGAGCACAGAGGCGCCGAGCACAACACCGACAGCCGGGAAGGCGGCCGCGGAGGCGCTGGTGGGAGCGAGGGCCGGGGCCTCGGCAGCGAGGGCCACGGTCGCCGAGGCGGCGAGGAGGACGGCGCAGGCGATCTTCTTCATCTCCATTATCCCTTCTAAAAGTCGAAACATGGAGACGAGGAAGAAAGAAGGGCTTATTAGCAAGCTGGGATTGCTTATTTGTGCCCTTGTTGCTTGCATGGGGAAGGAGGGAAGGGTGGTGTTGTGTTCTTATAGCTGGGATTAGCGGGATAATCTTGGGGATGGGAGGTTGAAGAAGGGTTGGTGGTGGTCGCCATGTGGAGGCGCGCGTCTACGTGCGTGCATGTGCGTGATATGAGTGGGTCGGAAGTAAGCTTGTTGGGCATGAACGAGTCTACTGGCTAACTCTGAACACATCCCAGATGTTTAATTAGTGTTGCAAAATCACGAGGCCACACGCGGAAGCATAGATCTAATCCGAGACACAGCAGAATTAGGCAACGAGAAACACCGACGCTTTTAACGTGGTTCGGCCACAAGGCCTACGTCCACGGGGCTTGACTACGGGCACTCCTCCCCTTTGCCTTGTTCTCTTTGTATTGGCTTGGTTACATTGTGTGATGCCCTCTCTTTATATAGGAGGCCAGGATACATGAGTCCAATTCTAATTCTACCCGTATCCTACTAGGACTCCCCCCATAGTACCCTATTACAATACTAAGCCTTCTCTAGTCCAACTTGTAACCCACTCGTACACATATTCGACACAAACTCAACAAACTCCACCTTGGCGAATATGTCATTCGCCACCTTGAAGCTGTCTTGTGCGAACCTCTGTGCACCTTGGACTTTGAAATTCACCTTTGCAGCTCAATGACCTGAACCGCCGATGAGACTCCATTGCTACTCCCTGACTCCACCATGACTCCACCTGCAACTGTACTTCCTTCTTCATTCTGAAGAAACTTTACAGCCATATCCTGAGTCATCTCACTAAGTCAAATTCACAATTGCCTCATCTTTCCTTGGACGGTCTTTCCAGACCATCTCTACCTGTCGTGCGCCTTCAGCCACACGCCTCGCCACAATTCCCGTGTCGAGCCTTCGCCAGCCCTGGTCGAAGATCTCCTGAGTAGCTAGCCCACACTTCTTCCAACCCTGCTGTTTTTCCCTCCATCAATTTATTCACAATTGATGCCGAGTCCTATGCCTCACCTCCGGACCACCGAGTACTCTGCTCCTCCGGATCTCGTGTTCTCCAGGTTGCATGTAGGCTTCAACTCCTGAGATCTTGTCCGTTGAAGCCTCCCCCCAACCCCTGCTTATATAGCAATCCTTGGACCCTCAAATCCAAGCCGGACTCCTATTCCGAGTCCCTTTCCTTCCAAAAATTCGGAACCCAATTCGAGTTTGACCAAAAACGAATTCCTTTCCAAAATTTAGTTGAAAAAACCTTTTCAAAACGCGTCCTGGGCCTCCCCAATGCGTTCTGGGCCCCTCCTAGGCCTCCTGAGCCTCACCTGGGCCCTTCGGGCTAAACCGGGCCCCACCGGGCCCCTCCGGTCCACCGCACCGCCCTCCCGGGCCGCCTCCGCCGCTCCCAGGCCACTTCCGCCACCCTCCCGGGCCGGCCGCGCCCGCCTGGGCCACGTCGGGCCCCGCCTGGGCCGCGCCATGCCCCGCCTGGGCTGGCCACATGCCACCTGGGCCGCTGCTTGCCCCCGGCCTGCCACTAGCAGCCCCGCCTGGGTTGCCAGGCCGCGCCCTGCTGGGCCTCGGGAGCGCGTGCTGGGCCAGCGTCCCGCCTGGCCGCTGCCCTTGGCCTGCTGCTGCACCTCGAATTCTTTTTTTTCCTCCGCTCCACCTCGCTCTCGAATTTCTTCCACGCAAAAGATCTTGTGCAAATTCTCGCGCCTTTTGAAGCGATTTTTCCACGACGCACTCCAGGCTCCACCTCGTCTTGTACACACGCCACCGTCCTCCGTCTCGTACCGCCGGATTCCTCTGCACCGCCTCAAGATCTACTGAACCTCGTGCTCTGATACCACTTGTTGTGAAATCACGAGGCCACACGCAGAAGCGTAGATCTAATCCGAGACACAGCAGAACTAGGCAACGAGAAACACCGACGTTTTTAACGTGGTTCGGCCACGAGGCCTACGTCCACGGGGCTTGACTACGGGCGCTCCTCCCCTTTGCCTTGATCTCTTTGCATTAGCTTGGTTATATTGTGTGATGCCCCTCCCTTATATAGGAGGCCAGGATACATGAGTCCAATTCTAACTCTACCCATATCCTACTGGGACTCCCCCCCGTAGTATCCTATTACAATATTACGCCTTTTTTAATCCAACTTGTAACCCACTCGTACACATATTCGACAAAACTCAACAATTAGCGAGCTTATTTTTAGAGAGATTATAGTTTGGCAATGCTGGTGCTTTGAACGGTTCGGAAGCCAGCTATTGTCACTAGTAGTCCACCATTAGTTGTCTAAACAGAGTTTACTAAGTAAATTATGATAGTTTTTATTTTAATAAATTTATTCAATTTCTTATGTCAACGGAAGGACATTTCCTAATAAGAGGAGATACTTTGTGGAGAAATTGTTTTCACATCTGCTAGTTAGAAAAAAAAATCAAATGGTTATGTGTTTAATTAGCGTCAAAATATGTGAGGCTTGGCATCCATCCATATATGCAATTGCATAGCACTATAGGTACCGTTACCTAATTTCAGGATATCAGAGACCATTTTATACAATATATTCGAAAAATTACTAACTCTTATAAATGATTGATTGGCATGAGATTCTATAGTATGCTTCAAATTTTAGATAATTTGACGATTATACGTTTAACTATACTGTACAAAAATGCCACGAGGATAAAATAAATATCGGTCATTTAATTAATTTGATTTTGGAGGGAAAGAGTGAGGAGCAAAATCGACATCCTTTTGGGAGAAGAGAAGTTAGGAATTAGTATTGAAAGTTGGCACAATTTCTCCACAAATCAATTAATCGAATATATATATGTATTATATATATAAGAAAATGATGGAACAATTCATAGATAAAAAATCACTATTATTTAGCTACGGAAAAGGAAGGAAAACATGCAGTTTTTTAAATGGCATTCTCAGAAGATTTTTGTTAAAATTTGTCGTAGTGTAAACTACTAATCTGACTTGAAATTTTGTTGGTCAACTACAAGTACTTATTGGCTTTCGAACAATGAAATAATCTTTTGGCATATCTTCCATATACAATAGTTTTAAAAGATTGTCTATTTCTCAATTGTTTCAATCTTTTTTAACTTTTAGTCACTTTTCTAAGTTTTTGGATTCAATCATCATCATCCTTACCTCACTCTAATATAATCTACGGACTAAAAATTGCAATGACTTTTCAAGAAAATTTCACATTTTCAAGACTGCAATTTTATGCTAAGTCATGTGTAATTTTACGTGACTAAGATTTATCAAAATTTTAAACAATTGAGAATTAATAAAAACATAATTTTAACTTTAAATATATAAAAATCCTAGGTTTTAAGCTGGCAAAAAGATCTCGACAACTTGTCTCACTCATTTGTTTATGCAGTTGGTCAGCAAAGTACAAACATATAGCCGGTTCAAGGTCATTGGTGAACTGTGTGTCATGGGGCCATAACGAGCAAACCAGCTCGATGGATGACAATAATTAATGTCCAACTGCCGTTGTGCATTCACAATTGGATTTCCCCAGCTATTATAGTACCTTCATGTTTTATCTAAGGTTGGCCCTCAAGAATTGGACAACTGATTCTGGCTGTGATAGATGCCCGGCAGTTGAGACTATTGCTCATACCGCCCTACTTTGTCAAAATGCCCGACATGTGTAGGTAAATTGAATCTCCATCTTCAGGCGCTGCGGCATGATTCCATCCTTGAGTTTGTCGAAGATGCAAGCCATTAAATTGCGACGATGACCAGGATGACTTGGTCTTCGGTTCGCGGCTTGCACCCTCGGTCGGAAGGCACGCGGTAGTAGGATTTTTGAGGACCGTGCTATGGGCGCAGCCACTATCTTCAGATGCATAAATGAGGATTAATTTGCTCCTGTGGTCCTGCCGGGCACGTGATTCCAACCGACCGCAAATACAGTGTTGGGAAGTTCAGCCAGGGCACAGGTTCAATCAGGGCTATACGAAATGGTGGTATCTAGGCAGGTCTAATGTTCCATCTCAACCGTCTCTTAACCTATATTATTTAGACAAAAACTTATATGATAGAGTAATTTTGGAGTAGAGAGAAAAACTATCTCTTAATCTAGACATGGCTCTTAGCGGTGTAATCGATGTAAACTAATTCTTAAGCGATCATATGTGGCTCACACCCATACTATTATGTACTGGAGCTATGCCACAAACATACTACAAGGTTAAAATGGTAGTATTGATCATAAAATAGAATAAATAAAAGCTTTTTAGAGATAGCACTAAGATACAAGCCACTGAGAAGGTTGTATCTAAACAATTATTTAATGCAATAAGATACAATTAAATATACAATGCATTGAGAGTGCCCTCACAACTACATGTCGATGAAGTTGCTTGAAGCGGCCATTGAAGGCCATATGCACCCAACACATGCACCATCTCATCGGAACTAACTTTTCTCTCTCTACAGTCACAATACTCTTCCTCTCCCCATCCTCTCGCTTGCATGTCTTCCTCCTATAATGCTAAATCCTATCACGAGCCCTCTCTTCTTCCCCGAAATCCCAAATTCGTCTCCAAATCCGGCAACATATTCATCAAATCAGCAAATCTGAACCCAAATCCGCCTCCCCGTCCCCTTCCTCAAATCCTCTTTCTCCACACCATTTTCTCTCCTCTCCAAGCCTTCCCGAGCTTGATTTGTGCCTCTTGTGCTTGATTTGTGGCACCATGAGTTCGGTTCGTGCCTCCTATGCTCGACTCTTCGTTCGACTCGGTGAGCTCAAGCTGCTATGGTAGATCATGCCACCATCGAGCTCCTCAAGGGCGCGGGAGGGCAAGAGCCAACAGCAGCCCTGGGGATATAGGCTTCAACTGAACCTTGTTAACAAATATCAGTGTCGATTCTGTCTCTTGATTGCATCTAGATCTAATCGCCGTGGGACGGCTAGTGTCCGTCATTAAGATCAGTCCGTGTCGGGGCTGGTTTTGCAACAATTGTTATCAGAGCGCAAGGTTGGAGGATCTTGAAGCAATGTGGAAGAACTCGACGGAGACCAAGAAAGCTTGTCGACATGTATGGGCACGGTCGACAGGGACGGTGACACACGTGTCCTATGGATGGATCTATAAGTGGAGAGGCCGGGATCTATCGGAGTGGATTCTTCACCATGACGTGGTGAGACCTCCCGAGGGGTGGTTGAACCGGTCAATGGCGGCTGGAGGCGTGCGGCGGTCGAACGAGCGGTTAGACCAGGCGTATGGCCGAGTTCAACCCAGACTTGGAGTTGGAGTTTGAGTCGAACATGAGGTCATAGTGCGGCCTAAAAAGGGCAGGATCAGCTCGGAGCTCGAGACAATCGATGATGCCACGGCGGCGGCATTGGTTGGTCAGACCGGCCAGGAGGGCTGGTCAGACCGGTGGTTTCGGTAGAGGCGGCGTTCAGTGGAGAGTGAGCCACGCAGCTCGCTAGGTCGAGGAGGGCCAGGGTCTCTAGTGCACGGCGATGTGTAGGACCGGGTCCAAGACATGAGGTGTTGGAGGGGGCCCGATGGCTTCAATTTGACAAGGGTGTGGACCGATCTACAACAATGCGTGCACGAGAGAAGAAGAGGCCAGATCGGAGGACATAGGTGGCTAGGGACAGCCACAAGGGGTATTATTGAAGGTGGAGGTGGAGTTCGAGTCAGACTCCAGTTCGAATCGGAATTCGGTTTGGGGTTTGAGTTTGAGATGGAGTAGGTGGAGGGCTTTGGGATCTCTTTAAATAGAGGGGCAAGGGAGGGCTATGGAGTAAGAGCTCAGGATTCATAGCCTCTAGCCAGAAAATAGCAAGAGCAAGTTCTTCAGCAAGCGGCACACACGGTTTTCAAAGGCAGCGAAGGCGGTGACTCACAGGCGGTTAGACTGGCCTCCACGGGCAGTCAGACCAGCGGTCCATCATAGCGGACTAGGCCAAGGAGGATTTGACGATTGAGTAGATCGAGGCTTCGTCATCGAGGAGAGCGGTCAGATCGGGTGGGAGACCGGTCAGACCGACAAAGAGTTCGGAGGAGGAGGAGATCAGCAATGAGGCGTCGTGTGAAATCAGGTTGGACCAGTTAGACCGGCCTGGGCGTTTATGGCATCGAGTACTATATTCGAGGCAACGAAGTTTGATGGTACGAGAAATTTTGCGCTATGGCAGACTAGAGTCAAAGATCCATTAGCACAACAAGGGTGCTTGAAGGTGATAAAAAAATGCAGAGAAGCCTGCTAAAACGCTCAAAGATGACTGGGAAGATCTAAAGGTTAAGGTTGCTAGGATCATTTGGGTAAGCCTATCAGATCAAGTCATGTACCATGTGATGGACTTGTATTTGCCTAATGAAATCTGGGAGAAATTGAAGGCTCAATTTATGTCCAAATCACTGACCAATAAGCTATATCTGATGTAGAAATTGTATGGGCTGAAGATGCAGGAGGGGTCAGAGCTTATGGAGCAAATCAATGTCTTCAATCAGGTAATCATAGACCTAGCTCGACTAGAGGTGAAATTTGATGATGAAGACAAGGCTATGGTTCTTTTGTGTTCTTTACCTCCTTCCTATGAGCACATGGTAATTACACTGACGTATGACAAGGATACCATCACTATGGCAGAGATTACTGCAGCACTTATGGCATTTGATCAACGCAAGAAGAAGAACACTATAGTGGAGGTTCCTCATGCTGAAAGATTGCTGGTCAGGTATGACCATAATGGGAAGAAGCAAGACAGGGATGAGGCCGGAGGTTCAAAAGCTAAGTCAAAGAGCAAGAAAGAGCCACAATGCTATAATTACAAGGAATAGGGGCATATAAAGAGGCATTGTTCAATGAAAAGAAGCACTAATGGAGGCGCCAACGTGGTTGTGGAAGGTGATGATAGTGAAGATGATAACTGTGAAGTTCTTATGCTTTCAGATAATCAGTCAACAGCAGCGTGGATATTAGATTCAGCAAGTTCATTTCATGTTACACAAAATAAGGAGTGGTTCAACACATACAGGTCTGGTGATTTTGGGTAGGTCTACTAAGGAGATGACACATGTCATTGTGTTGCTGGGATATGTGACATCAAGATCAAGATTAGTGATGGTGAGCATCTACTCAAGAGTGTGAGACATGTGCCAAGGTTAAAAAGGAATCTAATTTCGCTGGGATCTCTCCATGATGATGGTTATGTCTACAAGGTAGATAGAGACAAGAAGACCATGAGAATCAAGAAGAGCAAAGTGACCGTGATGAAGGGGAAGAGAATTGTGAATAATCTTTACAAGCTGAAAGGGTTTGTTCTTTCAGGTGGAGTCACAAGAGAAGAACCAGGGGTGGCGATCCTAGCAGTGGAGGATGACAGGTCTGAGGCCAAGTCAGACTTGTCTGGTGGCTCTAAGTGAGCTACAAAGAGAATACTCAATTCTATGGTGCACGAAGCTTTGGACACGACAACTTCATTAGTGGATGACCATATTTGCCAAGGTGGAGACTGTTGAAAAATGTTGAATATGTATACGGGTAGGTTACATGGTGGAATTGAAGTCTAACTAGCGGATAGGGTTAGTAGAGTTTGAGTTGGAAACGTCTGTAACCCGGACTCCTATAAAAAAGGGTACTGCTGATTGTAATCACAAACCAATTTGGATCTGTCGGAGTCATCTCGTAGAGGGCGGTCAGACCGGCCAGCCCTCGGAGTGCATGATGTCACAAGGATAATCCAAGAATAAAGAGGAGATGCGCTCAGTAATAGCCTGAAATGTAGATTTTGGCTGAACCTCGTTAACAAATATTGGTGTCGATTCTCTTTCTTGATTACATCTAGATCTAATCGCTACGGAATGGCTAGTGTCTACCCGTGTTGAGACTAGTTTTGCAACACGATCCATTTTGGCAGCAGCGTCACGGCTCTCCCACCGACACGGGGCGGCAACAAGAGGAGCTAGGGCGCGTGTTTGCTTCTCCTTCGCGCCTTCTCCTTAAGGGGCTCGGGAGGGAGACTGTCAGCGTGGTCCCGTGGAGCGGAGCAGCCGCTTCTCCCAATGCTTGCCTCACCTGCTGCCTCGACCCTTTTGTCAGGGAGGAAACGGGTTCCTCTCGTAGCAGCCGTTTGGTTCTGCAAGCAGCACATTAGGCTGAGTTGGACCATTTAGGACGACGTGGCGAGTCAGGGCAGCTGACCGTTGAACGTGCTCTTAATCGGAGCATCGCAGCAAATATCCGTGCAGCCTTCATTCTTTTTCTTCGTTTGCTTCCAGTGATAATTCTTTAGTCCAGGCAAGTTTAAGACTGGATTTTAACGGTTGCATGGCTCTGCAAGTTTCTTAATGCAATTAAAAAGGTAGAGAGATCGCATCTAAGCCAATAAGATCCAAATATTAAATTATAATCATTAATCATGGTGCTGATGCTACTACTACTTTTCAAAAAGGCTATCAATTTACGATTGTTAAATTTTATTATGCTAAACTTATTTTATAATTCGCTATATAAAAGTATTAAGAAAATAAGTAAAATCTGGTTAATCAAACGATAAAATAGATAAAAATTAATTAGAGAAGTGAGATTACCATAATCTACCACAACATTAAATGAAGTCTAAATGTACCAGTGGTAACCTAGTGGAGTACCAACAATTTACATACAAACTATTGTAGTGTGCATCAACCTATCTACGTAAGCACATAACAATACGACAACTATGAAGTTTCGGAAGGTGGTTTCAAAATTCAAAGAACCATTTCTGTAGTCTTTTGTTTCAAGTCTCGGTTGATTTCGCAGCCCTTCAGGCAATAGATCTTAGATCCAACCCTAAATCATCCCTCTCTCTCGGGCCGCTGCCCACCCTACCCATGCATGGAGCATCACCCGTGCAGCTTTGGAGAAAACCTTTGTGCCATCCGAAGGTGAGCAAAATCCACTGAGACTTTATAAAGTTTTAGCTCACTGACGGTTAGCAAATCCATTAAACTAAACCAGCCAGTCCTAAATATGGGAAAATAAAACTATTCCATCTTGTTGTAGCCGCTTACACCCAAAAAAAAATGCCTTCAAGTAATACAACCATAAAGTCTAGCTGTTCCTGAGCACAGCACGATATGAATACATGATGAACAAATGGCTTCATAAGCTTGCTTGGGGTTGGTAACCTGAGGCTGGCCGTTAGCGTTTGGACGCCTTTCTCTTGTCTAAATATTCTGGGGGTCCATTCGTTTCCCAAGCATGGTGGACCTGATCTGAACATTGAAATGTACATATATTACTTGATTACGTTTGGTTAATCGTCTACTGAGTAGTACTGAATGCGACTATTTAATCATCATGACAGCTAGTAGTGGTGGGAGGTACAAGAAGCAGGTAGATAGCTATATATTCTTGTCCATGGCAGGATGGCAAGCTAGGGCAGACAACCGGGATACTACTAAGCATAATTAAAATGCACTTGAAAAAGGAAAAGCATTTGCAGCTTGCACAGCTCAGGATGCATGGGGCAGTTAAGGTTAATTCACTAACCTAATCAGCCTTTTCAGTACTTTTTTTTTAAACTTAGCCTTTTCAGTACTTGGATTGATAAATATTAGGACCTCAGTGTCTCCAACGAGTTCATCTCGGGATAGTAGGGACAGACAATGTGGCCACTCGTAACGGTCCATCCTTAATTGTTTTCCTTGAGGAACTGCTTACAAACAGTTGGGTGTCAGTAGTACCATTTAGGGCTGTGAACGACTCAAGCTCGAGCGAGCTATGGTAAGCTTGACTCGATCTCGATCAAGCCTGAGTTCATCGTCGATCTTGCTGCCAAGCTTAAGCATTGGTAAACTCGTGAAAGCTCGAGCTCGGCTCAACAAAACTTGTTAACACAACCAATGTTCACCCACGTAAAAGTAGAGTAAATTCGACAAAACTCAACTAGATTTGAAAATTTTAGTGTGCCCTACGGATAAACAATATTTCCTTGTATAAAAAATAGGTTAAGTTTGATAAAGCTGAAGTATGCTTGAAGTTGGCTCAATAAAGTTGTGAAAATTACATGCATGGAGATACATTCAAGCGAGCCTTGTCAATCTATTCGAGCTCGAGCTCGTTAAACTCTTGAGCTCAAGTACAGGCTAGAGCTCGGCTCGTTTGAGGCTCAAGCCAAGCTAGAATAGCATGTCGATCTCAATCTTTTTTTCTCTCGTTTCAGACAAAATTAAAGACAATATGGACAATAATCTATCTTTAAGCTGTCAATATAGACCTCCACAATTTGTTGCCACAAAATGTATGAGACACAGGCGACTACTCCATGCCCAAATTTCAAGGGCAGGAAAAATATTAGAATAAGGGCAACATGTCTGTCAGGAATATTTTATCTGTCAGCGAAATTACTATAGGGTTTATTTTCTACCAGGGAAAATAGGTGCAGGAGGGCACGACGTCTGCGAGCAAGTTTAGGATCAACGCAACTGCCATGGAAAATAATAAAGGGCAGGTGATTCCGCTGAGGATATTAATTACTAGCTACTAGGGAACTATTCCAGGGCAGTAATTACTTGCTGCCGGTAAAAACATTTCCTGGCAATTGTTTGGCCTCGCTATCCCCTTTTTCCTGGAGATATGTTGATATCTAAATTGTGTCAATGGTACAGCGAGTAAAAGAACCGTCTATAAGCCATCTATAAGGGTTTTATAAGCTGCCTGTAGAATAGCAGATGAATTATTTATCTCTTTCTCCATCTAGTCAAAAATCGTATTTGGTTCATTATATAAGCAGCTGATGGTGGAATAGAACATTTCTATACTATTTTTGCATCGAATAATACAAAATAACTCGTGGAACAGAAAAAACTATTAACTGAACATTTGAAAAAAAAGTTTATTGTGCTAGTTTACACCTCTCGTCACTAGGAACCACTACTACAGAATCGATTTGTCCAGACGGTTCGGAAACACCGGGCGGGACGGTTTTTCGAACCGTCTGGACGAAACAGTCAGGACAAATCATTTTTGTGCAGACGGTTATTGAACCGTCTGTACAAATAATTAGTACAGACGGATCCACACACGAACCGTCTGCCCAAATGCACTGAACAGTACCTCAAAAGCATTTGTACAGATGGTTCCATCCACAAAACCGTCTGCCCAAATGCACTGAACAGTACCTCAAAATCATTTGTACAGACGGTTCCGTACCCAGAACCGTCTGTACAAAGAATTTGTACAGACGGTTCTACCCCTGGAACCGTCTGTACTACTGCTGTGGCAGGAAAACAATGCTGCCGCGGCAGCGGAAACAACCGTTTTCTGCTGCCGCGGTAGCAGTGCGGTTGTATAGACGGTGCTGCCACCTGCTGCCACGGCAGCAGAAACATACGTTTCGGCTGCCGCGGCAGCCGTGCGGCAAGGAGGCGTTGCTGCCACCTGCTGCCGCGGCAGCAGAAATGGCTGATTCCGCTGCCGCGGCAGCAGTGCGGCAGGGCGACGGTGCTACCGCCTGCTGCCACGACAGCGAAAACAGAGGTTTCGGCTGCCGCGGCAGCCGTGCGGCAAGGCGGCGTTGCTGCCACCTGCTGCCGCGGCAGCGGAAATGGCTGATTCCACTGCCGCGGCAGCAGTGCGGCAGGGCAACGGTGTTGCCGCCTGCAACACATCTAGTGCTTCGGGATCGATGACCTTCTGAGAGATTGTGTTGAAGAAGTAACACAGCCTAATGATTGTGTCTCGGAGATAGCTCGGCTGGATATTTCGGATTGCAACAGGAAGCATCTGTGTCATCAACACATGGCAATCATGAGACTTCATACCAACTAATTTTAGATCTTCCATCGAAACAAGTTTCGAGATGTTGGCGGAGTAACTGGACGGAACTTTCACACCTTGCAAGCACCGGCATAGTTCGGTCCTCTCGGCCTTTTTCAGGTTATAGCAGGCCGGAGGAAGCCTTGTTCTGCCTTGTTGGGAGGGCTCAGGTGCCAACTCGGGCCTGATCTTCATGTCTACTAAGTCGAGACGTGCGTTGAGGCCGTCCTTCGTCTTCCCTGGAATATTAAGTAAGAGACCAATCAGGTTGTCACACACGTTCTTCTCTACGTGCATAACGTCGATGCAGTGCCGAACTTCAAGGTGCCGCTAGTAGGATAACTCCCAAAATATTGATTTCTTCTTCCACATGCCGCTGGCCTTCACTTTTTTACCACTCTTTCCAAGGACAATATCGATATCCTTAACCATATTGTACACCTCTTGCCCGCTGTAATGCCTTGGACATAAAGCTCTCTCCCTTGTCCCGTCAAATTGTTCCTTCATATTGCGGTACGGGTGATTCCCCTTAAGGAACCTACGGTGGCGCATGAACACCGTCTTACGGGAGTGGGCCAGCCACCTACTCGCGGTACCATCCAAGCACTGAGGGGAAGCCTTGTCTGGTTCTTTACTCAGGCCCGAAAGGTTACGTAGGGCAGGCAAATCATTGACCGTGCAGAACAACATGGCGTGTAGGGTGAAGTTCTCTTGTTTGTACGCATCCCATACCTGTACCCCTTCATTCCACAGTGTTTTCAGATCTTCCACCAAAGGTCTTAGGTACACGTCAATATCATTCCCGGGTTGCTTCGGCCCTTGGATAAGCAGTGACATCATGATGTACTTCCGCTTCATACACATCCAAGGTTGTAGGTTGTACATACTAAGAGCAACTGGCCAAGTGCTGTGCCGGCTGCTCATGTTGCCGAAAGGATTCATTCCGTCCGTGCTCAACGCGAACCTTATATTCCTCGGCTCCGCACCGAAGTGTTCGAAGATCATGTCGATGTTTCTCCACTGCGCGGAATCGGCAGGGTGTCTTAGCTTTCCATCTTTCTTACGGTCCTCCGAGTGCCAGCACAACAATTTGGCCTCTTTTGGGTTCGCGAACAAACGCTTCAGACGCGGAATTACGGGCAGATACCACACCACCTTAGCAGGAACTCCTTTCTTCGGCTCGATGAAAGACTCGCCGTCGTCTGGTTGACTCTTACGCTTGTAACAAGATGCTTTGCACACTGGACATGAACGCGAGTTCGATAATTCATTACGGTACAAGATACAGTCGTTCGGACATGCATGTATCCTTTCTACCTCCATCCCCAGTGGACAAACCACCTGCTTTGCTCGGTATGTGTTTTTGGGTAGCTCGTTACCATCCGGAAGCATCTCCGAGAGGAGACCTAGGAGCGCCGTGAAACTCTTGTCTGACCAACCATAGCTTGCTTTCAATTTAAGCAGCTCGAGCACGGACGACAGCTTTGTGTATTTCGGCTTGCAACCAGGAAACAAAGGTTTTTCTGAGTCCTCAATCAAGTACATGAACTTGTTTAGGTGTCTCTCAGTATTAAAGTTCACGTCAGCATCGCGCAGCATCTGATCCAACCTATCATCGTCCTCTGCGCCACCACAATCATTGTCTGCACCTACTTCCTCATGGCGGCCACAATCATCGTCTGCACCTACTTCGTCGTCATCTTCTCTCCTTTCGTTGACTTCGGGTTCTTGGACGATGCCAACGTCTTCGTGTAACATGTTCTGCTCTTCACCATGTTTGGTCCAACACGTGTAGTCTGGTTTGAAGCCCCTAATAATCAAGTGCGCTTGGATCTGTAGGGCTGAGTTGTGTCTGAGAAATGATCTCTCATTTTTACAATCGCAACAAGGACAATATGTAAATTCAACACCCTTCTTTAACCTATCCTCCTCGGCGACTCTAAGAAAATTCGTCACACCATCAAGGTACGCTTGGTTCGTACGAGAACCGTACATCCACACCCGATCCATCTAGCTACACGCGCTGCACAACAAGAAAATTAGTGTTAAATTGACCCAATAAAAGAAAGCCACCTAGCTTCTCATCGAAAAAAGAAGCTTATGTAGAAATCATACTGCAATTTAAGGGTTTAAGGGTATAAACGTAAATATCAAAATGCGGAACATTGGCATGAGATGAAATGCATGTCATGGCATAGTGGACATAAAATAAAGACTAATGCAAATGTAATCAATTTAATCGGAGTCCGGACGCTCAAAATATCGCGATCCGAATTTCTCTAGCGGTTCCAGAAACCCTAATTTGAGTTTTTAGTCAATTTTATTTTTTCTACAATGCAAACACGAATGAAAATGACATAATTGCATAGATCTTATTTTTCTGAACATTTTGATATATTATTTGTATTTTTCTGACTAATAATGATTTTTCTATGATTTTTATAAGATTTAAATATTTAAATACTCTTTTTGATCTTTTCCTCAGTAAAAATAATAAATAAATAAATTCAAAAATAGTAGGCCCTGACAGGTGGGTCCCACTGGTCATATTTTTATTTATTTTTTATTTATTTTTGGCTTAATTCGCCTGAGGGCCGGCGGTCGGCCGGGACGCCGGCCGAGCTCGGTCGAGCACCGGCGGCGGCAAGCGGCGGTGGCGCGGGACCGTGGCGGCAGACGGAGGAGGGAGGTGGGAGCGCGGCGGCTTACCGGGAGGCGGCGGGGCGAGGCAGGCGGCGGCGAGGTGGAGGCCACGGCCGGCGGCGGGGAAGCTTCGGGGGCTGGCCTGGCGGCGGCGGCGGCGGCGGGAGAGCGTCAGCGGGTGGCGGCGGCGGCTTGGGGAGGTCGCCGGTGGGCGGCACGAGCTCCGGTGGCGGCGGCGCTTGCGGGCGGCTCGAGATGCCGGAGGTCACGAAGCTCGGCTGGGAGTGGGAGTGAGGGAGTGAGCTTTAGTACAGACGGCTCCAAGTAGGGAACCGTCTGTACAAATAACACAGACGGCTCCCAACTGGGACCGTCTGTACTGTATGGGTTAGTGCAGACGGCTCCCAACTGGGACCGTCTGTGGCATTAGTACAGATGGTACCGGTTGGGAGCCGTCTGTACTGTATGGGTTAGTGCAGACGGCTCCCAACTGGGACCGTCTGTGGCATTAGTACAGACGGTACCAGTTGGGAGCCGTCTGTACTGTACGGGTTAGTGCAGACGGCTACCAACTGGGACCGTCTGTATTATTTGTACAGACGGTTCCACGTGCGAACCGTCTGTATTGTGCCGTCCTGCGTGTTCGCCATCCTTGGTCGTGATTTGTACAGACGGTTGGTGTTGGGAACCGTCTGTGATAAGAATTGTACAGACGTTTCCCCGGTTGCCGTCTGTACAAGGGGCATCCCGTTAAATGCTACCTGTAGTAGTAAACACAATGGTTCAAAATGGATGGATCATGCATGGAGTGGGAAGGATAGAACGGAAATAGTTAGACGAATCACTACTACAATAGGTCCGGTTTAGACACGGTTTAGGTCCGGTCCAGACGGCGATAGGTTTTGTTTCGGTTTAGACGCGGTTATGTATATGGGCTATTTGATAAAATGCCCCACTTTAGTTAGGACTTTGCTCAAAAGAAACTCATTTCTGTGACATGGATAAAATGACACACATTACTCAGATATTTTGATAAGATACCCAATTTGCATTATTTTGACATTTCTGACCTTCTTGCCCCTACGGATCGGTTTGAGATCGTCCTCTTTGCGCTGCTACTCACGTCCAGCCCCATGGCCGGGGAGCTCGCCGACAAGCAGCACCTCCCGGCCGACCCCTAGCCACTGCACGGCCACCGACATCGCCGCCACGACCGGCACTGTCGACGACTAAACACCGGCGTCGGTGGTCCGGAAGGACCTCCTTTGGGATTCGACCAGGGAGGAGCGGGAACAGGAGCTACGATTTGTCTAGGCCCGATTTTAACGGTAGAAAACAGAGACAAAGATTTATCCAGGTTCAGGCCACCGCGGAGGTGTAAAACCCTAGTCCTGGTCTGGTGTGTGTGTGTGTTTACGTTCAAAATGTTACAGAGCCTTTTTTATCACAAGGGGAGTTTTTCTCCAAAAGATGTTACCCTTTGCATGGCCTCGGCTCTCCCCTTATATACCCGGGGGTTTACCACAGTGACCGAAGGGCATTAAATGCGATAGACGGGCTGCTTACGTGGGGGCCGTGGGCACGCCATGCCGTCCGTCGAAAGCTGCTGCGGAAGGGATGTTTTGCTGACAAACCATCCTCGGAAACTGGGTCTTCATGATGAGTTGAAGTGTGCTGGAGAGTACTTAACGGGCAAGCAACCCGCCACGGTGACAACCGCCCAGGCCCCACAGAGCCAAGGGACGCACCTGGGCATGCCGTACTGTGCCCGAAAGTCATAAAGCCTGTCAGATGATAACTGACAGGCCTTGTCACGTCGGTGGACGCCCGCGTTGGGCCTGGAGTAGGCACGCCTGCTGACAGGCATTAAATGCACCGGACAGGCCTTAAATGCGCCCGATGGGACACGTGGAAAGGGCCCGCCGGGGCCCTTCGGAGGGCGCCACGGAACCCCCGCCACGTGTACTGGTGGACCCACGAAGATTGCTCAGGGTCAAGGCCCCCGAGGGGTGCTCGGGGCATCCCGCCACGTGGCGCCGTGGGAGAAAACAAGCGGTGCTTGGGGTAGGGCCCCCGAGGGGCGCTCGGGGCACCTTGCCACGCGGCACCGAGGGAGGATCCAGAGGCGCTCGGGGTTCCCGGGCTCGAGGACCCCCGAGCCCACATCTCCGACCACTCGCTGCACGTGGGCCACTTGACTAAACCCGTAGGGGCCAAGCGGACACAGTGCTCGCAAGCCCCCGAGCGCGTACTCCCGAATCCCACGCCCTTTGGGCGACGGGGCATCGAGTTTGGGATTCCTTTGCCGATGGCCCAGGGAACCCTAGTTCCCGTACCACCGACAGTAGCCCCTGGGCCTGCTCCCAAAAACGCTGGCCCAGAAAAGGGGCAAGATTGGGGGCGGGCCCAAGAAGATCCCTTGGGCCAACAGAGATGCTGGCCCACCGAAGAAAACCGGCGAGGAAGTTGATACGACCTCCGCGCGCGGCGCGCGGGGGGAACCGCTTCGATTTTCGCGCCTCGTGGGGGGCGCAATCAGTTACGAAAACCAAGCCGTCCCCCACGACCGCGCGGCGCACGAAGCGTTGCAGCCTTTTTGCAGTCTTTTCGAATTCTTCCCAACCCTTTAAATGCTCCGCCACCCGTACGCCTCCACTTTTCCACACCTTTCACAACCGCTTCTTCTTCCCTGCGCCGCCTGCCTCTGCTACGCCTTTTCACCTCCTTGCGCCAAAGTTTTCTTCTCTCTCTCCACCCCTTTCGCCACCATGCCGCGGAAGTCAAGGAGCTCCAAGCACTGCTCGTCCCCGCCGCCCGCTGCCGCCCCCGGCATCCTCCCCTGGTCTCGCCTCCTTAACGAGGAGGCCATGGACAAGGTGCGGACGCTGCTGGTTCCGCGGGGGAAGAAAAGCCATCGGGAGGTGCGGCTGGCCACGTACCCGCCGGAGCCGTACGACAACGAGACCATTATCTTTCTCCAGCTTCATTGCGGCGGGGCTGGCGTCGCCGTTCTCCGCCTTCTTCATCGCGGTGCTGGAGGAGTATGAGATCCATCTGATCCATCTCACTCCCAACTCGGTCGTCATGCTGTCAATCTTCGCTCACCTCTGCGAGATGTTCGTGGGGGTGATGCTGTCGGTGGCGCTGTTCCGCCACTACTTCGTGCTTCGGTCGTCGGGGAAAGGCCGGGGCTCCGACCGGAGGGAGACTGCGGGGAGCTGCAATTTCCAGCTTCGGGAGAAGATGGGGGAGGCCTACATCCCGCAGGAGCTCCGGAACAAGTGGGATGATTGGCGCCAGCAATGGTGCTACATGGCCACCGATCCACACATCCGGTTGCAGCTTCCCGATGGCCCGGCGGAACCGCAACCGAGGACGTGGGAGTTCTTGCCGGAGGATGACGATCTTCTGAAGCCGGTGGTGGACCGGATCGCGCACCTGCGGTCCGAGGGCCTGACGGCGACGATGGTTGTCGGGGACTTCATCCGGTGGCGGCTGGCGCCGCTGCGGGAACGCGGCTGTGCAGCATGGATGTACACCGGCATCAACGACTATGGCCGGATGGAGCCCGGCCTGGCGGGGGAACTTGCGCCCGACGCCATCAAGACGCTGCTGCAGACGCTCCTGGGCTCCGGAGCCTCCACGGGTGCCGAGCTGTCCCGGCCGAACCTTCCGCTTTGCCTTCATGTGAAGCGTGACGAGATCCGGGCATCGCTCCCCGAGTTCGACTCGAAGGGGGTGATGTCGCAGGAGGCGGCCAGGAAGGCGAGGGCGCTGATGAAGGTGGGTCGAGGGCCGGCGCCGTAGGTGTGGATCCCGCGGACCCGAAGGGGAAGAGGGCGCGGCCGCTCTCTCCTCCGACTCCTTCGTCTCCGCCATCTCCGCCGCCGCCTCCGCCGCGTCCCTCACTTCCCCGCCGAACGGCGGCGGGAGCCGGGGGTAGCAGCGCGGCGCAGGCAAGCTCGGGGCAAGGCAGTGCCCGACCGGCGACGGCCGAGGGCGCGGCGCAGGCGAGCTCGGGGCAAGGCAGTGCGCGACCGGCGACGGCCGAGGGCACGGCGCAGGCGAGCTCGGGGGCCGCCGAACCAGTGGCCGCGAGCAAGAAACGGAAAGAACCAGCGCCGGCGACAAGTCCGGGATTCGAGGTCCCAACCTCGCGCTGGCGATACCAAGGGCCTTCGAAGAAGTACGCCGCAAAACTTGCTTCCTTTGCTTTTAAAGCGGAGTGTGCCACGCTCTGGCATTAACCCAAGCTTTTTGTTTGGATTTCAGGGCGCCTAAGAAGGCTCGGACGTCCCCGAGCCCCCAGACTCAGCCGAACTCGGAAGCCAGCTCGGGGGGCGAACTTGCCCCGAGTGCCGAGGCTGGTTCGAGGGAGGAGCCTACCGCCAGGGTCGAGCCTGCCCCAACCACTGAGGCAGGTCCGAGCACCGAGGAGACCCCGGGGACTGAAGACACCCCGGGGGATGTAGCTGCCCCAAGCGCTGAGGAGACCCCGGGGGCCGGATCTGCCCCGAGCACCGACGATGCCCCGGGGACGGGGGCTGCCACGAGCACGGAAGCTGCCCCGGGGGCCGGAGATCTTCCGGGGACGGGGGATGCTCCGAGCGCGGAGGCTGCCCCGGCGCCCGAGGTCATCCCGGCGGTCGCGGTCGCTCCCGGCGCTTCTGATGCCGAAGGGTCCGAAGCTCTCGCGACTCGAAGAGGCGCGGGAGCGGAGACAGAGATGGCGCGGGCCGGAGGAGAGCTCGGGGACTCAAGAGTCCCGAGGCTTCTAGTGAGCCCTAGCGCTGTTCGGGGGAGCTTGGCGCCCGGAGGCGAGGAGCCCTCCGAACTTGAAGAGTTCTCTGGGAGGGCGAGCTCGCTTCCCGCCGAGCCAAGCTGGGGGCCGAGCCTGGCACACCGCCTGCTGGACCAAGTCCAGGCTGCCCTCTCCAAGGAGAAGAAAGCCTTGGAGGAGCAGGAAAAGGCCTTGACAGAGCTGAGGACAGCTCTAGATGAGCGGGAGGCGACTCTTGCTCAGGCCGAAGCTGACTTCTCCGCGCGGCTCCGCGTCGCCCGCCTCGAGCACCAGAAGGTCGTTGAAGACATCACCAAGGAAAGGACGGAGGTGTCGGACATGCGGGCGGCGGTGATAGACGACGCCGAGGAGCTGCTGGAGCGTGAGAAGGAGATAGCCTCCCGCGAGGCAGAGGCCAACCGGCGCCAGGAGCAGGTCGCTCTCCGAGAAAGTCTGCTCGCCACGCAAGAGGAGGCGCTCGGGGGGCGAGAGAAACAGCTCGAAGAGGGCGAGGCCTCTCTGGACCGGCGGGCGCGCGAGCTGGACGGCAAGGTGGCGCGGCGCGCTGAGGCCGCCCTCAAGGAGGCCACCGATCGACTCCAAAAGGAGATTGAGGAGAAGGATCGGTGCGTCTGAGACTTGGAGCAGCGCGTCGAAGATGGCAACGTCACCAAGCGGCAGTCGGCAGAGCGGGTGAAAGAGCTCCAGAAGGCGCTGCGGCTCAAGGAGGAGAAGGCGACGACGGCGGAAGAGGGCCGCCTCGGGCTTCTGAAGGAAAGGGACGACGTGACCAAGCTGATGCGCAGCGTCTTCCGACGGGCCCAACACGCGGTCGAAGATGTCAGGCTTGGCCGCGTCGGCGTAATCTCGGGCAATTTGGCCCTCCACTTCAGCACGATTGCCGACCGGCTGGGGGCGTTAAAGGCGGCGGTGCAAGACTTGGCGGTCCGGGAGGGCCGCGAGTTGGCTGCCATGGTGGCGGAGCATGTACTTGCATGCTACCGCAGCCGAGACCCCCACTTCTCCTTAGAGCCGGCGAAGCTCGGGGTCGACGAAGAGGGGGGGGGGAAGCCGCTCGCGAAGCTGTCCGTGAGGTCGCCGAGGAGATTGCCCGCAACTTCTCTCGGGACGCTGACGCCGCCGACGACGACGAGGATGACGACACCGGGGGGGACTAGGCAGTCCCTTTGTACCTTTTATGTTTTTTGCTTTTGCTTGAGGCCCGAGAGCCTCTGTAAAGACTTTTATGCGATCTTCAATGCAGATTTTGCTTCACATTTTGTTTTGCTTCTTTTTTTTTGCAAGTGTAAAGCGTGGACTTGGCTCCACTTTTCAAACTTGCTATTGATGCGACGATCGGTGCGGACTTGGCTCTGCACCTCTGCACCCTTGGACTTGGTGAAGCTTTGAGGTTGAGCTTGAGACTTTGCCAAAAACACGTCCGACTCTCCCGACTGAGCGGGACGACCATTCGGGGCGGCCCTGAGGACCCCAGCCCCCGAGAGTTGGATGCGTCCGGCTCTTGCCCGAGCAGTCCTGCCCCGAGGACACCAGCCCCCGAGAGCCGGATGCCTCGAACTTGTTTATTCTGCCGTGCCGTGCTCCGGGAACCCGAGGACCCAACGTCCCCGAGAAGCTGGAAGCGCCACCTTTCTTGGCGATGCCGCGCTTCGGGAACCCGAGGACCCAACGTCCCCGAGAAGCTGGAAGCACCGCCTTTCTTGAAGATCCTTGGCGCTCGGGAGCACGCAACTTCGGGGTCGGACGCCCCTGCAAGTACGCCCGAGTGCTTGTGTTCGGGAAAATGTTTACAAGAGGTTTAAGTATCAACGCACGTCTTATCGTGTTGACTTTTTCTTTATTTAGTTTCAAGAGGTTCCTCTTTTACACAACGAGGTTCTTGTGTGACATGGACCCCCTGCGCCGCGAGCCCGTCTATTGGGGTGCTCCGAAGCACCGATGCGAGTGCGTAGGGTACCCGGGTGGCTTTCGGCCAGGCTGGTGCCCAGGGTTCGAAAACCAGGCGAGGCGACCAGGGCTTTTGGGCAACAACCCGGAATACATCTCGTGACTCACACCGTTACTTCAGAACGTCCCTGCTTTACGAACGAGCGGGGCACGGGATCGTAGGCGCGAGAAACCCTTCGTGGAGGTGGTAGAAGAAAGCTTTTTAGAATCGAGGGAAAACTCAGCGAAAAAACTTAGCTCGGGGGTGGCAACAAGTGCCATTTCTGTCGCTCTTGTATATTGGCGCTGGTTTCGCCCTGCGTTTCCACCTTGATGTTGGTGATGGCACTCGGGAGCTTCGCCACAGTTTATCTGTAAACTCCGCTAGCGGTTATAATATTTTACGGGCAAGGATGCTTCTTCCGGAGTATCACCAAGGCTTCCCCTTGTCAGGACCCACTGGTTTTCGAATCAGCCGACTGGTCCCGAATACGAGAGGTAGGCTTATCCGGACACTCTGCGAGTTGGTAGCGCTTGGGGCAATCGACCAGGCCGAGCGCCATCGGCCAGGGGCTTATTTGCCCTGACTCGGGGGGCACTCGGGGTGCGATTGCCAGACCGAGTGCTGACGGCTCACCACCAGTTGACAGATCATCCCGACTTCTCATACCCCGACCAGTCGGGACCTACTCGCGCAACGGGGACCACGGGCTCGGGAAAGCGATCTCCAAGCCGACAAGCGAAAATATAAACAACAAGATGCTTGAAACAGGATAAATACTGATATCAAAACAGCTCACATGCTATTCCTGAGAAAGACTCATGATACTACTAACGTAGTTTATGATACAAGGGAGCCCCCAAGCGTATATGCGAGCACACGGGCTACTCGGGCGGCCTTTGACCGGACTGGTGCCCGGGGTTCGGGAACCAAGCGGGGCGACCAGGGTTTAGGCGATTAACCCGGAACACTCCCTAGACTTGCTTTCACTACTCGGGGGGCTGGCCCGAAATGTAAAAAACTTACCCGGGCCATTCACAGATAAAACTTGCGCAGGTGCTCGATATTCCACGCGTTGGACAGTGGCATACCATCCTCCGCGGCCAGCTGGACTGATCCTGGTCGGGAGACGCTGGTCACTCGGTAAGGACCTTCCCACATGGGGGAGAGTTTGTTCTTTCCTTCCCGCGTCTGGACGCGGCGAAGTACTAGATCCCCGACCTCTAGTGACCGGGCCCGAACATGCCGCTGATGATAGCGTCTCAGGCTTTGCTGATATCTAGCGGCGCGGAGGGCCGCTCTGCAACGGTGCTCTTCAAGATAGTTGACGTCCTCGCGCCTTCTTTGTTCTTGATCTTCCTCCGAGTACGCCCTGACCCGAGGAGAGCCCAAGGAAATCTCGGATGGGAGGACCGCTTCCGCCCCATACACGAGGAAGAAAGGAGTCTCTCCGGTTGCCCTGCTCGGGGAGGTCCGATCTGACCAGAGGACGGCAGGGAGCTCGTCGATCCAACCAGCGCCACTCTTCTTGAGACGATCAAAGGTTCTCGTCTTGAGCCCTCTGAGGACCTGCGCATTGGCATGCTCGACCTGTCCGTTGGCGCGTGGGTGGGCGACCGAAGCGAAGCAGATCTTGATCCCGATAGACTCGGAGTACTCGAGGAAGGCGTCGCTTGTGAATTGTGTACCGTTGTCGGTGATAATCCGATTAGGTACTCCAAAGTGGCTCACGATCCCTCGGATGAACTTGATCGCCGTGTGTTTGGTGATCTTGACGACCGGCTCCGCTTCTGTCCACTTAGTGAACTTGTCGATGGCGACGTAGATGTGCTCATAGCCCCTGACTGCTCGGGGGAACGGCCCGATGATATCCAGCCCCCAGACCGCAAAAGGCCATGACAGGGGGATGGTTTGAAGTGCTTGAGCTGGCTGATGAATCTGCTTGGCGTGGAATTGACACGCTTCGCAGTGTCGAACCAGCTCGACGGCGTCCTGGAGAGCAGTTGGCCAGTAGAAGCCTTGCCGAATGGTCTTCCCGACCAGCGTGCGGGATGACGCGTGGCTCCCGCACTCGCCCTCATGGACATCCGCGAGCAAGTCGCGGCCTTCTTCCTGGGAGATGCACCGTAGGAAAACGCCATTGGAGCCACGTCGGTAGAGTTCCCCATCTATCAAGGCATAGCGCTTTGCTTGGCGCGTGATCCTTTCAGCAGCGACATCGTCCTCGGGGAGGATGTTTTTTTTCAGGTATCCCCGAATCTCGGAGATCCAGGGAGCTTCCTGAGGACAGGTGGCGAGCACCGAGTGCTCGCCGGGCGGCGGCATCCTGACGGGATTGCCCACTGAAGGTGCCGCCTGGGTAGGCTCGCCTGGGCGCGAGGTTCCCCCTTCGTCTTGGTCAGCGGCCTTGACGGACGGCCGAGTGATCCTTTCTTCAAAGGCCCCAGCCGGGACAGGTTCCCGAGAGGACGCCAGTCGCGATACGTAGTCGGCGGCTTCATTGTAGCGGCGCGGGACGTGTTGGAGCTCCAACCCGTCAAACTACCGCTCCAACCTCCTGACTTCACTCAGGTACGCCGCCATTTGGGGATCCGAGCATTGGTACTCCTTGGACACCTGGTTGACGACTAGCTGGGAGTCGCCTTTGACAAGAAGTCACCGGATGCCGAGGGACGCGGCGGCACGGAGCCCCGCGAGAAGTCCCTCGTACTCGGCCATATTGTTGGTGGCTTGGAACAGGAGTTGCACGACATACTGGAGCTCTTCACCTGTCGAGGAGGTGAGAACCACTCCAGCCCCCGCACCCTTAAGCGTAAGGGAGCCGTCGAAGTGCATGGTCCAGTGTTGGGTTCCTTCTTGCCCCGGATTGGTGGTTATTTCTTCCCCATCGTCTTCAGGCACCGGCGTCCACTTGGCGATGAAGTCGGCCAAGGCTTTGCCTTTGACTGCCCGGTTGCTGACAAAGCACAGATTGAACTCACCGAGCTTGATTGCCCACTCAACGATCCGACCGGTAGCTTCCCGGTTGTGTAGGATGCGATCGAGGGGGAATGCAGTAACCACCCTAACCTCATGGGCTTGGAAATAATGCCGCAGCTTTCTCGACGCCATAAGGATCGCGTAGAGTATCTTCTGGGCTTGAGGGTAGCGTGTCTTGGCATCTCGCAGTACTTCGCTAATGAAGTAGATTGGACGTTGCAAGACACGGCTTCTCGCTGGAACTTCCCCGGGTAAGGCACCCGGGGGGAAGCTCTTGGGCCTGAGCGACGATGACTGCTCGGGGTCACCGGGGAGCTCGGACCCCGACTTCTCCATATTGCCAGGGTGCTCGGCCCCTGACTTAGACTCGTCCTCTCTCGGGAGCTGGGACCCGAGAGCTACCTCCCCGGGCTCCACGCCCGGGGGCTCGTTTTTTGCCCCGAGCATGCTGGGCTGCTCGGGCTTGTCGGGGAGCTCGGGCCCTGGCTTCTCGGTACCGTCGGAGAGCTCGGGCCCCGACTTCTCGGGACCGTCGGAGAGCTCGGGCCTCGTGGGAGGTGTTGGGAGCTCGGACCCAACCTCTCGCTCGACCACGAGGACGGCACTTACCACCCGGGGGGTAACCGAGAGGTAGAGGAGCAGGGGCTCCTCGGGGCTCGGGGCTACCAACACCGGGGGTGAAGTGAGGTATTTCTTGAGGCTACGGAGGGCTTGCTCGGCCTCCGAGGTCCACTCGAAGTGGCCCGACTTTTTGAGGAGCTTGAACAGGGGCAAGCCTCGCTCCCAAGCTTCGAGATGAAGCGTCCCAAGGCGGCCATGCAACCCGTTAGGCGCTGTACGTCCTTAAGACGAGCCGGCGGGCGCATCTGATCGATGGCCCGGATCTTCTCGGGGTTTGCCTCTATTCCCCGGTTTGAGACCAGGAAACCGAGGAGCTTGCCCGACGGGACCCCAAAGAAGCACTTCTCGGGGTTGAGCTTCATGCGAGTACTGCGGAGACTGTCGAAAGTCTCCGCCAGGTCCTCGATAAGCGCCGCTCGATCCCTTGTTTTGACGACAAGGTCGTCGATGTAGGCCTCGATATTCCGACCTAACTGGGATTGCATGGTAATACGCATGGCACGCTGATATGTGGGCCCAGCATTTTTTAACCCAAAAGGCATGCAAACATAGCAAAAGGTTCCCGCAGGGGTCGTAAATGAAGTTTTTTCCACATCCTCTCCCGACATACTAATCTGGTGATAACCAGAATAAGCATCTAGAAAGCATAGAAGGTCGCATCCCGCAGTTGAATCAACTATCTGATCAATGCGAGTTAAAAGGAAAGGATCTTTAGGACATGCCTTATTGAGATCGATATAATCGACGCACATCCTCAGTTTGCCGCCGGCCTTCGGGACCACGACGGGATTAGCGAGCCAGTCCGAATGGAGAACTTCTCGGATGAAGCCCGCAGCGAGAAGCTTGTCAACCTCTGCCTGAATGAAATCTTGACGTTCTGGTGCTTGACGGCGCACCTTCTGCTGGACGGGCCACGCGTCGGGGCGCACGGCGAGGCGGTGCTCGATCACCTCCCTGGGGACCCCGGGCATATCCGATGGTTGCCAAGCGAACACATCGATATTTGTCTGGAGGAAGGCGATGAGCACGCTTTTCTATTTGGCGGCCAGGTGGCCGTCGATCTTGACGATCCTGGACTTGTCTTCACCAAGGATCACCTCCTTGATGGGGATGGAGTCGTCAGGGGCCACCCTGATCTTGGTTGGAGGAGGGCCCGAGGACTCAGGGAGCTCGACGACGTCGTCAACTGCGGCAGCAGTGGAGGAGAACAACTGCTCGTCGCAGAAGACGGAGCTCTTCAGGTTGGCCGGCACCGCGATGGGATCGCTAGGCCCGGGCATCTTGATGGTGAGGTAGGCATAGTGGGAAACCACCATGAATTTGGCGAGCGTCGGACGTCCGAGGATGCCGTTGTACGGGAGGTCGAAGTCGGCGACGTCGAAGACGACGCTCCCCGTCCGGAAGTTGTCCTTGGTCCCGAAGGTGACCATCAGGGACACTTGCCCGAGGGGCACCGTGAGGCCCGGAGTGACGCCATAGAAGGGCATTGTCGGCTTCAGGCGCCCGGCTGGTAACTGTATTTTGCTAAACACCTCGGGGGACTGGAGGTTAAGGCCTGCGGCCCCATCGATTAGCATGCGAGTTACCTTGATATTGTACACCGTCGGGGAGACTACCAGCGGGAGATGGCCCACACCCGAGGTGCTCTCGGGGTGATCCGAGTTGTCGAAGGTGATCGGGGTCCCCGACCACTTGAGTGGTCGGGATGCCCCGGTACTCGGGGTAGCCGAGCACACTTCTCGCGCCATTAGCTTGAATTGGCACCGGGAAGCGTGCGTCGAGGCGCCCCCATTGATGCATGCGACGGCTTTGGGTTCCTCGAACCCGAGGCCATCCTCCTCGTCGCTGCGCTTGTTGCCGCCGTCCTCGCGGCGCTCCTCGCGCTGAAGCTTGTTCTTGTCGGCGAGGAACTTCACCGTTCGGCACTCCGAAAGGTCATGCCGGTCGGTGTTGTGAATCGAGCACTATCTGCTGGCGCCCTAGGCAGGGGCCCGGGACGGTTTCTTGCCGCCGCTGGCTCCTTCGCGCGGCGGCTTGCGCGCTTTGGCCTTGGCTGGCGCTGCAGACTCGGGCTTGCGCTTCTTGTTCTTGCCCTCCCACTTCCCGGGAGGACGCGAGGATGTCGTGCCGTCGGCCGATGGCTGGTTGAGACGGGAGTCGTGCCATGCGCGAGCCTCAGCCGCCTTGGCGCACTTGTCCGCGACCACGAACAGCTCCGCCGTGGACTGGATATCGCGCGTGCCTAGCTTCTCAAGCATCTTCTCGTCGCGCAATCCTTGCCGGAAGGCGACGATGACCACCTGAGGGTAATCTTGGGGATGGTGTTGCGCACCTGACTAAACCGCTGGATGAAGTGCCGCAACGTTTCCCCTTTGCGCTGCTTGAGCGCGTGGAGATCACTCTCCATGCCAGGGCGCTTGAAGGTGCCCTGGAAGTTGGCCACGAACTAGTGGCAGAGGTCCTCCCACGAGCCGATTGAACTCGAGGGGAGGTTCATGAGCCACGAACGGGCAGAGCCCTTCAAGGCCATGGGGAACCAGTTGGCCATCACCTTCTCGTCCCCCCTTGCCTCCTGGACGGCCGTGGTGTAGATCTGCAGAAACTCCTCCGGGTGGAAGGAGCCGTCATATTTTTGCGGCAACTCGGGGCGGAACTTGTCCGGCCAGTTGACGCGATGAAGATCCGGGGTGAAAGCCTGGCAGCCTGCTCCGTAGAATGACGTGCCGGCTTTCGCCGCCGGCTGCGCTCGGGCGCGCACTGGAGAGTGCTGACGAGTCGCGGCAGGGCTAGAGGAGGATTGGCCCTGCCCAGTCTGCGCGCCGCCTCTCCTGGTGGCGCTCGATGGTGACGTGGGCATCTTCATCCTCCCTTTGCCGGTCGAGCCGATGACGAAGATCGGGGCAATGACCACGAGGGGAGGCGACGGAATGATGGGAACCGCTAGGCAGTTCCCTTGCCCCAGCGCGCGATGGACGCGGTGGGAGTGGCGGCGGCGATGCTGTAGGGCCGGCGTGGGAGTCACCATGCCTGGAGGAGGTGTGGGAGTTCCGGGCTGCCTCCTGACGGCAAGCGGTCGCCACCAGGTTGGTTACCTCCTGGAGCCAAGGGCCCACAGGAGATATCCCTTCCACCTGGATGGGTGGATGCCGGAGGAGAAGCTGCGCGGCGTGGAGCGCGCCGGCGGCCTCTCCCGGCGAGTCGAAGTCCAGCCGGCGCCGTACCGGCTGGGGGTTCTCGACGACACGGGGGTCGGCTTGCGCCTCTCCCTCTGCCGTGTAGCGGGACTGCGACGAGGCGCCACTGGGCGCAGCGTGGCGCCCTTCCACCAGCGTCGGCGCTGATCGTGCTGAGGGCGAGATCATGGAAGGAGTCGGCACCCGATGCCCCCTCCGGGGACACGGCTGCTGACTGGCCATGGAAGATGTAGCTTCAAAACCTTGACCCCCCTACCTGGCGCGCCAGATGTCGATGACTAAACGCCGACGTCGGTGGTCTTGAAGGACCCCCTTGGGATTCGGCCGGGGAGGAGCTGGAACAGGAGCTACGATCTGTCTAGGCCCGATTTTAACGGTAGAAAATAGAGAAAAAGATTTATCTAGGTTCAGGCCACCACGGAGGTGTAAAACCCTAGTCCTGGTTTGGTGTGTGTGTGTGTTTACGTTCGAGATGTTACAGAGCCTTTTTTATCACAAGGGGAGTTTTTCTCCAAAAGATCTAACCCTTTGCATGGCCTCGGCTCTCCCCTTATATACCCTAGGGTTTACCACAGTGACCGAAGGGCATTAAATGCGATAGACGCGCTGCTTACGCGGGGGCGTGGGCACGCCATGCCGTCCGCCGAAAGCTGCTGCGGAAGGGATGTTTTGCTGACAAACCATCCTCGGAAACCGAGTCTTCATGATGAGTTGAAATGTGCTGGAGAGTACTTAACGGGCAAGCAACCAGCCACGGTGACAACCGCCCAGGCCCCACGGACCCAAGGGACGCACCTAGGTGTGCCGTACCATGCCCGAAAGTCATAAAGCCTGTCAGATGATAACTGACAGGCCTTATCACGTCGGTGGACGCCCGCGTTTGGCCTGGAGTAGGCACGCCTGCTGACAGGCATTAAATGCACCAGACAGGCCTTAAATGCGCTCGATGGGACATGTGGAAAGGGCCCGCCGGGGCCCTTCGGAGGGCGCCGCGGAACCCCCGCCACGTGTACTGGTGGACCCATGAAGATTGCTCGGGGTCAAGGCCCCCGAGGGGTGCTCGGGGCATCCCGCCACATGGCGCCGTGGGAGAAAACAAGCGGTGCTCGGGGTAGGGCCCCCGAGGGGTGCTCGAGGCGCCTTGCCACGCGGCACCGAGGGAGGATCCAGAGGCGCTCGGGGTTCCCGGGCTCAGGGACCCCCGAGCCCACATCTCCGACCACTCGCTGCACGTGGGCCACTTGACTAAACCCGTAGGGGCCAAGCGGACACAGTGCTCGGGGGGCAAGCCCCCGAGCGCGTACTCCCAAATCCCATGCCCTTTGGGCGACGGGGCATCGAGTTTGGGGTTCCTTTGCTGATGGCCCAGGGAACCCTAGTTCCCATACCACCGACAGGCACCTTTACCTCCGCCTCCTAAACCCGCACCACCTCATCAGCTCCTCCTCGACCTTTGGAGACTCACAGACCTCTGACCCCGTATGGGATCCCCAGTCCCCAGTCTGCGTGCCGACAGACGAGCAGTTCGCGGTGTGGGTCATGCACCTCCGCCCCGACTTCACCGCGTGCGACCTGGCGACCGCCATCTCCTCCGAGCCGGACCCGGACCTCGCCCTCCCGCTCTTCCGCTGGCCGCGCTCCGCCCGGGCTTCCGCCACGCCTCGGCCTCCTACCTCGGCGCCCTCACCACCGCCGCCTCAGGCAAGCGCCCCGCCGCCTAGTCCACGACTCTCGCATTTCGTTCATTCCAAATCTCCTAGGAAATAAGCATAATCAAAGAATTCATCGTCCTCCTTTGCGGTCCGGGTTGATCAATGTTAGCGCTCCACCAAGCCTCCACCAAGCCTTCACCGTAGGGAGGTCGCTCCAAGTCACCGTTTGAGACTGCATGCCTAGCCACTCATAAATCATGTTCCAAATGCGAATGGTGTAACGACACTTAAACATGAGGTGAGCCACCGACTCGGTTCCCAAATTTTGACCCAAAATTTGAATGGCAGAACTTGGAATGTCATTATCTCACAAATCTTTTGTCCAAATGGAATGAAATTTTCCCAGACCTGTTATTTTCACATGTAATATTTTTTTGAATTTTTTGACATCTTTTTGAACACTTCGAAATTTGACCCAAAATTTGAATGGCAGAACTTGGAATGCCATTATCTCACAAACCTTTTGTCCAAATGGGCTGAAATTTTCCCAGACCTGTTATTTTCACATGTAATATTTTTGTGAATTTTTTGGCATTTTTTTGAAAATTTCGAAATTTGACCCAAAATTTGAATGGCAGAACTTGGAATGCCATTATCTCACAAATCTTTTGTCCAAATGGGCTGAAATTTTCCTAGACCTATTATTTTCACATTTAATATTTTTGTGAATTTTTTGAAATATTTTTGAAAACTTTGAAATTTGACCCAAAATTTGAATTTGCCAACTTAAACATGTAAGAGCAAAACACAAACTTTCATGTCAGAAACCATAAGATTGCTTCACCAATCAAAAAAGATTCATAAAATGGCAATAATACTCGGGAATTAAGATCAGTAGCACCCAAAGTTCACAAAGTAGGCATTACAAGATCTACTCATCATCGTCACTTGAATGCTCATTCTCACTCAATGCGTCATCTTCCTGTTCATCTTCGTTAGTTCCACTATCTTCATCATACTTGTTGTCATTCTTCATAAGGTCGTGAACAATTCTAGCATCAACAGGTGTGTCTTCTTCATCATCACGGCCATAAGTATCCAAAACAAATCAACGTCCTTCACAGTGGAAGATGCCGAGGTCATTTCATCCTGGTATGCATCTGTAGCATTGAGCTCACTTGTCTCCAATTCAGGAACATCGTACAAATGTCTGTGACTAAAAGTCTGCACCACTTTCCAGTCTTTTCCATTCTTTGTGTCCTCCATGTAAAACACTTGTTCTGCTTGAGAAGCCAAGATGAAGGGATCATTCTTGTATCAAAGCGCCTTAACATTAAGACTTTTGAAGTACCCATCATCTCTCATACCCGTCGTCTTGTCTTGGAGATCAAACCAATCACAACAAAACAAAAAGATCGACCTATCTCCATGCTTGTTTTTTGTAACATCCTGATTTTCAAAGCTTTTTAAAATTTTTTTATCAAAAATTAGAGCTGGAAAATTTCGTTGTTTATTCTCAAGTTAATTAAAACTTAATTAGAATTTCACAATTTGGACCGGAGTTAATTTGAATCAATCCATCTTGAATTTGATTTGCTTTTCAATTTGAAATATGTCTCCAGAGTTTTTCTCGGAATTTTCGGAATTCGTTTGATATTCAATCTCGCTCTACTGTTCTTTGTTTTTATTTTGGTTTCTCCTTTTCCTTCCTCCTTTCCTTTATGGCCGCCATCCCGGCTCATCCCCACCCGGCATCCGCCGTCTCATTCCTCCCTTGAGCAGCCACTCCGGCGAGTGCTGCGTAGCGTAGCATGCGTCGCCACCTCTTTTCCAATAGGGTTTGACCTAAATATCTTTCCCCTAACCTTCCTATAAATACCCCACACCCCTCCCACCTTTTCCCCACTCTCCCACACTCTTTTCCCACGAAACCCTAGCCCCCAACCCCTCTAAACAGCCGCCACCCCTTTCTCTTCCCGTGCAGTTCCTGAACAGCACATCCCACCTCAGTATTTTGCCAATTCCTGTTGCCTCGAACATCTTTTGGCAAATCCCTTCAGTGAGATTGTTCTTAACCTTTCCTTCTACCTCTCTGCAACATTTGGTGAAGATCCAACGGTGCAATCATCGGAAAATTGCTAAATACTAACGTGTTGTTTGCACCCAGATTTTCTGCGCGTGCATCTAGATTGGATCAACGCCCTCATCAGCTCGGACCTCTTTTTCAAGATCCATTCAGTGAGATCCTGGATAATGTTGTCAAGATCATCTCCACAAAATTTGAAGGCAATCCAATGGCCCAATCTCCGGGAAATCAAGTTTCTTTATGCTGCTGTTCATGTCCAGATTTGATTGCAGAAACAGTAGCTTGGCATTATCACCTCCTTTGTAGTTGATCCGGTGAGTCTATCATCAATACCTTTGGTCAAGTTATGCCTTAGGTATCTATAAACACCTCTGTAAATTTTCTCCTTGATCCATGTAGCCGTTTGGCGGGAATTGATCCGTCTCCGACGTGCTGTCCATAGATGTCCAGAATCAATCTGTAGACCACCTAACTTGTCTGATGTTTTCCCATTGACTCGGTAAGAATTATCCAAAACCCTTTGGTGGGATTTTACCTCTGTATGTCTAGTTTCTAACCCAATTGGCTGATCGTGATTTCATTGAGCGAGCATCACACAGCAACCAAAACCGTCCGGTCTGTCCAGAACCAATCTATAATCTGTTCCAACCGTTTTGTGTTGCGAACGTCGCCACCACCCATATAGTTAATCTTCTATCATCTTGTGGCACATTATGCCATTATTTTCCATCATTATTATCTATCCAAAATCACCCGCATCACCTTATGTTCATCTATAATGTTTTGCATCATTGTTTGATCACTAAATTAAATTGCATATTATGTTAGACTATAGTTTCATATATTTATATGGTCCTTGCTTCTATTTATGTAATATTCATGCTTAGAATTTATCATGTGATCAATCATGTTTGTTCAATCTTATTTATATTGCGGATAAATTTGTTCATATTTAATAAGGTTCATATTGCATGACCTTATGTATGTTCACATGTATTGTATTATCCAATATATAACCGAACCTAATATTGCATATAACCTATAATAGTAGAAGCATAATCTTACTAAGCTAATATTAATATGACATATCATATGGTAGTTGATCTTTGTATAATGTACATCTACTAGCACGCATAAGATTATTATTGTATATGGCATAAGGTTGCTTACTAGCATGTTAGTGTCTTTAATCACACGTGATGATGATTGTTTAATAAACATGTTATGATTCCCATGTCACCATGTGTAGATAATATGATAAGATATATATGTGTAGATTTAAATGGAAGTATGACATGATGTTATGCAAAATATAAAGTTATTATATATGTAGATGCTTCCTGTTTTAACTAATGGTGTTGTAAAATATTTAGCCATAATGGTAACCTCTGTGTATAATATGGTTAAGATCACACACATGTCTCATATTTGTTCGATGCATTTCATGTGGTTTGCATATGCAGTTGTGTGTATATGTTTATGCATATATACATATACTAATCCATGTGTTAGATAATAATATGTCATGCAATGGTTGAACACATTATTTCATTCATGTGTATAATTTAATTGTTTGTTTAAACACGATTACGTTGCACATGTTCAATATGACTTTATGTTGCATAATCATGTAGTTGCATATAGAGATATATATATATAATTAGACTTAATATTGTTGACAATCTACATGTTAGAATAATAATTCCTTACTGAGTTATTATTATTTAATCATATCGTATGTTAGTTGATGGACATATAATATGTATGTACCAGTATGCATAGCTTGATATCTTATGTTACACTTCCATAAGGTGGTGTATACTCACACATACATGGTTAACATTTAGGTATCGATTATAATATATGCATATATGTTGCTAATAATCATTCTTTACTAAAATATTGTTATTGTTATGTGTAGTACGTTTAGGTTGATTGCTGCATTGTATACACACAATAGCATGAGTAGAGTTAATGTTATGTCATAAACTGCATATTATGTATGATGCATGTGATGTAGATGCTAGTTGTTATTTGGTCATATAGTTTAATCACCGTTTGCGTTGTTAATGATGGTTATTAGATTGTGACTACACGATTATATGTTTGGTGCTATGCTATGCCTTGCCTAATCTCGATTTCATGTCTAGTCTGTCTAGCTTGTTACATGATGTCCAGTTGTATGTTGCATGGTAGTTCATATAGATTGTCATGTCGTCTATTATCATTTCTAACCGACTAGCATGCCAGGACCTTGCTTGTGTACTAGTACGATAGGTTATGCTTATTTTACTTGTATGTCGGGTTTCCATGTTTAATCATATGTTTGTGCTATTGTTGTCATCGACCATATCCTATTCCCAGTTGCAAATTCTATCCTCCATAAATCTATCCTTTTTCCAGAATAATCCTGATCCGAAAGACCACCGTTCGAGTACATGTACTCCATTTGGTTGAGATATATAATCTCATACCTTCCTAGTTGTCTCTCGACAATCCTATCCCTTCACCTTTGTGCTTTGACACCTATCCAACCTTGCTAGCCCTATTCTTCTGGTATTTCTATTTGATATTTAATTTGTATTTATATTTATTTACCTTGCACTTTATTGCTGTTGGGACGAATAGGAAGTAGCGAAGTTGGGTAAGGTCAAGTTCCTGCAAAAGAAGACCTACACGTCAACGAAGGCATGCCCCCTCTTCTTGATCATGTTGATCCTATATTTTTAAAGTCATTATATTTTATTGTTTATAAACATGCATGCTGTTTTATTCCAGTAGCTAGCGTGTCGATTGACACACCATTTCCTACCGCTTGTCGCCATTTACCTGATACCCTGAGTAGATTAATAGACTTTATTCTAAATAGATTAGAGAGATGCTTAGCCATGCTTAAATTCATCTTTAGGTTGTTTTGTTTTGCCTCTACGGAGGAATGATCTACGGATCGATGATCCTCAAATTGAAACTTGATGTTGAGCTCGCTGAGCTAGGGCCGGATGCCCGATGTTGTCCCTCTCTCTCTATTCTTCCTATTCTACTCTGGGTGAAACTTACCATCTAATATGGTGCGGGCGACAGCTGGATCATGTGATGAAGGAGCATATGGTTGTCCTACCCGCAGAAGGCCGGTTTAAAGGAACCATTGGTCGTCCGTACCGCATAAGGCCGAAGTCTTGAAGTTGGAGAATTGTGACAACAGTACAACCACATGCTATATGGGCACTGGCTTGGTCAAGTAGGTTAGTCAGCCTTTGGTGCCGATGTTGCCGTACCGCAGAAGGGGTGGATGTAGCTACGAGGACCCTCGGCACAGATGGGGGGATCGGAGTGCGGGGATGTACTCTCGACTCCGAGCCAGACCCGGTGGGCATGTCACACCTTAGGGGGATCTAGCTAAAAGACCTCGTCACGGTCACCCTGCCGACACACCGATGGGCGTGTGTACAAGCCCAATCAGCTTGGCATAAGGGGATGATCGTGTCATGTGGGTAAAGTGTACACACTCTGCAGAGTTAAAATTAATCGATTAGCCGTGTCCACGGTCATGGACAGCACATGCCTCATTCTTGATGAAAAGGACCTGTCCCTCTCCCCCTTGCTATTTCCCTCTACCCCTTTGCTGATGAATCCTATGGTCGAGCTAAAGCGGGAGTCCTTGCTCGAATATGTTGGTCGTGGACCACACTTGTTGAAAAACACCCCTAATAATAAAAATTGGTTTTTATCAAAATGATGCCTTTGAATCTAACGTAATATTTCAACTAAAACTGCTTTTCTGCAAATGAACCATACAGCCTTCCGTTGAAGCCTTGCATGTAGTTTAATAGGACCATCTGCCGCCAGGTGGCTTGCTGAGTACGTAAAGTACTCATCGTGCATGTTGTTTGTTGGACGTGTTCAGATATCTTTGAAGATGGTGGTGAAGATATGAGGTTTTTCTACGTCAATGCTGAGGTTTAGGTCACGTGGCCTCCGTCGACTGCCTGTGGTTGAGATGGAGACATCTACGCTTTATTTTCCGCTGTGTTTCTGAATGGTAAGGGACATAAGTCCTAGTTACTTCATTTAGTCTTATCGCTGCTATAACTCAATTGTTTATGTTTCTAAAATGTTTCGTGATGTGTGCAGTGATATCAATTCGCCTGTGTTCATCAGCTTGATCCTGGACTGATGAGGAGATACACAGGGAGGGTCTGGAAGTTAAGTCCGGATCCTCACATTTTTAGGGTAGCGTAACTCAAGAACTTCTCTCAGAACACCGTAGTACTTAGTCTCTACACTATTGACATTTGCCGTCGCCATGATGCCTGAATTTTGAGTTCTCTTCTTCTCACGATCCAAGGTGTGATAGCGAACACCATTCACATTGCAGGCAGAGTATACCACTAAACGCTTGTCTGGCCCACAAGCTAGTGAGTACAATTCCTCTTAAACATGTTGCTGACCTAAAGTATGTACCTGTCACAAGATGTGCACACATTAATGACATGGTCAGGATATTTAAATTTAAAATAATGCAAGATTGACATAACAAAAACATAAACTAATATAACTGCTTCGCAAACCATCTAGGGAATTCTTTCTTAAGTGTTTGCTCAATGTTAATGTCACCTTTCCTTCGTAATTCTTCCCGACAAACCCTACAACAACACAAGCAAAATTATGACATCAACATTCATTTTCGCTTAGAGCCAATCACACACTATTAGTAATGATGAAAAGGGAACTTACTCCATGAAACCCTCAACTTCAGGACAATTATTAAGAACATACCAAACCATTTGGTCGTACTCACTTGGATAGTAATGGAGTTTGGACGACCCAAAACCTTTTGCAGCAATTGACAAAACTTCCAACTCATCGGGAGAAACACTCCGCTTCCCATCCTTGTTCCTATCTCCTTTGCTAAATCTTGTCTCAATATTAGTCAAATATCTAGAGCAAAAGGTCAAGCACTCATCCACGACATAGGCCTCTGCAATTGACCCTTCTGGCTTTGCTCTATTACGAACAGTTCCCTTTAGGTACCCAAGCCTTCTTTCCACTGGATACATCCAGCCATAATGCACGGGCCCCCCTCAGAATTGCCTCTTCAGGTAGGTGAACAGCTAAATGAACCATTACATCAAAGAAGGCAGGTGGAAAAATCTTCTGAAGCTTGCACAGAATTATAGGGATATCATCCTTCATCCGATGAAGCACATCAAGTCTAAGAGTTTTTTAGCACAACTGCCTGAAAAAATTACCCAATTCAGCAATGGCCTCATATATATCATCTCTCACAACTCCTCTTAGCGCAACTGGTATGACTTGTTGCAGAAGTATGTGGCAGTCATGGGTCTTCAACCCATGCACTTTACATGTTTCAAGATCCACACATCTTGCTAGATTACTAGCATAACCATCTGGGAATTTCACAGTAGCCAGATACTCGCAGAATTTTTTCTTGTTTTCCTTCTTAAGATTATACTCTGCTTTTGGCTTCTTAAATCCACCCTTTCCATCAGGTTTCATATGCAGGTCTTTCCTGATTCCTAACCATTGCAGATCTACTCTTGCACTTACCGTATCCTTATTCTTTCCATCAGACTCTAGTAGAACCCCAAGTATATTCTCACATATGTTCTTCTCAATGTGCATTACATCAAGGTTGTATGCTAATTTCAGGTGTGACCAGTATGGCAGATCATATAAGCTCACCTTCTGACTCCAGTTTGGTTCGCCTTTCTGGCGCTTCCTCTTATTTCCTGGATATTTGCCTGGTTTGAATTCAAGTTTTTCTAACCTGTCCAACACTTCTTTATTTGTGAACTTTTGAGGTTTCCCTCTATTCTCAGTCAATCCATTGAAAACTTTGCTTCTTCTATAAGGATGATTAGTAGGCAGAAATCTTCGATGCCCAACATACCCAATTTTGTTTTTCAGGGACTCAGAGCAAGGGTCGACATCACAATGCACACATGCATGATAACCTCTAGTGCTACGCCCTGATAAAGTGGCCAGTCTAGGGTAATCATGAATCGACCACAAGAATGCAGCATGCAAAGTAAATGGTTCCCCCGTCAATGCATCATATGTTTCAACACCAGTTCCCCACAGCTTCATCATATCTGTAATCAGCGGTTGCATAAATACATGGAACTCCTTTCCAGGTGCTCTTCTGCCAGGAATAAGCAAAGACATCATGAAATTGGATTGATCCATGCACATCCAAGGAGGGAAGTTGTATGGGATGACAAAAACAGGCCACATACTAATCCATCCATCGCAATACCAAGCTTTATGTTACGGGCACTCTTAGCAAACCAATCAAACTCAGTGCCAAAGTGCTTCCATGCTTCACCATCAGCAGGGTGTCACATAACATTTGCCTCAACAACCCTCTTCTCCTTATGCCACCTTGCATCTGCTGATTGTTCCTTTGACACAAAAAATCTTTGAAGCCTTGGGATTATAGGAAAGTACCTAAGTACCTTGTGAGGTACCTTTTTCCTCCCCACCTCGTCTTTCCATCTTGATGTCCCGCACTCAGGACAATGCGTCTTCTTGGCATGGTCCCCCCAAAATAGTGCACAGTCAAACTTGCAAACATGAATTGTCTCATAACCAAGCCCAACTTCACGAAGAACATTCTTAGCTTCGGTGTATGATTTTGGTATATCAGCATATGGAAACGCCGCACTGGTTAGCTCAACAAACTGATTAAATGCTCTATTTGTAATCCGGTTGTATGATTTGATATGGAGGAGCTTAATAATGAACGACAACCGTGTAAAATCGCTGCATCCTTCATAAAGATCTTTCTTGGCTTCATCCATTAGCTTGGAAAATAGGTCAGGCTTATCATTGCCTTGCCTTCCAGACATGTACAGATTATCTACCATATATGGAACATCACCTCCATTGTCTTCATCAAAGTCATCGTCATCAGATTGATATGCATCACCCTTCGTATTATCACCTTCATCATCACTCAACGCTTCACCATGAAAGACCCACCTTGTATATGCAACGGACATACCATTGCATAGTATGTGCTCCTCTACTTCAGGTTGGCTGCGGTGTTGCAGATTAAGGCAGTCCCTGCATGGACATAATATGTCTTGGTTTTCTCTGAAATTTTGACGAACAAAGCCCATAAACTCATCAACTCCTTTCAAGTACGATGGTGTGAAACGAGTTCCTTGTATCCAACTTCGATCCATTTCCCTACAACAAAAGAATTTACCTGTGAGCAAATTATGCTTACAAAATATCAGCATTGAAGCAAAATCTACTACTAACACAACTAGTGAGCTCACTAGTAAACTGAAACAACAAAACTAGCACAAATTTAATCCTTTCAAGATTGAAAAAAAAATCTAATGAGGCAATGAATTTAGTTATACAAAACCTTCATCAGATTGCTTTCCTAAGCTACAACATATAGGTTTGGTTTGTAACGGCTGTAGCTTGTGCATGTGCTATACACAGAACTTGGAATGGCAGAACTATATCAATCATAAAAGCTCCCTGGCTCTCAAAAGCACAGCTGTGCCATTCCCATTATTCAGAATACTGCATCTCACACATTTTATAATACAGATCACTAGTGTATGCATGTGCTGCTACCTTCTGCTATGATTTGCATGTCTATGCTTTAGCTTACTCATGCTATTTCTTCAGGCCAGTATTACCACTAAGAAAATGCTGAAAGAGCATGGAAAGCACACTTAGTGGTAGTATAACCCAACATCAGAGAATCGCAGAACTTCATAACAGTGAAACCAGTCTTTAAGAGAACAATATTGGTGTTTTGTTGATCATTTAGAATACACAACAGTGGAATGGCAAACCCCTGAGATGAGAAACATTTATATTTAGAGTCACTAGCCAAATCACACATGATTCATATGTATGTGCAATGATCTGAAGTATATGAAGTGGAAATACATAGCGTAGAATTTCAAAGACATCTCACTCTCGTGTGTGATACCACCGTAAAGAGAGAATTCCCTACATGTTACTAATAAGGAACTCAATTCCCTCTGACAAAGGGTTTGTTCCCTACATACCACTTGATATCAATTTTTAGTTGCACCCATGCCATTCTGTCACCTTCCAAAGCTGCAATAGCAAGATTATTAATCTAATTACACTACTGGCGCTGATGGATCTTGAATCGTTCCAACAGGGCAATTCAATCATGCTCACATACAACCGGTTAAACAACAGCATCAACAAATCGCTGGTGTGCATAGAAATTTACCTTGGCAGGGGTGGCGACCTACTCACACGGTTGGAGACAAGGCGGTGGCCGGTTGGGGACAGGTTGGAGACGGGGCGATGTCGTCCCAGACATCGACCAGAAAATTCCCTGCAAACGAAGAGTGGAGGTAAGAGGGAGACGCGGAGGCGCGGCGTGGTAGGCGGTGTGATGAGGCGCAGTACAGCGACGTGGGACACGGTGGCCGGATGGATCCGACCAGAAAAAGGAGAGTGCAGGGGTGAGGTGGCACTGAACTGCCCATAACTGATCCTTACCTAAGGCGCCGTGCCCTGTCTCGCCTACCGCCGCCGTGCCTCTCCCCGTCGCGACGCGCTGCCGGCTGATTATATTGGCGAACTGACGAACGGGAGCGAATGAACGGGGAAGAAAGAATTAACCTGCGCCACCGGCTGATTATATATGCCATTTACTTCCGGAACAAATTACTTCACCAACCGAACACTAGCCTACTGGTAAGCCCTTACTCACGCATGCGGGAGGTCACGGGTTCGAGCCCCGGTTCCGTTGATTTTTCCGCCGTACTGACGTGCGGGTCCCATACAAACTGGTCATCTTTTAAAAAAAACATTAGCTCATGTTGAACAGATCGCTTGAACTAGCCTACTGGTAACCCTTTGCGCACGCACGGGGGAGGACGTGGGTTCGACTCCCTCTCAGGTCATTTTTTATTTAACCAGCGTCTCCTAATTTCCCTGATTTCTTCGCACCAATGACTCGGTGGGACGACCAATGACACGTAGGTCCCACCGATTAATAATCCATGACGAAGAGATGACAGGTCCCATCGCTAAATATTACATGACAATCAATAATTCGTGATGAAGAGATGACAGGTCCCACCGCTAAATATTACATGACGAATATATGAGCGTCACCGATTTGTAATCTTCTGTGACCCTACTATGTTCGTCATAGAAATTATCAAACCATCATAGAAATTGGTAGCCAGGCGGTACCCAATGGCTGTGGCGATTTAGTGACGTTTTTCTCGATTAATGCGTGACGGTTATTCTGTGTTCGTCATGGATTTGTGAGAATCAGTGACGCTAGGTATAAAACGTCACACATTACGTATTTCTGTGACGTGTCCAACCACCGTCACAAGCGTTTTCATCACAGTATCTCAGTTCTCTTGTAGTGTTTAAACCGGCGGCAGGGCAGGGGCGGCGCCATGTGCAGGTAGCGGCAGCGCAAGAAGCTGGTGGCAGGGCAGGGGCGCCGCGTGTAGGCTATGGTGGCGCAGGAGGTCAGCGGTGTGGCGCGGTGGTGCCATGTGCGTGGGGTAGCGCAACACTGTCATGGGGCAGCGCTCGTTTGCTAGCTAGCACCCATGCAGGAACGCAGCATGGTGGTGGCGGCGCCGTGCGGGGCGCAGCGCAGCGGGACATAGAGTGGCCAGGGCTGCCGGCGGCCGGATGGCGTGGCATAGGGTAGCTGCCATGTAGAGTAGCGTGCGCGTGGCTACGGCCATGGCCGGCTGGGCCGGCATACTGGCCGATGGCGGCATGGCGTGCAGCTTCTGTTGCCATGGTCGGCTCGGTGGCGCTATCGTTGCGCTCTCACTGACAGCCAACATACGTGCATCATGGCCATGATCATCGACGTGTAAGGCGGCATGACGACGGCAACGTAGTGAATTCGTACACACGCATCGTCTCCCCGTAGCGATCAACATCTCCCTATTCTGGTCGGCTTGGCTGGCGACTTCATATATACTTATACAGTAGGGTGTGTGTCTCCTTACCTGAGAGATCAATGCAAGGGCTAAAGCTACCTAGCCTTATCTTGATTTGTTGCACTACGTCTTATGCGTCAAGGGTCCCAAATACATCTATTGTTTTCTTTTAGTCGATATTGTCACAGTATCCGTCCCTATCTTCGTTGCTGTCGGTGTTAGCACCATTGTCATCCCAGCTGCCATTGCTATTGCCGCAGCCGTTGTTGTCATTGCACCATATGCTAACACTCTTGTAGTTGCATGCATCATAGCTGTTGTTGACAATGACGTAGCACCTGGGTATCGTCAAGGAGGACAAAGCCGGCCCTTTGGTCATAGGATGGGCCGGGCCGACTACTCAGAGTCCGACTTCTACACGGGGGCTCATCATCGATTTGGAATACAAGACATAAACATGTACCTACCTGACATCTTGGGATTCAGTTATAACCGATTAGGAAATCTACTTGTAAACCGATCCGGGCTCATGTAACCCTGCCCCTGTCACCTATATAAGACGGGGCAGGGATCCCCCGATCGGTGGACTGAGACGCTTACATATTTTAGATACACATAAGCCCTAGCAACCTAGAGAACTACTTTTGAGGTCTTGTTGCATACGGTACACGAGCTATACCATCCACCAAACACAGGACGTAGGGTATTACCTCTTCCTGAGGGCCTGAACCTGCCTAAACTCTGTGTCCCGTGTGCACCCATCTAGATCTGCTACGCGTATGCTGCCCATATTCATTATTGCCGGATTAAAACACCGAAAGTTGTCCACTATCTCAGGAAACACCGACAGTTGTCCACTATCTCAGGAAACTTCACCTCGGCGACTCAGCTCCCAGCCGGCCGGCGGAGGCTTCGCTGCTTTCCCCACTGGGACTCTCCTCCGAGTCAATGATTTTGGCGGCCGTCCCCAAGGACGAGGTTGCGCGAAAGTTGGATCTACCGCTTGAACACGGGTTCTCACCCGTCGAGCAGAGATCCCGACTGGTAGGCATGATCGAGTCCCTCTTACCCGTCCTCGACAACGACTCGGACGGTTTCGAGAGTTTGGGAAGCCACCATCCTTCTCGGGAGGTCTTCATGGCTAACTCGGATGTACTGGCAAACAACGGTGACCAGGCGATCCCCATCACGGATTAGACTCCCGATTAGCTAGAAGCCACTCGGCTCCGTCTTATTGCCAAGGAGGAGAGATTAGCTGAGCAGTAGACCGTGCTTGCTCGCCAGCACGAGCAACGACAACGTAACGAGGACATGCGGGAGGGTGCCAGGTCAACAATGCACTCCGCATGCGCAAGAGCGATAGCGTCCAGATATTTTCACTCCCCAGTCACAACCTCGTCGCCGCCACGGTGGCGGCATGTGCCATCAATATCCCCGAGGGCACCCCGGGTTATGATGATCTCTGATGGCTCCGGATCCTAATGGAAGAGGCAGCTCTTCAGTAGGCCGAGATCTCCGAGGTCCACGCAGCTTCTCCTGTGAGCACTCGGAGCTGGCGTTCTTCCCCGCCAGGGAACCCACACGCCACAGAAGGTCACCGTACTAACCTAGAGCTTCAACGCCCAGCTGGGTCGGTTCATAACCGACTTGGACCGGACCGCGATATATGGGACACTCTCGAGGCAAGATACCGCGCTCATCGCAGCATGGGGAAAAATAATCACCCCACCGGGTTGGTACATAGCCGACTCGGACCCAACCACGACGTGCGAAACACCTTCGAGGCCGAATGCTACGCCCGCCGGGACACAAGGAGAGACAACCGCGACGGCCACTGCGGCGACAGTGGCGATTGCCGCGTTACTATTCAGCGCCGCTCTCCGACTCCTTCCGGCATGGCCTACGCAGGCACGAAGGCATTCGGCCCTCGCATCCGCAATGTCATCTTCCCGCTACGATTCCGAGTCATCGGCATCGGCATCGATAAATATACAGGCGAGACTCGGCCTGACATCTGGTTGGCTGATTATCACACGGCGTGCAGGACCAATGGAGGCAATGATTATATTGCAATCCACTACTTGCCCCTGTTCTTAGCCGACTCGGCCCGAGCTTGGCTCACCAACCTGCCTCAGGGTAGCATCCAGTCCTGGGCCGATCTTGAGCCTCTCTTCGTGAACAATTTCTAGGGCACCTATAATAGGCCCGGGAACGCGTGGGATCTCCACAGTTGTACCCAAGAGCCAGGCAAGACCCTCAGAGAGTACATCCAATGCTTCTCCAAAAAGAAAAACTCTCTGCCAGAAGTTCGGGAGGGAGACGTCATCACCGCTTTCTCCAAAGGTGTTCGGAGCACGGACCTCATCCACAAGATCGTGCGTAAGAATCCTCAGACTACGCGCGAGCTCTTCGATATGGCAAACAACTTCACAACCGGTGAAGAAGCTGTTTGCAGTGCGACCAAGGACAACAAGGGGAAGGGCAAGGCTCCCGAGTCCCCCAAAATAAAGGATCGTCTTGAGTCGCCCAAGAAGAAACACCGGAAGCGCAAGAGTGGAGACCTCAATGCTGCTGCTGAGCGCGCTCCGTAGTGCCGTCCTCAGCACGGTAATGCCACTTTTGAGGAGATGATGGGCCAGCCATGTCACTTCCATGGGCCAAAGTCAAATCACCTCACGCGCGACTGCAATCTCTTAAAGAAGCTGAACAAGCCTTCTGCCCCCAGCTAGAACAAAAAGAAGCCTCCTCCGGATTCCCAAAGGAGAGTGCGTGCCTCATGATCTTCAACGATCCGAATGGCTACGAGTCCAAGCATTGCCAGAAGCTCACGGACTACGAAGTCAACACGATTGAGCTGGCTATGCCCCAGTACCTACGATGGTCCGAGTCCATAATTTCTTTCGACCGCTCGGATCAACCCGACTTCATACCTCACCCCGGAAGGTTCCCCTTGGTGGTGGACCCAATCATCTGTGGCGTCCGCCTCACCAAGGTCCTCATTGATGGAGGGAGTGGTTTGAACATCCTCTACGTCAAAACCCTAGATGACATGAAAATCCCTCGCTCAGAGATCAAGCCCACCGGCGCACCCTTCCACGGGGTTGTGCCCAGCAAGCTGGCAAGACCATTCGGGCAGATCGTGTTGGCCATCATCTTTGGTACACCCGACAACTTTCGGACCGAATCCCTTACTTTCGAGGTCGTCAACTTCCTATGATCATATCATGCCATCCTGGGGCGTCCCTGCAACACCAAATTCATGGCCATCCCTATCTATGTCTACCTGAAGCTCAAGATGCTGGGTCCCCATGGGATAATAATGGTGCAAAGCAACTTCCAGCACGCTTACGTGTGTGACCTGGAAAACTGCAACCTCGGAGCGGCCCAAATCGCGGCAGCCGAGCTTGACAGCCTCAAGTCGGCTGTGGTCGATGAAGCACCTCCGGCTAAAAGACTTCAGCATCGACATCATTCTAGTCGGCACGGAATACCAAGACGATCCAGATCGATCTGAAAGACCCCTCCAAAACAACACAGATTGGGACTGCGCTAAGTGACAAATAGGAAAGCACGCTTGTTAGCTTCCTCCGCGACAATTGAGACATCTTTGCATGGACATCCTTGGACATGCCTGGAGTCCTGAGGGAGGCTACCGAGCACTCTCTGAATGTTCGGCCGGATGCCAAACCGGTCAAGCAACGCCTGCGCTGTTTTGCTGAGGACAGGTGCAGAGCAATAGGAGAGGAGATAGCCAAGCTTCTGTCGGCTGGCTTTATCAAAGAAGTGTACCATCCCGACTGGTTAGCGAACTCAGTTCTGGTTCGCAAAAAGAATGGAAAATAGAGGATATGCATTGACTACACGAGCCTCAACAAAGGATGTCCCAAAGATCCCTTCACACTGCCTCGCATCGACCAAGTGATTGACTCCACGGCCGGTTGCAAATTTTTTTGCTTTCTCGATGCCTATTCGGGCTACCATCAGATAAAGATGAAGGAGGACAATGAGATCAAGACGTTGTTCATCACTCCATTAGGGGCCTTCTGCTATGTCTCCATGCCTTTCGGTTTGAAGAACACTAGCGCTACGTACCAACGGTGCATACAACGCTGTCTCCAAGGGCAGATTGGCAGGAACGTGTAGGCCTACGTCAACGACGTGGTCATCAAGTCCGAGAAGAAAGAGGATCTCCCGACTGACTTGGGGGAGACGTTCTCAAACCTTAGGCATTTCAACATGAAGCTCAACCTAGAAAAAATGTGTTTTCGAGGTTCCTTCAGGCAAGCTACTCGGCTTCATCGTTTCCGAGCGAGGAATCGAGGTTAACCCAGAGAAAATCAATGCCATCATCAAGATGGAGCAACCAAAAGTCTCAAGGATGTCCAACGGCTAACCGGGTGCATGGCGGTCCTCAGCCGATTTATCTCTCGACTCGGCGAAAAGGCCCTGCCCCTCTACAAGCTGCTGAAGAAGTCGGACACCTTCACCTGGACACCAGAGGCTCAAAACGCCCTCGACGGGCTAAAGGAGCTCCTGACCACATACCCGGTACTAGTTTCCCCGATGCCCAATGAACCGCTGCTCCTTTACATCGTAGCAACTACCCAGGTGGCTAGCACTGTCTTGGTTGTTGAGCACTCCGAGACAGGCCACATCCATAGGATTCAGTGCCCGGTCTACTTCATCAGTGAAGTGCTTTCCGAGTCCAAGGCGCGGTACCCACAGATACAGAAGATTATCTATGCAGTTTTCATCAAGTCTCGGAAGCTAGTACACTACTTCCAAGCACACTCGATTATGGTGGTCAGCTCCTTCCCGATCGTTGACGTCATCAACAATCGTGATGCCACTGGAAGGATTGCTAAGTGGGCAATGGAACTAATGGCATTTAGCATAGTTTACGCCCCCCGCACGGCTATCAAGTCTCAAGCTCTTATCGACTTTATGGCCGAGTGGACAGAAGTCCAATCCCCGCCCTCTATCATCGACCTCGAACATTGGACGCTCTACTTCGATGGCTCACTAATGCTTCAGGACACAGGGGCTGGCATTGTACTCATCTCTCCGAAAGGGGAACCCTTTAAGTACATGAAACAGATCCACTTCCCGGCGTCTAACAACGTCGCCGAGTATGAAGCCTTACTACACGAACTACGCATTGCAACCTCACTCAGAATTCACCGTCTCCTCGCCCGCGGAGACTCCGAATTGGTGGTCAGGCAGGTCATGAAGGCATGGTCGTGTAGAGATCCCATAATGGAAGCCTACTGCCAAGAGGTACGCAAGCTTGAAGTTAAGTTTGACGGCCTCGAGCTCACGCACGTCCTCCACCGAGACAATGAGACTGTAGACGCACCCGCCAAGATGGGGTCCAGTCGGGATATCGTCCCGGCCGGAGTTTTCCTCCATGAGTTGCATGTCCCAGCCATCAAGGTGGAGACGGCGTCCGAGACCGAAGAACCACACCCCGAGGGGTCCAATAGCATTCAACAGACTACGCAAGAGGTTTTGATCATCACTCCCGACTGGATGACGCCCTTCCTCAACTACATCCTATGGGACATGCTCCCATAGGATCAGATCGAGGCACGACACCTTGCGAGGCGTGCCAAGGCTTATGTCATAATCGAAGGCGACCTTTACAAGAAGAGTACCTCTGGGATTCTCCAGCGGTGCATATCTCAAGACCAGGGGAAGCAACTGCTGCACGACATTCACTCGGGAGTCTGCGGGCACCACGCAGCGCCGAAGTCGCTAGTCGGGAAAGCCTTTCGACAAGGTTTCTACTGGCCGACCGCTGTCTCAGATGCTGAGCACATTGTGCGCACTTGCGAGGGATGCCAGTACTTCGCCCAGCAGACACATTTGCCAGCTTAGGCACTCCAAACTATCCCAATCACGTGACCCTTTGTTGTTTGGGGTCTAGACATGGTTGGTCCGCTCAAGAAGGCTTTCGGGGGCTACACACATCTTTTCGTCGCCGTCGACAAGTTCACCAAGTGGATTGAAGTCAAGCCAGTCACTACGATCACTGCAGAGCGAGCCGTCGAATTCTTCCTGGACATCGTGTACCGTTTTAGCGTCCCCAATAGCATTATCACGGACAATGGCACTCAGCTCACTGGTGGCACTTTCCTCCGATTCTGTGACGACTACAACATTGGCCTTAGCTTTGCCGCACTGGCACACCCATGCACAAATGGGCAGGTTGAGTGTGCCAATGGTCTGATTATGCAAGGCATCAAACATCGGAACTTCTAGCGCCTAAAGAAGTTTGCGGGCAAATAGGTAGCAGAGTTGCCCCCGGTGCTTTGGAGCCTACAGACTACACCCAATCGGTCAACCAGTTACACCCTTTTCTTCATGGTATACGTAGCCGAGGCCGTACTGCCGACTGGTCTGGGCCATGGATCCCCGCGCATCCACGCTTACAATGAGGACCAGTGAGAGGAAACAAGACAAGATGCCAGTGACTAGCTTGAAGAAGCACGAGAAGTCGCTTCCCTTTGGTCGGCCAAATACCAACAGGGCTTACGGCGCTATCACAGCCAACACGTATGCGGGCGCGCGTTCAACGTGGGCGACTTGGTCCTGTGTCGAGTCCAGTCCAACAAGGACAAGCACAAGCTCTCACCACCATGGGAAGACCCATACATGATCGCTGAAGTACAACACCCAGGGGCTTACCGGCTGAAGGATATGAATGGCAACCTCATCACCAACGCCTGGAACATTGAATAGCTACGTCGTTTCTATGCTTAAGTAATGTACTTCCATATTTTAAGTATGGATAAATGAATAAATATTTCTTAGTTCCATCTGAGCAACTCTCGGGGTTTCCGACTGGCCTGCTATGTATGCTCACGGCTATGCATAGTAGACACTCGGAGGCTACACCACACTAGGTGTGCCCAAGCACACTCGGGCTCTTCTCCTTTGAACAATTATTTTAGTACTGTGTACAAAGCTCGGCATTAACTCTTTGTCTTCGATCGCCGGTTTACGCCACAACCCTACGCTACACGGGAAACAGCCCACGACTAATCTCTATGCAACGGGGCTACGACGGATCGGCAAGAGCACACACAAAGAGCTAACTTACACATGAACAAATTTTGTGAACGAATAGATTAATAAAAACAAAACAAGTTCACCAAGAAGCATGCATAAACAAGTTACACTCGGCTTTTCGAGTACTTCAAATGCATACAGAATGATTCACGTGTTCGATGCCTACTGGTCAACACTGTCAGCAATGGTGTTTGCCGCAGACTGAACTTCCTCCATCAGCACGGATAGCTCTTCGTTGGTGGTGTCGGCAGCAAGTCCTTCCCCGATCAACTCCATGTCAAGTGACGGGTAGTGGGACTTCACCACTGCAAGCGCCAATTGGGCTCCGGACCATGTCGACTCCTTCAGCAAAGTTTTCACTTGATCGGGCACTTGCTGAAGGCGTGCCACGATAGCTTCCGTGTGTGCCGGAGTCGCCTCAGCCTCCCAGAGGGCATCACAGGCCGTAAGAGCAGCCACCTTCAAGGACCCGGCTGTTAGATGCACTTTTTCAAAGCGCGTTTGAAGCACTGCAAAAGGCCACAAGGCTGGGTCAGCAAGTCACTCAACAGATTCCAGCTGATCAGATAGGAGTCGGGGGCTTACCAGCGGCGGCGTCCTGCACTCCCTTCAGAGAGGACTCAACGGCAGCCTTTTCCACCTCTAGCTGCCGGACATGGGTCCTCACCTCCTCAAGACTCAACGGCAGCCTTTTCCACCTCTAGCTGCCGGACATGGGTCCTCACCTCCTCAAGCTTCCGAACTTGAGCCCTCATCGCCTCAAGCTCTGCCTTAAACTTGGTGGTGGCTGCAAGCTCCTTCTTAAGCTTAGAGTTTTCATCTTCAGCAGCTATAGCAGACGTTACAAGCAGTCAGTACAACAAAAGTAGAAGTGCCCAAAGAAGTTCGAACTCATAACCTTGAGCCCGGGTAGCCTCTCTGTAGGCCTCCTGCTTCGCCGACGCAACCTCAGCCTCCCGTGCGAGCACTTGCTCCTGTGTTGTGCGGAGGGTGCCCTTCATATTATCCAACTCGGCCTTGCGCTGGCCGAGTCGATCGAAGGCAGGAAGCTGGTCCTGAAGGAACTCGGTCTTATCCCGAGACCTCTTGGTTAAAATCTGCACAAATGCCAAAGCAAGTTAGCTACTCAGGAAAATTAATCAAAGACCCTCCACTCGGTTCCTCATCAACGGCTGAATCTTGCCAAGTAGGCACTTTCCTTCATGGTCTCCAGATTTTTCTTCAAGGATTTCAACAACTTCGGGAGCTGGTCTTCGAGTTGGTTGGCGTTGCCTCCTCCCACTCTTCCAACTCCCGGACATCATCGATCTCCCGCAGGACTTCATCCCGCTTCGAAGGGTTCATCTAGCGGACCCGAAGTGGTTGGAATGCCACATGGAAGCCCGGCGGAGGCGGCGGCACGCGGCCGATATTGATCGCCTCCACCGGTAGCACCGGGGTCCCTTTGGGACGCGGTGGGATCATCTGCACTGCCCCCTGACTAGGACCCACCTACTCGGTGGTAGTGGGAGCTTGCACTCCAGCGACGGACACCTCCGGCTGATGGGCAGGCGGTGGGGTCGGAGATGCACCACCCTATCAGGAACACGACTGTGATGAAGGGACGCCGGCAGCCCTCGGGGGAGACGGCGGCCGGGGGTCCGACCTCGCCGCGTCGTCACTTTGACCGGATCCTTGGGCACTCGGCTTGCTCCTTGGTCTTCGTCGGCCTGCAAAGGTAAACAAGATTATCACTACTCTCCACCATAATGAAGGGCAGAGGGCGATCACTCGGCGACATACCTGGCGGGTCTTGGCAAGTGAACACGTTTCTTAAGCCCTGGGGCCCGCTTCACTGTTGGGGCGGTCGCTGGGGTCGCCGGCTTCGAGGAGCCTCCTTGCTCCTCGGTGGCAACAGATGTCGCTAGGGCAGGATGGGTAGAGGAGCTGTCCTGTCCCCCGAAGGCGGCATCGGCCGTCCGTTTCCCCCTCCTCCGAATGAGGGGGACCTCGTCTTCATCCTCCTGAAGGTTCTCTTCAGGAGTTGCCGCAGTCGGCGGTGGGGCGCTGGCCTCCTTAGCCGTGGTTGTTTTCCCCTTCGATGACTCGGCGGTGGTGGTGGAGGTCCTGGCCCTCTTCTGAGGCAATTGACTGCTGCTTGGGCCACCAGTATACGGTGCTCGGTTCCAAGGCTCGTTCTCCAGGAGTGGAGCCTTGGAATTGAATCCAACGAGATCCTACAAAGTCAGATTGCACAAATAAAATCAGAGCATGGCTCGGCTACAACACAGACTACGAGTATCAAATGACAGAAGATCGATTGCTTACCTTGCTCGGTGGATTGGCTAGGCTGAAGGGTACCAGATGCCCTGAGGTGTCCAGGTTCGCGTCCTTAGCCACCAGCCTCCCGACTCGGCTCCGCACGTCCTGCTCCGTGAGCACATCAGCTGACTTCCGGGCCACATCCTGATGATTGATGTACTCGTACATCGGATGGACCCTTAGCTTGGCGGGCTAGATCTGACAGCTGATGAATGTCGAGATGACCCCGACTCCGGTGACTCCCGCCTCGAGCACTCGGGCGAGCTGCCCGCGAAGCACTTCAACCCCGGGGCACTCCCAATCCTGTGGGAGCTCGATCCAGCTCATCTTGCTCTCGGGAGGATGGCCTTCGAACCTTGGAAGCGAAGGCTCGAGGTTGGAGCAGTAAAACCATTCCGAGTGCCACCATTTGTTGGACGATTGGAAGGGGTTCTCAAGGTTATTTTTTACAGCACCGGCCCTCAATTGGAATCCGGCACCCCCAACTACAGCCGGCTTAATCTTGCTGGGCTGAGGCTTGACAACAAACAAATGTTTCCAAAGGGCGAAGTGCGGATCTATCCCCAGGAAGCATTCACACAGAGTAATAAAACAAGCCACATGCAGCATGCCATTGGGGTTGATGTTATGCAGCTCCAGTCCATAAAAGTACAACAATCCACGCAGGAAAGGATGTGCTGGCATAGAGAATCCTCAGAGGAAAAAGGGGCGTGGACGACGATCTCGCCTGTGTTAGGGGTGGGTAAGTCCTCGCCGTCGGCGGCTCGCCACTCAATCAACTCCTTGGGAGGTAGCACATCCGCCTCCACTATTGCCTGCAGCTTCGCCTCAGTCATTGTCGACTTCACTCATGGTTCCATCTGGAAGTTCTCCTCGCTGATTGTGGACCACTGCACCATGCTCTCCTCCTCCCCGAACAGATCTGCCTCCTCGATGATGGTGGGCATTCAGCGGCGGCGGTCCGGACCTAGGGTTTTGGATTCCTGATCTAGATGCGGCCAGAGCGGATGCGAGGAGCACTGCATGGTGGCGAGATGAGTACTACGTGGTGGCGCGGGTTGAGGAGACGAGGCGGTGTTTTCGAGCTTGCGGTGTGCTGAAAATGCAAAGGGGTTTTGGTGTGTTGAGAAGACGAGGGGGCGGCGGGCGCTGAAGAGGCAAAGTGTGAAATGAAGTGGGGAAAGTGGTTTTCACCGTGTTTCCCCGCTTTATATGGGACGACAGCTTGGACGGCACGGCATTTTCGCTTCCAGCGGCTATTGGGCTTGGGATTTCAACGATCGGCCCTCAGGGGTTAATAGCCATTCGGAACACATCCCAAATAAATAGCAATGGTAACATGCCTCTAACGGGCCGCTAGTTGGTTACCGAACAATTTGGGAACGAGGCGTTATAGTTTGCAGGGTTTTGGTGGTTGACCTCCAGAGGTCCACAATCACTTGAATACACTTGAGTGAAGGGCAGCTAAAGTGCGCCTCCAGTGGGCCACTATTCGGACACCGAACAACTCGGGATTGAAGCACTACAGTTTGTGTTCTGGTTCTGGCATGAATTTCGAGGGTATTTCCCCCCAAAGGGACACTAGCTGGACCCGGGCCACTCGGGAAACCAGGTACCACTCGGGAGTTTGGTCGGGATTTATGGTATGCCCCCCGCTGGGTCGACAGCCGGTCTCCATCCACTAGAAATGACCAGATGCCACCAGGACTTACGCGTTATTATCTCACCTGCCATGATATTCCTGCCCTACGAGTGAATATTACTCGGCTTATTACTTTTATTCCACAGGAGTTCTAAGAGTCCCTCACAATCTCCCTGCCATCAACAAGGAGGCGCGCTCAGGTGGATACCGCTCGGGAAACTTGCCCAAGGGAGAAGGCAAAAAGCACTTGGTTTGTGCGAAGGCGTTACCAAGACAAGCTGCAGCCAGATTGTGAAGGACTTGGGGGCTAATGATGATGACGTAGCACCCGGGTATCGTCAAGGAGGACAAAGCTGGCCCTCTAGTCATAGGATGGGCCGGGCCGACTACTCGGAGTCTGACTTCTACACGGGAGCTCATTATCGACTTGGAGTACAAGACATAAACATGTACCTACCCGACATCTCGGGATTCAGTTATAACCGATTAGGAAATCTACTTGTAAATCAATCCGGGCTCATGTAACCCCGTCCCTGTCACCTATATAAGAGGGGCAGGGTTCCCCCAATCGGTGGACTTAGACGCTTACATATTTTAGATACACATAAGCCCTAGCAACCTAGAGAACTACTCTTGAGGTCTTGCTGCATACGGTACACGAGCTATACCATCCACCAAACATAGGACGTAGGGTATTACCTCTTCCCAAGGGCCTGAACCTGCCTAAACTCTGTGTCCCGTGTGCACCCATCTAGATCTGCTACGCGTACACTACCCCATATTCATTATTGCCGGATCAAAACATCGACAGTTGTCCACTATCTCAGGAAACACCAGCACTGACGGATGCAAAAAGGCAATCGCTGATGGGCTCTAGGCCCGTCAATAACCTCCTGTCAGTGGAAGTTCTACTTTCATTGACGGGCGGAAGGCCCGTTAGTAGAGATATACTTCACTGACGGGTGTAACCTGCCTGTCAGTGAAAAGACTTGCAGCGCTACCCGGGCGGCATCCTGAGAGTACTTCCACTGATGGGCGTTGAACTTCCGCCCGTCAGTGGTAACTATTTCCACTGACGGTTAAATAGACGGTGCCCGTCAGTGGAAGTTATTTTATATATTTTTTTAAACATATCTGAATAGACAATATGAAGCATATATAGCAATTAATATCACAAATATTATGCATATCTAGCATTTAATATCACAAATATTAAGCATATATAGCAATTAATATCACAAATATTATGCATATCTAGCATTTAATATCACAAATATTAAGCATATATAGCAATTAATATCACAAATATTAAGTACACATATAAAAGCAAGTTTACAATGAATTAAAACGACAAACAAATAAATTTAACAATGTTTATTTTCACTAGCTCTACTCTAGGTCTATGACGCTTGGCTAGTACTTGCAGTGCGGCGGTAAGCGGGTAATTGGACTCCCGCGTAGAAATCACCGCTTGGCCGAATGACTTCGTTGTTGATAATGTATGCGAAGGTCTTCTAGATGCAGGCAAAGTCCTTCCTCCAGTCGTACTTATCATCCGCTAGGTCGTGTATGAAATTATTGAATTGATCCTGGCTCCATTGCGGGTTGTGGGATATGAAGAACGCGTCTATGTGAGCGCAGACGTAGTACCCACATGTCACGCTACCTTCCGGCTGTTACCTGCAAGGGAAGTTGAATTTGTGGATCAGCTTTTTGCTCTTGCATTCTGCTCCTCCCCCTCACAAGTTGTATTTCCAAAAGGCGGCTTCCAGAACTTCCTTAATTCCTGAGTAGTCCCGCTTGACACTTCTTGGGAATCAAAATAGTATATCATTCTTGATGGCTTGTGGATGACAATGAGGATCCAGTGGTTACTGCGTAAAAGGTAACGAACGAATATAAACAAACGGGGATACGTGCTTAAGAAAAGCAAACTAGGCACGGTAGTAAGTAACTTACGGGGGGTTGTAGGGCAGGAGTACGTAGTCCTTGTCCTTATGGTATATCAATGACTCAGTGATGAAATTTATTAGGACCGGCTTCGCTTCTTGTACATAGTAGTCGTTCATGATGACTGGATCCATTATTCCGAAAGCGCAGTTGGGCAGATGCCTACACTTTTGGGCTTGGTGAAGCGCCCACAGCCTGACAAGCATGGTGTCGAGCCGGAAGAGGTTGAACAACATAAAGATATCTTCAAAATTGATGTCAAAGGTGTCATGCTGTCTGTCCAGGAAGAAACCATAATCTTTTGGCACCTCGACCTTCAAGTGTAGCTCATAATCATCCCGATTCTGTGACCTCATCATGATTGTGTCATGGAGAAGTTTCATCTGTGCGGGCAACCTCTGCACCTCATCATCTAGGAACAAGGGCTCACCTGCCTCGTACACTACTCGTCGAGGCTTCTTATTCTTTTCGGCAGATGTCTGGAAAGATAAGGCTTTTTTCTTGCTTTCCTTGCTTGCCTCCTTCACAGCGGTGCCACCCCGTTTGTGTGCTCTTTTTCTTTTCCTCTCCGGCTCTGGAGAGGAGGCCCTCTTGCCTCCCGTCAACGCTTCACCTACTGCGGCATTGAGCGTGCTTGGAGATAAGACCTTCTTTCCTGCTGCCTTCGGGTCATGGTGATGCTTGGAGCGCCTTTCACGGGGCGGCGAGTCTGTCTTTGGTTGCTCCTCCTCCTAGGACGGAAGGATCATCGTGTGTTGCTGCTCGGCAAGACCGTCGTCGCGATCATTGTCACGGACCCGGAATTGCATAGGGTTAGGGGAACGCGAAGTCGCCAAGGACCGAAGGACTCGTCCGCCCGGTGGCACGGTACCTGCGCCGTACGCACCAAGGTAGAACGATCCGACACCCGCCAGGTGCGAGCCGGCCGGAAGCGACCAATCTTCCCAAAACCCCATACGATTCCATAATCCGGTGAAAAGTCAGAGTCGTTCCCGAATCCTACCACGACAAGCAAGGTCGGAGGAGCCCGGCAATTCTACCCACACCCTATCCTAGCTCGGAAGCTAGTGGGTCGCTCGAAAGCCCGGTAGAACGCCCACACCCTGCCTGGCCGGCACAGCATCTCAGCCAGCGGGTCACTCAACCAACTCCTGCTCGACTTAGTAGAAAATGGTACGGCCTCGATCTTTCACGGCATACCCATACACTTCATACCATTCACGCATTGTGCAGGGGCAGCCTGGATCAACAACTCGGATATCATCACAAAGCTCTACATTACGGTATTAATAATAACAGTCCACGATGGGACAACATATTACATCAGTCGGTTAACACCGGAAACATATCCGAGTACGGAGAAACTTAACAACAGCGGAAGCAAAATAATAGTCCCACAGCGACATAGTGATCGCTGAACAAAACACTAACTATCCCATACATCGAACACAACCGAGGAAACCAGACACGTCAAACATCGTCGAAAAACTCTTCGACCACCGGCTCACCTGCAAGCTCCAGGGATAACCTGGGTGAGTACGAATGTACTCGCAAGACTTATCCGTGCTTGATTAAATGTCCTACTCATACTAGTGCAACAACAATTAAACATGAATGCTTCTCAGAGTAACAATATACTTAATTATGAAAACAAAGCATAATTAACATGGAGGGAGGACAACTAGTCAATATACTACTCAGGCAACCAACCAATCAACATCAATTACTAACACATTTACTTGCATCATTTTCAATCACTTAGGGTTCAGCCTCTAGATTAATCCCAATCTCAATCATCAACACCTAGTTCATTAAATCTCTCGGACCGTTCCGACGATACAACCACTAGCGATATTCGAGAGCATTATCCCTTGGAGGTTGCAAAGCTCCAAGCGGCCTTTACCATCCGACATACCCTAGCGTTGATCTCGGCAACGTCCACGTGGTGACAAGGGAAGTAGCCACGCTGGAGTTACCTCAAGGTTGGTATCGCGACAATACACCCATTCACCTAGTCGCACCAGGCTCCTCCAGTGATACCAACTTTATCCAGCTGACCCTTTTTCCTTCGGCTCTCACATCTCACCTTAGGTTCAAATATTTAGCTCATCAATTAATTTCAACCATCACTAGGCACACAATACAACACATCCTAACATGCTAGTTTAATCGAAATTAATGACAAGCTACGAACGATAATACAATCATCAACACATGAACGAAATAAGCAAGTACTGAACACAAAAAGGGGATGCAACAAGCTCTGCTTGCCTGGTTGCTTGGGGAAGTACGGGAAGCATGCGCGAGAATTCCAGAATACTCAAAACACCGGTAAGAAGCAAGCGACCTCTAAAAAGGGGAAAAAGCAACTCTAAGAGACTAATTTGAAAATGACGAACATGCACGGATGCAATTGACATGAATGCAACTACGGTGGATTAAAAATAAAGTATACAAGTACATCGGCAGGTTAATATTCATTCAGATTTTGGGGTTGGGTTTTCATTGTGATACAGCTTTAATCACGGATGAACCTAGGATATGGATGCATGCATGGGATACGATATACACTTAAGGAGAAAGGTTTTAAATCTGTAATTAGGGTTAGGGTTCATTTGGTTGATTCGTTGTCTTAGGTGAGAGCATGGAGTCACGATTAATATGGATGCATTCGATTGTTGAGATAGGCAACTAAGATGGATGTGTAACACGATAGCACGATTATATACCAGTACTTAGATGAGTTATGACGTTAGTCATTTTAATCTTTACTGTTAAGCTAGATTCTCTAGTATTACTACTTAGTAGTAAGCCCAGTGCAATTTGGTCATTTCTGAAATCTCTAAATACATCATCATACAGTAATGGCATTATGAAAGCCTACAAGTATAAGGATGATCTTAGGTGAAATAATTATGTTACTCGGAAGGTGCATGCATTTCCTACGAAGCTTCAAGTCTAATTAGATTTTAGCATTTCCTGTCTTCTTCTTAGTAAAGAACAAGGTATTGCATATCTTATTTCCAATATGATCTCATCATCTAAGAACAACGGGTGGTTTCGTCATGTCCTCTTTATAGATATTACATTTCCTAGTTAATTAAGTGTTCGTTGCACGATCCCACATATCATAGAACTAGGTACTTATTTCTTTTCATTTAAACTTATCAGCATATGGTGTATGAGATTGTCCTTGACACAGCTAGACCTAAATTATATTACCTCTACATCAATGAACCGTTAGATCATGATTGCAGCAATCGGCATATCGACCATTGGTTCGCTTAATTGCCATTTAGCGCGAGTAGAATCAATTGCCGAAAGTTACTAGCGTTTTAAATTTGCTAACCAAGGACTGACCTCTAACCAACTCTGTCTCTCCTCGCTACTGTTTTGCTTTAACAATAATTATTCAGAATACTTTGTATGTCGTAACAACATGGATATACCTTGCCATTGCCTACCCGAAGTTTATTTGTAGTTGTTCTGCTGACAATCAACTTATTAGGTATGCGCTAAATCATGATTTAATCAGTGTGGTTATTATATTAGGGAACTACCAGTTAGCGAATTATTGGAACATCTTACAAATACACCGACTTGGTGGATCGAGCTAACTATCCAGGGTTAGAGTAGCTAGCAAAACAACCAGTGCATGGATTGAGCAACCATCACAGGTATCACGACGTTGCTAGCGTGGATCGCAACAAGTTTATATATATATATACCTGCATATAAAAAGAAGCTGCCAGAATCATGAAACCAAGGAATCTCAATTGGTGTACTAATGATTTGCATTATCCTAGTCATCATCTAGCTCAGCAATTTAACACTTAACCGAGTATTGTAATATACTGGTCATACTCATAAGCTATGTCTCTAAGGCAATATACAATGACTAGCTCACTTTGCATCTAACTGGGGATTAATTGATGATTTCTCTTAATACACCGTGATGCATGGACGGCAACTGAGCGGAGAGAAAGGAAGGCGACCTGCAAGGCGGAGGACTCCGGTGTTGTTGAGGATGATGGGGTCGTGAGGAGATGCTCGGTTGGGCGGCGAGGACGAAGGCGCTGAGGGTGGCAAGGATGTGGAGGCCGGCGGTGGAGAGCTTGCGGGAGTGACGGCGCTGTAGCCCCTTCGGTGACGGCGCTCCGGTGGCTTCTCTCGGGGCTGACACCGGAGACGACGTCGCTGATGGCGGAGCTCCAAGGCGGCAGGCTCGGCGAGTGGCCGAGGTTGGCGGTGGGGATGCGTGCACGACAGAGAGGGACCCGCGGGGCGCCTTAGGCACGGCTGCCTGGGCCCGGGCTGACGCCGGCGGTGGCGCTCAATCAAGGGAGCAACGGGAGCAGCGGTCGGAGGTGGCGCCGATGAGGGCGACGCTGCCTGAGCGCGGCGGGAGCAGCGGGCGGAGGGAGGCGCGGGGACGGCGCGCTAGGGGGAGCAGAGGGCGACGGCCGGGGCGGAGAGCCGGGCGAAGGGCAGCAAGCGGATCCGGCGGGATGAGGGGAAAGGCGGCGGCGCGCAGCGAGCAGGAAGGGGCCTGGCAGGGGGCGCACGGGGAGGAGAGCCGGAGTCCAGGGGAGGTGGGGTACTGGGCGGCAGGAGGCGAGTGGCCTGCTCGGTCGGTGGCGGTGCGGCGAGAGAGCAAGGGGAGGGCGGCGCTCAGAGCAGAGCCCAGGGCGGCGGCTCGCCTGAGCTTGGCCAAGAACAGGGGAGGCGCGGCGGGGAGCACCAAAGGAGGCCGGCGGCGGAGCACCAAGGGAGGCCGAGGCGAGCGGGAGGCGACGGCCAGGGCAGGAAGCTGCCGGCGGCGGCGCACAGGTGGAGCAAGGAGCGGCCGGCAGTGAAGAAGACGACGCCCAATCCCTTGCACCAATGGCAAAATGCCCAAATACTTATGCATGTCACAAATTTTTGGATGATTAGAATGCTCAAGAGGTGGGGAATCCAACAGCATAACATGCATGGCCTGGTTTCTTGATTTGGAATGGGATTTGGAGGGGAGAAGAGGATGGAGTGGGGAAGGCTTGAAGAACACAGTGGAGCAACGAAAGGAGAAAAAGAATGGCTCACTGCTGTGTGTCGTGGAGAAGAAAAAGGGGTCCTGTGGTGGGCATGTTTGCCAGTGGAAGGAAGGACCTGCAGACGGGCCCACTATAGGAAAAATATTTTCTTTATTCTGTTTCCCTTGTATTTTGTTGTATTCTTTTGCTATTTGCAAGCTAGTAAATAAAAATTTATAAACATAGTTAGTTGCCTATCACAGTACTTGGTTAGTATAGTCCAAAATAAATTTGAACTCTAGATATTTGATCATTTCTCCAAATGTTTTCCACAAGCATTAGATTTGAGGTTAATAAGGTAGTTAACCTTTAAACGCAATATTTTGTTTATTTCGGAGGAGATGAAATCGGTTCAACGAGTTCTACTTGACTTGCACAAATCGGGGGAGGATTAAACTAGTTGAAACATATACAAATTTTGAATCGCGGGTTTTTAGTGGCATAGGTTTCACTGTTTTATTTCACATTAACCATAAGGTCGCGAGTTAGGGTTTTTAACCGAAATCGTTTTAAAGTATCTATATGCATGCATGCGAACGAAAGAAATCGTTTTTTTGTTCGTGAAAATTTTCACTGACCTCATATTTGAGAATAGGGTCACTACAATCATCGAACGAAATGGGCGTACGGCATAGGCCGAGCAGAGACGGGCCAGCTCCGATTGATGGAGAAGGGATGGTTGACGTACTAGGAGAGGACACCCCGGGGATAACTATCTAACTCTTCAGCTACAGGATGTAGTAACCCTTGCACTCTCCTAGCTCCGTGACATCCTCTTCAGGGGCGACAGAGACTGCGATGTCACTGAACTCAGCGACGACGCGGTCCACCTGCACCCTCGCCATGTGGGAAGGTATAGCAGCGTTGTGGCATGTCGTGCCCCTATTGTTGGGAACACTAGGCCGTGTGCAACCGTCTTTTTCACGCTGGGCAAATGGATAGTGAGGTGGCATTTTGTGGGGCCCTGCATAATAAACAATGTGTCGTACCCATTGTTATCCACAGAATGCTGTGAATTAGAGCCCCCAAACAAGTGATTCAAGGTGGCAACGAAGCTTATAGTGATGTCTTCGATGGGACTTGGCGACTCGGGGGCGACGTCGGAGGCTGAGGCGCAGCTACTCCATCCAGCAGGATAGGAGCCCTGATGTCCATGAGGATGCACAGGTGGATGAGATGCATCGCGGGCGTCGTAGCCTCTAGACTCTAAAAATTGTTGCACCGCCAGCTAGCCTATAGTTCAACTGCAATATAATGTGAAAAATCTATCGTCCACACAAAGCACCAAACTGTCGCATGCCACCCTGACTATCACTGGATCACTAATTAGTCATTTAACAAATAGCATGAGAACTTCTCAGACCAGAATACCTAGTGACGAGTCCTCTAGCACATTTGATAGGTTGCACAAATTCTCAACACCACAAGCATCCATAAACCTATGCACTCTCCTTATTTCCCATGTGGCTACTACAGCATATAGAGGGGTTGAAGGACACATATCACCTTTTTGCTAAGCAAGTTGTTGCAAGAGTGTATGTGCAAGCAACTTGACAGAAGCAAACCATGTGGATCATGGCAGAAGCAATATATCATAGTATACGTGGAAGCAACATAGCAGAGAATTGGTATCCACTTAAGCATGAGGATCATGTTCTCTTTTGCACTCCTATCTAATCAGAGTGCAAGGATCCTGTAATCATTTGTATGCCTAAGTAATGAGAAAAATGTTGTGCTCATAACAGATGTTTGTTCCGGAACAAGTACCAATTTGCTGCAATGAACAAAATCGAATAAACGATTGGATTATGAACTCAAGAATTCATCAAAATTGCAACCGAAACAAGGATTCATAAAAAACATTCCCTATTCTCAACAAACCCTATGAACAATCCTAACATTTTTTGCTATTTTTGTTACGTCTCAACAAATCCTAGGAACAATACTAACATTTTTGCTATTCTCGCTAAGTGTCAATCATACATGATTCCAATGAAGTTTTTAACACCTAAGCAATTCATATGTACAATACAAAATGCTAAAATTAGTAGGGGAGGGTGGCCACGGCTCACTGAGCGCAGGGATGGTGGCAGCGAGGGCTCGGCCGGGGCTGTGGTTGGCGGTCGCTCAAGCGAGGGCTCGAGCAGTGCTCCTCCTCCTCGATGGCGGCAGCTGCGGGGCTCCTCCTCCTCAAGCGGTGGCTCTGGACGGCGGTGGCGGCTCGGGCACCGGCGAAGCCCGTCAGCGGGGACTCAGGCGGTCGGCGGGGAGGCCTCGGGCGACGGGGACGCGGGCGGCGGACGGGGGCTCGGGCGACGGGGACGCGGGCAGCGGACGGGGGCTTGGGCGGCGGCGACAAGGGTTCACGGCTGGTTCAAAAATGAACGCGCGAGGCCTGGCGAAATTTTGCGAAGTCCCCGTTAAATAGGCCCCGTTACAATTCCACTGACGGGCGCTAACAAGCGCCCGTCAGTGGAAGTACTTTCACTAACGGGCGATAAAAAAGTGCCCATCAGAGGAATTTGGCTTTGAACCACTGGGCGCTGATGTACTTCCTCTGACGGGCGATAGAAAAGGGCCCGTCAATGGAAGTCGCCTACCACAGGTCGCTGAAGTACTTCCACTGACGGGCTGCTGCACGGTGCCCGTTAGTGAAACATAGGTCCACTGACGGTCAATGTGTGTTTGCCCGTCAGTAGAGTTGTTTTAGGGTTTGTTGCTGGTTTGCCTGATTTCCAGGTTTGCGGAGTTTTGCGGAGTGAAAATAGAGACTGATTTTAGGGTTTGTCGAGTGGACTTAGGGGCTGATTTTAGGGTTTGCAGACTGGACTTAGAGCATACATGCAACACGTGCTTAGCTATTTCACCAAGTCCCGAACATATATAATTAACCATTCAATTCATCAAAATGATATTATTACACATTGAGGTTCGTTCTGAATTGATTGGAAAGATAGGTTTTGTCGTCTTCGACACGCTTCTCAATAGTACTTCTGATCTTCTTGCTGGTATACGTTAGTCCTTCGCTGTGACTGCGTCTTATGTAGAGGCACGCATCCTGAGTACCTTTGCATCTCTTGCTCGTTCGATCATCAACATCTTCTTCTTCTGTGTCCGGATCGTCGAATTGGTCGTAGTCCTCTTCGTCAACTACATCATCGACTCCGACAATACTCATTTTCCCTTTCCTCACGACAACGCGCTTCTTATTCTTTGGGTCGGTTATGTAGAAGACTTGGGCGAGTTGTTTGGCTAATACACATGGCTCATCTTTGGGACTGATTGATTTGACTTGTCGTCCATAGGGATCGGTGGAGGTATAACCATGGTACTAGTGTTCATATCTTCAATTCTGACGTCTTTTGCCCATCTGACACGAAACATAGGGATCTTGGTCACGGTGTAGTCAAGTTCCCAGATCTCTTCGATCACACCGTAGTACCTACACTTCTTGCCCTGATGACCAGTTCTAGACTCCTACGTTACACCGCAGTTCTGGTACGTACTGCGCTGGTCTTGAGCCTCTGTATAGAATGTGTATTCGTTGATATCATAGGATTGCCACGTCATGACTTTGCTATCGGGTTCTTGTGACAACATTCGGATGGTTTCTTCTTCTCCATTTGACGGCTCCCTTTCATACCAGTAGTCCTTTAGCCACCCGGAGAACTTTGCGTTATGCTCTCTCGTGAGCGCAACTGTGCCCTTTTTCGAATTCGCTTCGTGCAACTGTTTCATGTGGATCTGAATATAAGGCCGTACCACAGCCAAGTGTTGCAACACCACGAAATGTGCTCTGTTATAGTCATCTGATCTTTTCGATCGATACACGTGTAAACTTTTATGCCCGATCGCACCTTTACCGTCGAGCCTGCCTGTGTGCCGCGAAACTGGAACACCTATAGGTTTTTGATCACGCATGTAATCCGTGCAGAACTCGACACCCTCTTCAGTAGCATAGCCTTGGATGATGCTACCTTCCAAATGCGATCGGTTACAAACGTAGCGCTTGATAACCCCGTTGTACCTTTCAAACGGGTACTTGTTGTGCAAAAACACGAGACCGAGGTCTAGTATCTTCGGGACGATATGGATCATGAGATGTACCATGACATCGAACAATGCTGGAGGGAAATACATCTCAAGTTCGCATAGAATGACAGTGATCTCGGCCTTCAGTTTCAGGCAGCGTTGCACCGTGATTGACTTCTGACAGATAGTGTTGAAGAAGTTACAAAGATCCGTGATCGTCTTGCGGACACCTGGCTCCATGATACCTCTAATTGCAACATGCAGTATCTGTGTGATCATCACGTGGCAGTCATGAGACTTCATGCCAATCAGTCGGTGAGTCTTCATGTCAACAAGTTTTCGGATGTTTGCGGAGTAACCCAAAGAAACTTTGACACCATAGAGGCATTCGCAAAGGCTATGGAGCTCGTCTCTACTCAGAGTGTAGCAAGCAGCAGGACAGCTGGTCTTGACTCTGATACCATTCTTCTCTATCTTGGTCGTTTCTCTGGTTGCCCACAGCTCATGTCTTATATTCATGTGTTGCATGTCTGCTCGTGCCTTCAATCCATCTTTTGTCTTGTCCGGAATGTTGAGCAAGAGACCAAGCAAGCTGTCCTAGACATTTTTTTGACATGCATTACATCTATGCTGTGATGTGTGTCTAGGTGAGGCCAGTAAGGCAATTCCCAAAAAATAGATTTCCTTTTCCAGACGCCCTTTACCGGTGGTTGTTTCTTTCTTTTTCCTAGCTCAACTTCATCCATTTCATTTAAGAGAACATAGATTTTTTGTCCGGTCTTCTCGCGAGGCTTTGGACGGATTTCTTTTGTTCCGTCGAACCTTTCCATGTCCTCTCTCCATGGGTCATTCATGGTCAACCACCTTCGGTGGTCCATGAACATGATTTTTCTAGAGCCCTCTAAGAAAACACTTGTGGTTTCTTCCATGCACTTAACACATGCTTCGTATCCTTTGGTGCACTGACATGCGTTGTTCCAGTACGCGGGATAGATAATCTTGCACCGTTGTGAACAACAGGCTTTTCAGAGTGAAGAACTCTTCTCTGTCCGCGTCCTAGACCTGAGCCCCTTCTTCCCATAGCGTAGCTAGTTCATCCTTCAGTAGTTGTTGATACACGTTAAGATCCATTCCAGGTTGTTTTGGCCCTTGAATGAGAATAGATAGGTGCATGTACTTTCGCTTCATGCACAACCATGGAGGGAGATTATAGATCCAAAGAACAATGGGCCATGTGCTATGTCTGCTGCTCATGTTGCCGAATGGATTTATTCCGTCCGTACTCATACCAAACCTGATATTCCTCGGATCACTACCGAAATCTGGGTATTCGGCGTCGATTGCCCTCCACTGACAAGCATCAGCTGGGTGTCTCAACACCCTGTCCTTTCTTCGCCCCTCTTCGTGCCAACGCATCAGCTTTGCCTCCTTCTTGTTACCGAATAAACGCTTCAAACGGGGGAGGACTGGAAGGTACCATACAACCTTTGCAGGGGCACCACTCGTCACTTCTTCCTCCTCATCGTCTTGGTTTCTGCCCGCTTATATCGAGATGTGTTGCACACCGGACATTTGTGCAGCTCTTTATACTCCTTGCAATAAATAATGCAGTTGTTCTGAGAAGTGTGGAGTCTCTCTACATCCAATCCAAGGGGGCAGACCACCTTCTTGGCTTCCTCGGTGCTCGTAGGCAACACGTTCTCCTTTAGAAAAACCGTTGCAAGGTAAGTCAGTGTCTCATCGAAGCTTGCGTCTGGACAGTTGTGGGCTGCCTTGATCCTTAGAAGTTCTAGCGTGACTGATAGACGCGTGTGCTCAGGATCGCAACTACGACACAGTGGTTTTGTCGAGTCTTCCATCAGTTTCATAAACTTTGTGACCTCTCTTTCATCCTCGGGGTCATCGACCACCTGGTCCGCCATGTGACTGTCCCTCAACATTTCAGCCAAATTGTTCCCTGCCTCTCCCGTCAAGTCATCCCTACATTCAGAAATATGGTCTTCATCTTCTTCTGCATCTTCATGTACGTCCTCTTCTTCTAAACATTCAGGACTAGCTAAAATTTCCACCTCCTCACCGTGACTTGTCCAATGTGTATAACCTTCCATGAAACCTCGAGTCAATAAGTGTAGCTGCAACATGCCTCTCTCCCTGAACATTATCGTGTTCTTGCATACACAACACGGACAACACATCTTGTTCACACCCCTTTTCTCCATATCTTCCTCAGCCACATCTAGAAACTCGTTCAAAGTATCGATGAAACTCCGTGTTGCCCTTTCGCCGTACATCCAACTTTGATCCATCGATCCCTACAACAACAAACTACTTGATTATAATCCAAATTAACAAAATAATAACAAAATTAATTCTCTTCTTTCATGTATTACATCGTACCAAAGAGAGCTCGCTAGCGCCATCAAAGAGCGGACTCAAGAGCCTTCCAAATAGGGTAAAGAGAGAGAGGAGGGGAGGAGGAAAGAGAGGAGGGAGGAGAGAGGGTTAAAAGAGATCCAGATCTAGATTGTATATCTAGGAGGAGGAGGGAGGGAGGAGGGGAGGGGGAAAGAGAGGGTGGAGAGGAGGAGGGAGAAGATTGAGAGAGATCTAGCTAGATCTAGGGTTTAAATCTATATGGAGGAGGGAGGGAGGATGGAGGGAGAAGGGGGAGGATGAGGAGGAGGAGGAGAATAGCATGGCTGCCACGCAGTGTTAGGAGGCGCCCGCAGCTGGCCGTGTGAGGCGTGCGAGCTCACCGGCCAGCTGCGGGCGCCTTCACTATTATATGCACAGAAGTATCACTGACGGGCAGCACAAGGAGCCCGTTAGTGATAAGTCTACCAACGAAGCCAATCCAGGAGTAACCTTCCACTGACGGGCAAGTATAAACCCGTCAGTGGAGATCGGGTCTTCACTGACGGGCGCAAAATGTCCGCCCGTCAGTGAACATAGTCCGTCAGTGGAGATGCCAAGCTGGGCCACTCGTTCCTCTTTTACCGATGGGCGGGTATTGCGCCCGTCAGTATAAGTTTGCTACCTGGCCTAGTGCACCACTTCTACTGACGGTCATGATATCGCCCGTCAGCGTTTCCTATAATTAGCGACGGGCCTCCTAGTGCCCGTCAGTGATTATCGTGTAGCAGAAGTGTTTTCTGAGGTAGTGATCGTTGCCACTGCATACTTCGTGTACATGGATGCAAGCTCCTTCTTCATGGTTTAGTCCCTGTCTTCGATCTTGAACACCTTGTCCTCAATCTCGATCTCCGATGAGGTGGTGACCTTTGACTTTGACATGTCGTCTTCTCTAACATTAGTAGTCGTAATATCTTCTTCGTTGACCATCACCTTGGTTGCTATACTTGGCGTCATTGTGCTCGGCGAGCCAACCGGGATTTCTTCCAGTGGTTCCAGCACCATCTTGCCATGTGTGGTAGCCTCCTGCTACCTCCCGTGTAGACAAGTTAGTACCTCCAACTTGATCTTCTATAGCCAATGTTCATAAGAAGACTCCTGCTTTGTTCATAAACCATCAATCGATCGTTTTGCATATTACCTTCATGCCATTTTCTGCGGACTGTCCTAGATTGATGATATTAGAACAAAGTCTTTCTACAAAATATACCTCAGGTACTACTCGTTGTTCTCCGTTCTTACATTTGAGAAAGACTGATCCTATTCCCTTGATCTCCACGACATATCCATTGCCGAATATTACTTTCCCGTAGGTGCTTTCGTCCAACTCGTTGAACAAGGCTCGCTACCCTGTCATGTGGTTGCTTGCGCCGGTGTCTAAGTACCAAACTTTGGACTTTAAGGTACTCACCTGTCGGTGTATAACTCTGGCACCACCTTGTCATTCATAAGTACCACACCATGTGACATGCACGCACTCGGGCACAACCATGTTGGTCGTACTTTTTACTTCATGCAACACTATTTCATCACATTTGCTTGTGACCACCTCTGCCATGAGGAGAGCTGGTCCTTCGTGGTGAAAGTGCATCTAGGCCCCTAAGTAAGTTTTCGTGGTTAACGACAAACGATTAGAGGGACTATCAATTTCTATGGAGTGGTTGAAACGGTTTAGTCCCAAGAATTCTATCAAGTCAATCATTGATGATCCCTCAAAAAGAAAAAGGAGAAAAGAAGACGGCAACATCTAAAAAGATGTAGATTTCCTAGGTTTTAGTGACCGAAGTCACTTTGCGTAATAGAATCACCATACCATTAAGAGGGATTCGGTAAAATTTTTGAGAATTGGCTAATGGTCCGCGGACCTCAGCCCGGATAGTCTAGCCTGAGGGTTTGGGTGATCTAGAGGTAATGCGGACCTAAGCCCGGACAGTCCGGCCTAAGCGTCCGGGTGGTCCAGAAGGAATGTAGACCTCAGCCCGGATAGTCTGACTAAGGGTCCGGATCTATACTAGATTGCCCAGACCCCAAGCTCGAACAGTTCAGTTGGGTATCCGAACTAGTACCGGACCACCCGAACCCTAGCCCGGAGTGTCCGGGTGTCTGAAGGGTCCGGGTAATGTCCAAACAGTCTGGGTTTCCTCTGTGTTTTTGAACAAGAGAAGATTCTTGCAACGTTAGCTTTTGGCCGTTAGGATTTCAAAATTAGGAGGGTCCGGCTCAAATCCAGATAGTCCGTATTTTGGCAAATTCCCTCAAATGGCTAGTTTTTGAGGGAGCTCCTATATAAGCCCCCTTGCTCCAAGTAAGGGGAACTCTTTGCCCATTTGATTTTCTGCCAACTCAAGAACTTCACTCCACACCTCCAAGCACCAAGAGAGAAATCTTGTGGGGAAGAAAAGGATTTGAGCGAGATTTGAAATCCAATCCAAGCAAAGCATTAAGTTCATCTCCGAGACTTCATCGAGTTAAATTTCTCTTGGAGATTAGGATTTCCTAGATGGTTAGGAGTCCTTAAGAGCTCCAATCCTTTGTGATGAGCCTTAAGAAGTTTGTGAAGGCCGAGATTCACCACCGTGAGGAAAGAATCACCAACAAGAAGTCGAGGAGACGCATGAGCATCCTCGAGGAATAAAGGCTTGAGAGGAAGTCAGCTTTTGATCACAAGTGATCGAGCTCCCCAACGGAGGCGTAGGATTCCTCCAGGAATACGAACTTCGGCAATAAACCACTTGTGTTCGTTTGGTTATTTCTTCTCCCATTTATATTCCCCAAGTTTAGTTTTAATTGATATATATTGAACTTGCTTGTGTGATTTCCAGCTTATACTCGTGCTTATATCATTCTTGCTTTAAATAACCTTTAATTCTACATAATTGCAAGAATAGTTAAAGATTGATCAAAATTGTTTAGTCGCCTATCCACCCCTTCCCTCTAGACCGACATCTTGATCCTTTACATGGTCTGGTTGTTGCACAAGGTTAGCCCTTTCCCTTTAATTCGGCTACTTGCACTCCTTTCCAAAGTGACCGTATTAGTTGTAATTGAAGCACTTTACCTTCGACTTGTCGAAATTGCATGGCCTTCTCTTGTCGACAATTCATTTGTTGTCTTCATGACTTCCTCCTTGGGAATGGCCTTGATGACCACCTCGTCTTGTGCTTTTGGACCGCTTGCCACTTCTGCCCGTCGAGGCTTCACCGCAGTCACGTTGCTTTTAGCGTGTATCCTGCTCCTCCTCGCCGAGGAGTAGGCGTGTTGCGGACCCGTCAATGTCATCATGTGCGAGGCGCTCCTCAACAACACGGAGGCGCCCAGTGAGCTCGTCGATTGTCAGTGTCTTGACGTCAAGGATTATCTCGATGGAGAGCGCGATCCGCGTGTACCATGGCGACACGATGTGGAGGAACTTGTTGACAACCTTCTCGTCCTCCAACGTGTTGCCGAGTGTGCGGATGTTGTTCACGAGGATAGTGAGGTACATGGAGAAGGCGTCAACAGACTCACTGTCCTTGAACGTGATCACCTCGAATTCCAATCGTGCCTCTGTGTGTTGGCCTCGCAGATACGATCGACGCCGACCCACATGATTTTGATGCGTCCCACGCCTCCTTCATTGTCTCCTTCACTGTTTGGAGAATTGCGGACAACGTCATCATATCGTCACGCTCGCTAGCATTTCTGAGCTCAACTGTCGTCCACAGACCTTGTGCCTACAGATTCACCCTCATAACGAGAGCCCAGTCGGTGTAGTTCATTGTCGTTAGCATCGAGTAGAAGATCGTGCTGTTGGATTTCCTTATGGCACGCTCCTGGGCCACCAGTTCGCGGCCACCTCGCATCGTCCTACTCCTGCCATGTCGTTATGGCAGAGGAGTGACCGAGCGCTCCTGCATATGGGATCCTATGATGCTAGCCATGATCCTAGAACCATGGAAGCTTTGATACCAATTGTTGGAACTCAGCCCTAATCACGCATGCTTACCGTCATGCACGCGACGAGCTAGTAGAAAGTAGACGCACACAAAAAACTTTTGTATGGCTAGAGGTACGTATCGGGCTTCTCTTCTCTTCCTTTCTTTTCTTCTTTTCGTTGTTTTTCGTTGTGTTTTTCCTCCTATATCCTTGCTCCTTATATAGGTGCAAGACCTCATCACAAACTAACTAGGATTCGAGTTTGTAAGTCTATTCCTATTCAAACTCCTAATCCTATTCAGACTAGAGCCTTTCCTAATGTGACTCAGACACGTAATAAAATTAATCCTAATAGGGGCTTAGCTCAAGTCACCGAATGGCCCACCTATCGGTGTAGGAAATCATTCCGGAGAGTGCTAGGAGGGATTGAGACGGTGGTGGGTACCCACCATCGCCACCGACTCTCATTTACAAGATAATAAATATAAGAAAAACATGATATACAATAAACATTGTTTAGTTATATCATAGTCTAAAAGAAAACATGAGAATTTTAACACCAGTAGATGATTTATACAATATAAGTTGACGAACGGAATGCGTCGTTCTATAGGAATTTCAAAGAGTTATCTTGCCATTTTTATTGAACACGATGTCCTATGTCGGAATTTTACGATAGGCGTAGGTTTTACGAAAATTCCTTTGCTTTTCCTTAAATCGAATGAGGCTAAATTTAATTGATTTGAGACCTTTGGATTTACATGAAGATCAGTGCATCTGTTAGATTTAATTTGACTGATGCAATTAAAAGCATGATCATTGTAATTAAGAAACAATCAGCCCTCAACGGCCCAAACCATTTTTGCATAAACCAGTAACACGCAATCTCTCGGCACGCGGGCAGTACGCCACATCAAGTGCACCACATGCAAATATATGTCTAAGCTAGAGCATAGAACTCACACTTGGCAAATAAATACAGCATCATACTCTCTCACCCAGTGTAGTGACCACGTGCCGGCCTGGCACACCGTACATGAAGTGCACCACACACAAGAACTCATATAATGCTTAACAACGAATGTATTCATAAGGCTTAAAAAGTGATGAAAACATATTATAGACATCTTGTTAATGATAAGTGCGTCATGTACTATCAGAAAATATTTCACTGAAATAAGATAATAGAAAGCCAAACTTGTGGGGCAAGCAAGAGCTCCACTAATCTATATCAGCAAAAACTTATTAGAACGGCGCCAATTAAGTATTGACTGATGCTATTTCACTCAATAGAGAGCTCGGAAAAGAATTCTACTAGAGTATGCTTGTCTTACATTATTCGATAAAGTGCATCCATGATCCATTCAATAACAAAATGAAATGTCGATTCTTTGCTCGATTGGTCGGACGACACTGAGCGTGTTCTTTTCCACCGATTTTTCTTTTTTTTTGAAAAATTGGCAACCTTCATAAATCATCGAAGGATAGTTACATCGTCCACTAGTACATTTATAATAAAATCTGGTGGATCATCAGACCACACCATAGACAATTTGTGAACTAAAGCATTTCGAGCCAAGACATGAGCAGCTCGATTAGCCTCTCGTGGACAGTAGACAAAGGTCGCCTTCGAGAAAGTGGCCGCAAGTATGCGACATTACTCTATGAAAACAGATCCAGCATTTCTTGCGCTTCCAGGAACGTTTAAAGCATCAACTACTTGAGAGTCACATTCCACAATTATCCTATTACATCCCACATGTGCAGCCAAAAGAAGACCATTTCTGACACCTTCTGCATGAGCCGAGAAAACATCAATGGTATTAGCTGCGTACCAGCTCCCAGCTCCCAGCGATGATCATTGATCCTTGCTCATCTCTAATACTAGCTCCAATTGGCAGCTTCTCCTGTATCAACTACAAAGGCTCCATCAGAATTAATTTTCAACATGCCGCTAGCAGGTTTTTTCCACCCATGACGTTCAGTGTGACATGCATTTTGGACTGCTTTGCCGAAATTTGCCACAGCCCATTGATCGAAGGAGCAAACATAGCAGCTGGTTTAATCTTTGCACCGTTGACTATTTGTCTTCTTTCCCGCCAAATATACCAAGAGCCAATAGCAGTAGTTTCCTGAAGATCCAGCTGTCCAAGAACTGGAGAATTCGCTGCTGCCTTGTCCAGAAGATCTGCCATAATCATCGAGCCTGAGCGTTCAGTCCTTGAGCTCTTATCTATAATATGAGTAATACCTAGAGCCCTCCACACCTCATAAACTCTGCTGTGTGCTTTATGTCTTCTGCTCCTTGTGAATAGGCTGGGCATGGGAGCTACGACCAATGTGTTTGTTTGCAAAAACATAGAAAGAAGGCATTTATCCATGCAACACTTTCCAAAGAAAGATTTTCACCTTTCTTGGGATCTTCAATTTCCAGTCTGTTTCACACTCTTAAGGTTTGAGAGCTACCCTCGCCATCTCGACTTTCCAGGCGGTGGCCATACTGTGCCTCCCACTCAACGTGATAAGCCGACTTAACGGTAAAATTCCCTGTTTTCATCAAGTTCCAACAGATGAAATCTTGCATATCATCATCAGGAAGAGGGATCTGCAGAATTCTCTGTGCATCAAAGGGATAGAACAGCCCGCAAACAAGGTCTTCATCCCATTGACCATTCTGCGGGTTAATTAGATCATTCACCTTATCAAGCACTATGCCTCTTCTTGGTGTAAAGATTTGTCTGTCAGGGCTTCTGAGAAACCAAGGGTCAGCCAAAATGGAAACAGGGGCGAATCCAGGATGAATGGTCGCCGGTGTCATGATCCAGTTTGTCGACTAGCTGCTGCCTCGTTGGGCCTGGACAAAGCCTAAGTGGGCTACGGCACTTTGCATTGGACACATGGATGCTGTTAGATTGGGATCAAATCAATTTTTCATTGGAGCCAATTTTATTTCTGGGCTGTGGATATATGAATTTGGGCCAGAGGCGTCGGTGTCAGTTGACACCGGCCCTACAATGTTACTCTTCCCCTGATTATTCTCATTACCAACTCTCCAGATGCATCCTTTCTTGAAAGTTTGGAGGCCTGCCATTACACTTTGCTATGTAAAAGAGGCACCTTTACCAAATCTGGCTGATAAGAGGTCGCCCGAAGGATAATACTTTGCTTGCAGCACATGAGCACATAGTGAGTCTAGGTATATGATGAGCCGTCAATATTGTTTGGCTAACATTGCCAAATTGAAACAGTAAAGGTCTCGAAAAGCCTAGACCCCCCTTTACTCTTTGGCAAACACAGCTTCCACTAAGCAGCCCAATGCATCTTTTTGTGATTATTCTCATCTCTCCACCAGAATTGGCCATCAAATCCATGATTCCCTTGCACATCTTCTTTGGAATCTTAAAGACCGACATGGCATAAGACGGTACAGCTTGAGCCACTGCTTTCAAAAGAATCTCCTTCCCATCCACTAATAACAGCTTCTCTTTCCAGCCATATATACGCTTACAGACCCTGTCTACAAGGTGCTGAAAGCAATCGCTTCTATCAACACCTACTATTGATGGAAGGCCCAAGTATTTATCCGACAAGGCTTCAGTCATTATGTTTGAATTTCGCATATTCCTTTTTCTGCAGCAGCGGTGTTAGCACTCAAAAAAATAATCGACTTTGCTTCACTAACCAGCTACCCCGGACTTGCACACTACAGATCGAGGGCCTGATTTAGTGCCTCTGCATTTTGCTTGCTTGGTTTCATCAGGATCAAAGAATCGTCAGCGAAGAGGAGGTGTCAGACTGAAAGGGGCTGATCTGCAAACATTAACTCTGTGCATAACATTTTCCTCTTTCACGTGGGAGATCAGACTAGAAAGATCCTCAGCACAGATGAAAAAATGGCAATGGACAAAGGCCCCCCCCTGCCGTAGCTCACGGGAAGGTTTAAACACCTCCGTGGAATCAGAATTGAACCAGATCCTATAATTGTCAGTAGAAACACACGCTATAATCATTTGAATCCACTTATGAAATCCCAATTTCTCCATCATGTCCTTCAAAAAACCCCATTTCTACTCTGTCATATGCATTATGCATATCTAGCTTCACCGCACATAGCCCTTCTTCCCCCCTTTTATTGCGCTTAATTGCATGGAAACATTCATGTGCCACTAGGAAATTGTCAGTTATCAACCGATCAGGCACAAAGCACTTTGGGCTGGGAGATAATCTCAGAAAGGATATACAAGGTTTAAGCGCCGGGCCAATACCTTTGAGATTACCTTATACACCACGTTGCAAAGACTGATCGCTCTAAACCGAGTCACATGCTCCACATTATCCACCTTGGTAATGAGGACGATGGCCGTATCGTTCCATCTTTCAGGTATTTCTGCTTGAAGAACCTCTCTAGTGAGATCAGCACCCACAATGGACCAGAAATGCTTGAAAAACACCGCATGCATATCATCTGGTCCCGAGGCTTTAAAGTCTCTAACGCTAAATAAAGCCTTCTTCACCTCTCGCTCGGTATAAGGTACCATCAACAAGTTGTTCATATCTGCTGTTAATTTAGCCTGAATACGATCCAAGACTCTAGGGTCCGATTGCGCCACTTCTGAAGTAAAAAAGCAAGAAGAATAGTTAATAGTAATACGATTTTTACCTTCTTTCCACTCAACGGTTGACATCGCACAGTTTTTTAATCATGTTCTTTTTTTTTCTCGCCGAGGCAAAGTTATGATACAAGGATGTTTCTGTCGCCTAGGACTAGCCAATTTGCTGGGCTGCGTTGCATATAATAAATATCTTCCTGTTCAAGGAGGTTTTTAATTTGCATTGCGATCTCCCTGTCTTTGAACATTGCTGTCAGAGATCTCCTCTCTCATAATACGATCTAATTCCTTGGTAAGGTTCTTTATTCTTCTGCACCAAAATGGTAGTGTTTCATGCAAGATAAGTGTAGTGCACGATTGGTGTAGCCTTCCACAGATTGTATGCCATGGCTTTTATGATACGTGATGAACCCCATCCTCCCCTTTGTGTAAAGGAAGTAAGCGTCTTTACTCTTTAGACTTGATTGCTGCGATTGATCCTAACATCTGGCATTCGGTATGCCACGAATCTTATTCTTAGCTTCCACAACGTGCGTGACCCAATCGTCGTTGGAGTTAGGCCTACGGCAGCGCGTCACGTCCGGCCACCGAGGCCAAGGTGCCGATCGTGCGGAAATTCCCCCGGGCCGTGCGCGCGAACGCGTGCCCAACCACGTCGCGTTCCCACGGCGAGCGACCAACGCGTTGCGTACGTCGCGCGCCGTGCCGTCACGCGGTCGCAGCAAAATCCACAAGCGCTACTACCAAACCGACGACTCAGGCTGCTCTCCGCTAGTCCAAACTCCGCTATATAAACCCCGCGATACCACCTCCTTCTCTGCACTCCACCGCGCCGCCCACAAATTACTCCTCGTCGCCGAGTCTGCGTGCTACCTCCCTAGCCTCCGTTTCCAAGCATCTCCCAAGGTCGTGATGGCTCCCCGCGTCGCCGTGCTGCTCGTGGCCGTAGCCATGGCCTCCGTCTTCTTTGTCTCCGCATCGGCGCAGGACTTCATGGCGCCTTCCTCGGCGCCGGCCCCAGCGCCGGACACCGGCGCGGCCGCTGGTGCCACCCCGGTCTTCACCCTGGCTTTAGTGTCCTCTACGCTGGTATCTCTGCTCGCGGCGACGCTGATGCAGTAGATGGTCGCGGCTTTAGATCGGATGTCCGCTTCAATACACACAGCTTTTTAAGTGATCAGTAGTAGTTTGATGAGTGTTGCTAATTCTTGATCTTGTTGGACATTCTTTTTGTATCTTATACCTATAGTACGCTACGTGCCTTCATTTATATGGGATTATGAATAAAGCCGGATGACCCTGTGATTATCGTCGTGTAAGATATCCTCGCAAAAATAAATAATCTCGTATGAAGATCTTTTTAACTTGAAGCGCCCAAAGCTTCATCAGTTACCGGCTTTATCTGTATTTTAAACGTACCACAGAATCTGCAGTGTTTGCTGGGATCGGTGGCGGAGCAAGGAATTAATGCAAGTGAAAGTCGAAAAGTGGTGAAGAAATCTGGCCTGGACACCATCCGTTCTAGACTCCAACGACTCTTGGCTGTGTTCTTTTTTCATTTTAGTGTTCTTTTTTCATCTTCATCTTTTGTGTCACCCCTCACTGCTGTTGGGTCCGGCGTGTCTCTGGGCCCGTGTTTCAAAGACCGAGGTATGTTCAGCTCTCCCCGCGGTGAAAAATTGCTACGCTAGCTGCTCCTGTCGTCACTTCCACGAAATTGATGTGGCTGCAACAACTACGACACGGTGACAGTGCGCCGCGGTATGGCAAGCTCCGTACGGAGGGGACTTTCTCGCCTGGAAGAGACTCCCTCAGGAGGTGAGCCATTATCATCTTCTCAATCCTTCTCCGTCTGCTCCCACGTCGTCCCCCTTCCACTTCACCCGCCTAGCTGCCTCTGTCACTACCAGGTGTTGTCCTCATCCTCTCGGCGAGCGCTTTGCTCGCCAATCGTCTCCATTCTCGACCTTCGCCTCACCCCAATCCTGCAGCCTTCGGCTCGGCAACCGCATCCTTGTCCACCATGCCAGAAGGAGACGACATGATGTTGCCCTCCATCATGACGCCTCCTTAATCTCCTTCTCTCCCTCCCCTGCCTTGGCTGGCCGTAGATGAGGAGTAGGCTGCCCAGGAGGTGGCGGCTTGTGATCAAGGGCCCGCGTCGACCAATTAGATGACGAGGCCAATGGCTCAGAGGGTGGGCGGAGCGCTGAGGACATCCAGCTCAAAGGCCAAGCGCAGCTTGCAGAAGAGGAGCATGGGGGCGACGCATTGCCCCCTCTCCTTCGCTCCCTTGCGACGCTCTCCTTCCCTTCGTTGGCACACATGCCTTCCAACAGTTTGACAGAGCCCAGCAGTGCAAGGAGATGGTTGAGGGCCTGAGATAACCGGAGGCCACTGCGGCTGCAAGAGGACGGGTAGGCGGCGGGTGGAGGAGGCAGCATGGCGCGAGGAGGAGGATGAGGCGGCGCGGCAGCCCCAGACGAGAAGTGGACGGGAGCAATAAATAGAGCAAGCAGGGTAGACGGAGAAGGATGAGTGGCAGCATAGACTACGGGGCTCACGGCTCCCAACACCCTCAACCCCCTCCTTTCCTATCTCTCTACTTCGGTCTCTCCTCCGTTGCGTCACAGGATTGAGGAATCAATAGTTGCCAACCGACAATTATGATGAACTCCATGTGTACGAACACATCTCCTTACCATCTAGATTAACCAGCTCTAGATGATTTTTGGGTAACTTGTGCAACCTTGCGAGGGTTAATGTTCTAATTGGGTGGCTTCCAGATCGACGGGCTCAATTTGCCGATGAGTTCCCTGTGCCGCGCTATCTCATGTAGAAATTTTTGCGTCCCTGATCTTCCTTCGTCGCCATGGGCTTCTCCCAATCCACTTCTTCCCCTCCCCTCCCAATCTCTCTCTCTTGCTGCCCCTCTATGTTGGTTTGTCATGTGTTATGGTTTGGATTCGGCTTGATTTTTTGGGTACAAGTTCTATGCAGGTTGATGGAAGCGCATTATACTCTCCAGAAATTCAATTTGCTCTCTTCCTATTAAGGTTTTTACTGTTCTAATTTTTCTTCCATCTCCCTATCTAGAATTCATTGTTGAGGAAAATTTGTTACCTCTTATATCAGGCTTCATTGATAGCAGAATTTGTTAAAGAACAGAAAGAACTTCTTTTTTAACTGAGATAAAGCACCCTAGATTAAATTGTAGCTTTATTGTTAGTAAGTCTCCATGTAATTAGTTATTGTTTATTTCTAGATTATCTCATTTTCCGTGTTCATGCAGTAGAAGCTTATATGGAATCTCTATCATCCAATAAAGGTTGTCTTCTATAGTGCAGGGGCATGGTGACCCAGAGGAAGAAGCAACACAAGGCAAGGAGCAGGGTCCGACAGCTGCTGTCAAGGTAATCGCTAATGCGCTACCTTTTTTACATTTGTGCATTATTATTATTATCATCATTATTATTATTATTATTACTATATGAATGTTTAATGCCTTCCAGTCCTATATGCCGATGTTGGAAGTGCTTGTTTAATTACCATTTGGCGTATAGGTCATACCTGTGTGAAATTGCTGAGGATGGCGCTATATTGGCTGGTGTAGAACTTGGCCTACCCACTGTTGGGATTTGCAGGGTTGAGAGGATCTTTTTCTTGGGCTATGAGCAAACAAGGGTGTGTTTCTCTTTATGAGTAGGCTATGTGGTTAAATTTATTTGCAGAGTATATATAGTTTTGTGATCTATTGTTTTAATTACGAGAGAATGCTGGCATATGAAGAGTGGCTATTCTGTTGCTACTCTTGCTGCTTTGGCTACCAAGTGGAGATTATCTGGACTGTTTCCATTAAATGTGTCAAAGCACCATATATGTATTGTTGTGTCATTATTACTAATTCTTAATTATATCTTCAGCTCTCTTCGTAGCATGCCTACTATTGTCATAGCAGCTTATTTTGGATGTGCCGTGTTCTACAAAATATAATTTTCCAGAAATACTAATTTTTCAGAAGTGATAGTATCGTGTCTATGTTTAAAAATAAAATTAAGGGTGTTACCATTTTGATTTGATTTGCTCTCATGTGGCAATCATATCATTTGACAAAAGAAAGATGACACCTAAAGTAGCAGGGATGGTGAATGCTCTAAGCCTCTAACTAATAATTCGATGATAGTATACAGATTATCAATTATTCTCTTCGGTAGATGTTAGTTTGGAAATCTATTGCATTTCATAACAAAATTTCTAGTTTGGATCTACTGCGGTGATCTACATACTACCCTTTCCGATAATATCCACAATAGTCGTGGCATTCATGTTGTCACATGCACAACCAGACCGTAAGATCACAAAACCGTTTCACCGCTAGCTCAGTCATACCCCGCGTCGTAGTCCGCACAATAGCCCAGGACTACCGATCTCATGTTGATACTCCAGATCTAACGTATTGTGGTTAGCACACATGGCTAGCACCACCTTCCCAACAATTGATATTATAGATCTAATTATTGAGGTCTTCCCTTTCCAGGGGAGTATGACCTATGGCAAAGGTATTTTGGCTCAGTCTCGCCCATACAAGGTGTGTAGTATGCGGGATCACTACGGCGCTTAAGCACAATCGATCATCGGTTGCTTTAACCTTATATGAACAAACCCATGTGATAAAACCCGCCTTCCCATGTGCCCTCGGCACCTTTTCAGGGTTTCATCACCTACCATGATCATGCCAAAAAACCGGCAATCAACAATTCCACAATTGATTCACTTTAGAAAATAGGATTTTATTTTGTGCATGTTATAGACAAGAGGGAAATTTTTATAAAATGTTCTCAACGGATATGAACAATAAACTGGACTTGTCTGGTAACGGATAGGTAATGGAGTTTGACTAGTCTACTTGCTGAATTTCGGCTTCTGAAGAAAAAGCAATAAAGTCCGATAAGGACTTATTCCAGAAAATTTCAAGTATGAATGCAATAGCATGGCATTGTATGCATGAGATGATATGTGTGTATTAAAAATACTCTTAAGGAAATTTAGACTTAAATCATTTAAACTTCCTTATAAATATTTAGGATTATTTAAAGTAATAACTAAAATTTTGTTACTTCTAAAGCTTATGTTGATTTTACTTTGTTAACATTTAACTTATGGTTTAACCCTCTTTCCTAACGAAGAATATGTCTAACTCAATTAGAACAAATTTATAATTTTGGGTTAAGGTTTAATTTCCTTTCAATTAAGAAAAGTTATTTTAGCTTAAGCAATTATCTTAATGTCTAATCTATTTTTCAACATATATGTGTACATACATCTATTTTCGTTTCTTTGTTTCTATTCTTATAAGAAAAGTAAAATAATCTAATTTAACTTTATTTTCTATTTAAAGAAAAGAAAAGAAAAATACATTTATGTGTAAAAACTTTATTTCTTGATTTTGCTTCTAAATTTTATTTTATTTTAACCAAAAATAATTTAACTTTATTTTAGCTTTATTCCTTATTTTTAACAAAAAGAAAAAGATTTAACTGACGGCTTTTATTTCCACTCGGGCAGCTCATTTGGCCCAATTTGCCTGTTCGGCTTCTACCCTACTCCTCACTCTCTTCTTCCTTCACATCGCCGCCCCCAACTGGCTTCTCCGCCTCAACCGTCCTATCGCCACCGCCCGGATGCGCCTCCGCCTCTCAGCCTTCTCCGCTGCCCTTGGTCCCGTCCGATACCGGCGTCGCCCCGAGTGCTCCTCTCGGCATCGCCTTGGTCGCGAGCCTGGGGCTTGGGCTCAGCCCCGCCGGCCTCGCTTTGTTGTCGCCTCGTCTGGTTGCACGCCTCGGTCGCCGCCCGGGATTGCTGTGGCCGGCATCGCAGCCCCGCCACCGGCAGTGCTATGCCGGGCCCGCCTCCTGTCAGTGGTGTGCCGTGGCTCCCCATGCCATCGGTGCCCTCTTCTCTTCGGTAAAATCTAAACCCCCCTTCCTCTTCACTCTTCCTCCTCATGCCTAGGGTTCTACCCTTGCTGGTCTAGTTGCAATGCTTGATTACTTGCGATTCGTATGATTTGGTTTGGTTCAAGTCTAATTATGTGAATGGGTGATCCGAATTAGTGTCTGTTGATGCCTTGTGATTAGTGTCTCTAGATGCTCAAATTTCTGGTTATATGTGGTTAAGTCGGCTATCTCTTGATCATTGCTATGCTATGATTTTAATGCCCTACTATTTATCTCAGTTAGGGTTACTCTATGCGATTTAATTCGGTGTTAACATGTATATGCCTACTCCTTCTATCAAGAACTTTAATCCCTTCCGATAAGAACATGATACTGCTATTTGGTCTTTATCCTATTTCTGTAATGCTTTTATTAAGAACATATGCTATTCTTGGTTTATTTTTCAGTCTGCATCGATTGATTTGGAATTAGGTTTGAGGAAGGTATCAAGTTAGATAAGAACAGATGCTGGCTTGGTCTTAGTTGTTTTCTATTTTCTCCCACATATGTGTTTGTCTATATCAGCTCATCAACTAAAGAACAGATACTATAGTTGGTTTGCCTCCTTCTTATGATGATTTGTATCTCAAAAATAGGTTGAGAAAGGTATAAGTCTGATAAGAACAATTATTGCACATGATTTTTAGATGACAGAAGTTGATTCTTTGCATCTGCAACATTTCTGATTATAACTGATAAGAGCAGATACTATGATAAGTTGCCTACTTGTTGCCTTGAGATATATACATATACCATGATGATTTTTTTGAGAGAAATTTGAGAAAGGTGAAGGAAAGAAAATCTGATAAGAACAGATTCTGACAATGGTTGCCTATCAAAAACCCAATGATGATTTACAATCTGAGGGTTCCATTACTTAACAATTTTCGGCTATATGATTGAATAAGGCTATGCTGATGTTATACGATGCCATACCTCATACTAAATTAATTGAGCAAAGCAAGGACTTGGTCTTCTTGACCTTGCTCTTCCTAATTTGGTGATGGCTTACTCCCTTTTACTCCTCCTCAGTTGATCTTTGGGTCGCCTCCTAGGACTTGTCTCCTAACTGTTATGGTGGCCTCCTGAAGCTTGACTCTTGCTCCTAAGCTTGGTGGCCTTTTCCTTGCTACTTTCTATTCTCCAAGGAAATGGTGGTCTCAAAAAGATTGCTATTGCTATTACACTACAGTGTTATGCCATTGGTTTGCCTTATTCCCATTTCTACCGAGGTACCTATGTAGTATTTTCGGTTGTAACAAAATCTTGGCCACCTCATGCTTACTTGATATGTGGCTGCTTTATTGGAGTTCAACTTACAAGCTAAGTTAACTTGAGCCAAATATCTTGGCTATGGGATATATGCCACTCGATGGATGATGCCTTCTGAGTCAAGAATTTGATTTCAATAAAAAAATTGTGGGTTTGCTGGATAATATTTGATGGATATCTGATCTGATCCTTAGCTTTTATTTCTCAAAGGAAATAATTTCTTTTCAAAAGAAAAACATATGGATGCAATGTAGTTTAGGAGAAATAAAATGTATTTTACTATTCTCACCTCTCTTTTCTCCATATACAAGCATAGATACATATATATATATAGATTCATCCGATGAGGGTCTTAGCCACGTGGCCCTCGAACATTTTCGAAAACAAAATATTTTGCAAAGTCTATTTTCAAAACTAGAAATTATCTAGGTCCAACTTGGCATTATTTTTCCCCCACAGCTAACCCTACGGGTTTAGGTGAAACTGTGCCAGTGGAAACCGCATATATTTTAAAACATCGTTTTCAAAAATCTTTGCCTCCTACAGCAACTTGCGAGGTCCATATGGTCCCAAGTGCATATATTCGATGATCTCAGACTTCACAAATATTTCCGAAGGTTTATCTCCTCCGACGTCCAGCATTCCAACTACGGCTCGACAATCGAAGACCAGGTTAGACATCATTGTATAGGTAGAATTATCTCATGTAAATTTTCTTTTCTACTTTAATTACTTTTGTTTTCGTAAATGTAATCATGACAATGTAATTCTTCTTTCTTTTCAATCGACTATTGTATATGTTGAAATGATATTCTTCAATTAGTATAGTTTCCATTTCAATTGTGCATGTGGAATTGTATGACGATGCGTTGAATGAAGGGTATGATGCGAATGCACAATTCAACTCCTCCATCTTAAACTAGGTCACAGCGTGTCTCGGTAGTATTGGGTCAACTCAGCAGCGTGAGTTGACCTAAACTCCTCCTCAGACCACTTACAAACTAACTCAAAAACTAAGGCTCTTACATCTACGTGTTGTTGTTATGCGAAAATAATCTTCATTATGTCAAAATAAGCTACCTGTAAGAAGTTATAGAACAATTTCAAACTATTACTATGATCCATATTTGTAATTTTGTAGGATATTGATAATACATGTTACGAGATTGAATATAGAAAGGAGCGGTGTTCAGTGATGGAAAAACAACACATTCTTCCTTTTTGCAAGGAAGTTTGCACGTAGAAGTTTGAAACTGATGGGAAGCTTCTTAAGCTGGTAAGTTTACACATTGGCAAATTTAGTCTAATGCAGTGGCCTAAGAAATCGCTTTGTGCCTTCCTTATCCCTTTTTCAATTTCTTTTGTACAGCTATTCATAGCTGCAAAATGATGAATATGGTTCAACATACAAGTATCATCCAAATGAAAGTTTCACCCATACAAGCAAAATATTGCCAGTTTGCATACATGTAAAGGAAAGGGTGGAGGGACAGAACATAACATCTATTATTTTGTGTGTATCTTAATTATAATTTGTTGCACTCTGAGATGTCGAAAAGGTGTTGCCAAGCAATAAACTTAGCCTCTTTTAGCATCTTGGTTAATATCAGATTTTTTAGGCTTTTAGTGCTAGCTGTTCATCAGGTCCTATTATTTTGTGTGTATCTTAATTATAATTTGTTGCACTCTGAGATGTTGAAAAAGTGTTGCCAAGCAATAAACTTAGCCTCTTTTAGCATCTTGGTTAATATCAGATTTTTTAGGCTTTTAGTGCTAGCTGTTCATCAGGTCCTATTAGATTTGTTTTCATTGTGTTCTGCACCATATGATTGTTTTATTCTTGAATTTGGGTATATGGATGGTCACGTGTTAGCTTGTGCTTTCAACGGTTGGTCTCTTTGATGTTATTCTTTCCTATTCATCCGTCTCCACTCTACTACCGCGCCTTTTTATCTTCTTACCATTTTATTTCAAGGTATAGCTTTTGTGGTTTTCCTTTGTTTTGTAGGTGAGATCTTCGGAGCTTCTGTTTGGTCCCACTCAGTTTTCCATAGCCATCTTAGTAACCACTCGCCGAGCTATAATTCATCTGCCCAGGTTACCCCTATAATGTGTTGTCATAAGCATCTTGGCGATTTCTCGCTAGGTTGCCATTTTCCTGGTCAGGTTAGTGTATTCAATCATTCAAGTCCTCTATTATTATTCATAGTTTGTTTATTTTGGTATTGCTGTGTGAGATTACTATGCATATTGATCTGTAATGCTATTGCATGTGGTTTCTATCTGCAGTTTGTCCATTGGTTACTTGGGTGTCGAAACTTGCTTATAGTTTAGTGTTTACTTAAAGTTTCTTTTCTTTTGATAGAAACATCAATGCCTGTGCGCCTAGCAATGAGAGCGTCATTTACCCGTCCAAGTATCCATCTTCCAAGAAGTGAAAGAAGTGATGGTTTGGTGACAAAACACTTCATCTTCTCATTGTATCCTTTTTATAAACTTATATTATCACTTCAACACTACTGCAGATTGACCCTCTGCTGAACCCCCTCCACTGACGAGCACAAAAAGGACCGTCGTTGGAGGTGATCCCCGCTGACGGACACCGAATAGCCCGTCAGCGAAGAAGGCAGCAAGGCTGAACGTGAGGACCACCACTGACGGGCAGCAAAACAACCCGTCAGTGGAGATGAACAAAGGGTGCCATAAATGACGTGTCCTTTTCACTGACGAGCGGGTGTTAAGTGCCTGTCAGAGGAGATGGTATCTCCACTGACGGTCCGATAAGTCGCCCGTCAGTGGAGATGAACATAGGGTGCCACAGATAACATGTACTTTCACTGACGGTCCATGGGTAAGTGCCCGTCAGCGGAGATGTTTTCTTCACTGACTGGCTCCTTGGGCGTCCGTCAGCGATCATGGGTCCAGGGCTGACTACAGAAGCGCTGACGAGCCCGTTTTACGCGTCCGTCAGTGGTGATGTCTCTGTATAAAACCTCACGCGGCTCTCGCTGCTAGCCAGTGCTTGCGCGCCCATTGGCCAGCAGCGAGCGCCGCCACCGCCCCATAGGCTGCCGCCGCCACCGCTACCCCCCCACCCACAAACACTCCTCCCCTCTCCCCAACACTCCTCCCCTCTCCCCAACCCTCCTCCTAACCCTCCTTTCTTCCTCCCCAAGCTCAAGATCCCTCTAGATCTAGATCTAGATCTTCTCTTTTCCTTCCCAAAGCTTCCCATTTCTTCACTCATTTGTAGCTCTCTCTCTCTCCCCAACCCAACAAGATCTCTCATCCCTCCCTAATCCTCTCACTCTCTCCATAGATCTCTCTTTCCTTGCTAAAAAGATCGCTAGCGCTCGGTAATAATACTCGCTTGTGTTCTTTTCATTTTGTATATGTATTTGATGTGATTTTCGGTCATCGAGCCGAGGCCTAGTGTTTTGTTCTTTTTCGTCGAACTGATTAGCTTCGTGTCGTAGGGATCGATCGATAGATCGTAGTTGGATGTACGAGAATCGGGCGATAGAGAGTTGGGCTACGGCTTTGAATGAGTTCCTTGATGTCGCCGAGCGAGATACGAGGAGAAAAGGTGGCACGAAGATTTGTTGTCCGTGTCACGATTGCAAAAATTTGGTAATGTTCGATATGAGAGGGAGGGTGACTGTACACCTGGTGCTTAAGGGTTTCATGCCAGGTTATACACGTTGGATATGTCACGGTGAGGAGGAGGAAGATCAAGTGTTACAGCAAGATGCCGAATATGGAGAGGACGAAGAAGACGAGGGGAGTTTTGAATCTGACCCCGAAGAAGAAACGAGGAACAATTTGGCCGATATGGTGCAGGACGTTCACATGGTGGAGCAGGTCGTGCTAGATCCTGAGAATGAAAGAGAGGCTGCTAAGTTCACGAGACTAGTTGAAGACTCGCAAACCCCGTTGTATACCGGTTCCGATCCAGAACACATGCGTCTGTCAGTCACGCTGGAACTTCTAAGGATCAAGGCAGCTCACAACTGTCCGGACGAAGGCTTCGATGAGACATTGGCTTTTCTTGCAAAAGTTTTTCCGAAAAACAACTTGCTGTCTACGAGCACCGAAGAAGCCAAGAAGGTTGTCTGCCCTCTTGGGTTAGAGGTGCAGAGGTTCCATGCGTGTCCGAATGACTGCTTTATTTACCGCAAGGAGCACGAGAAGCTGTACAAGTGTCCTACGTGCAACACGTCCAGATTCAAGAGGGGTAGAAAACCAAGCCGATGATGAGGACCCAGTGACGAGTGGCGCTCCAGCAAAGATTGTATGGTATCTTCTGGTCCTTCCCCGTTTGAATCGTTTATTCGCTAACAAGAAGGAGGCAAAGCTGCTACGTTGGCACGCCGAGGGGCGAAAAACTGATGATGGAGTGATGAGACACCCTGCTGATGCTTCGCAGTGGAGGGCAATCGACGCCCAATACGATGATTTCGGAAAAGATCCGAGGAATATCAGGTTTGGTATGAGTACGGATGGGATCAATCCATTCGGCAACATGAGCAGCAGACACAGCACTTGGCCCGTGGTTCTATGGATGTACAACCTTCCTCCATGGCTGTGCATGAAGCGAAAGTATATACACCTCTCTATTCTCATACAAGGGTGGAAGCAACCTGGGAACGATCTGAACATGTATCAACAATTATTGTTTGAAGAACTAGCTACACTGTGGGATCCAGGGGCCCAGGTCTGGGACGCATACGAAGAAGAATACTTTGATCTGAAAGCGCTGTTGTTCACGATGGTCCAAGACTATCCCGCGTACGGATATCAATCCTGCCAGCGTGTTCATGGGTACAAAGGATGTGTGAAGTGTTTGGAGTCTACTACAAGTTTACACTTAAAGGGATCCAAAAAAATTGTGTTCATGGGCCACCGAAGGTGGCTGAAACATAACGACCCATGGAGGCAAGAGAAGGAATTGTTTGACAATATTATTGAGGTCCGTTCGGTGCCTCGGGAGAAGGCCGGGGTGGAAATCTATGACATCGTGAACACAATGCCCCCTGTTACGCCGGGTAAGACACAACCGTCTGTTCCCATGCAGGACGGCGTCTAGAAAAGAAAATCCGTATTCTGGGACTTGCCTTACTAGAGATTCCTAAGCACACATCACAGCATAGACATCATGCATGTTGAAAAAAATGTGTGCGAAGCTTGCTTGGTATCCTGCTCAACATGTTAGAAAAGATAAAAGATGGACCCAAGGCACGAGCTGACATGGAATTCTTGGGTATCAGAAAGAAGCTGTGGGCAACCAAGCAAACGACCAAGTTGGGCACTGGAGCAGTCAGAATCAAGACGGACTGTCCCGCTGCTTGTTACACTCTCAGCAAAAAAGAGATCATTAGCTTTTTGGAGTGCCTCCAAGGTGTCAAAGTTCTTCCGGTTACTCGGCAAACATCGGGAGAATAGTTGACATTAAGACTCACCGAGTAATTGGTATGAAGTCTCATGACTGTCATGTGATGATCATGTAGATACTTCCTGTTGCAATTAGAGGTCTCATGGAGCCGGAGGTCCACAAGACAATCTTGAATCTTTGTAATTTTTTCAACACGATATCTCATAAGTCGATCTCCGTTATGCGTTGCCATAAACTGCATGATGAGATCATTGTCATAATGTGCGAACTTGAGATGTACTTCCCTCCAGCATTCTTCGATATCATGGTACATCTCATGATCCATATCGTCCCGGAGATACTGGACCTAGGTCCCATGTTCCTACACAATATGTACCATTGGAAAGGTACAATGGGTTGTGAAGCGCTACGTTCGTAACAGGTCACAACCAGAAGGTAGCATCATCCAAGGCTATGTTGCCGAAGAGTGTGTCGAGTTCTGCACTGATTACTTGGCTGATCAAAAGTCCATAGGTGTTCCTGTTTCACGGCACACGGGTAGGCTCGATGGTGAAGGCCATGCACGCGGACAAAAGCCTTTACATGTCTATAATTCAGTACCGAATAGATCAGATGACTATGACAGAGCACATCTCGTGGTCTTGCAACACCTGACGGTGGTGCATCCCTATCTTTGGATGCACATGGTAAAGCTTAAAAAAGAATACCCAAAGAAGGGAGAAGCGTGGCTCTCGAAAGAGCACAATGCAAAGTTCGCAAAATGGCTAAAAAACTACTGGTATGAAAGGCCTCCGACAAATTTTGAAGAAGAGACGGTCAAAATGTTATAACAAGAACCTGCGAGCAAGGTCCTGACATTTCAAGCATATGATATCAACGGATACACATTCTATACGGAGGCTCAAGACAGGAAAAGTACGTATCAGAACAGTGGGGTGACGATGGAGGCTAAAACCGGTAACCGTAAGGACATATACTACGGTGTTATCGAAGAAAATTTAGGGAACTGGACTACACCATCACAAAGATCCCCATGTTTCGTGTCAGATGGGCTGAAAAATATCCATATCGATGATGAGAAATTCACTACCATGACTTTACCTCCCCCGACATCTATTGAGTCAACACAGGTTAAAGCAATCAGTGCGAAAGATGAGCCATGGGTTTTAGCTAAACAAATCTCACAAGTCTTCTACATAAAAGACCCAAAGGCACAGAAGCGCCATGTCGTTAGAAAAGGGAAGAGGAGTATTGTCGGAGTCGATGGTGTTGTTGACGAAGAGGACTATGACCAATTCGATGACCCGGACTCCGAGCCAGAAACTGTTGATAAACGTCCCATAAAAAGGAGAAAAGCTACTAAGGATGCTGAGCCCTACGTAAGACGCAGTCACGCCGAAGGACTAACGTATACCACCAAGAAAATCACTATTCATGAGAAGATTTCCGAAGACGACGAAACCTAGTTAATTGTATGTGTATGTATAATAGTGTCTTGGTTTGAATGATTTCATGTAACGTGTGTACTTCTGTATGTGTAAATTGTGGATGAATTTGAAGTACTTACAAAGCAATGTATAATCCAACTTCTGCGAAATTGTCTGAAATTTTAAACATAGCCTCACGAGGTCATATAATTACCCTCATGCCAATTTTCAAGTTTTTTGACCACATTTAGATTTTATAAAAAATAAAAAACCAATAAGATGCAAGCAAAATATTTAAATTTTCCCAAGCAAACGTTTGAATTTTTGATATATTTTTTGGATAGGAACTAAAAATATACTACGGTACGTATATATGAATTTTTCTATTATTTAAAGGCCTTCTTTAAGGTACTTCTAGTGAAAATTTGAAATATATCGTAAATAACTAGATATTCATTTAATGCGTAAAATATAGCAAATGATTTCAGAAAAATGCCTAACTTTGACACGAACAATGTAATGTAGTACGTTACATGTAGAGAAAGTTTGGAGCGTAGCTAAAAATGATTTTTGAAAGGTTTTACACATGGTATCTCAAATTGGTATTTCAAAAAATAGAAAATTCAAATTATTACATAACAAGATGGAACATGATGAATTATTAGCGTATAATATTGTAATATCAAGTTGTAGTCCAAATCTCAAGTTCAAATGATGAAGAATTTACGATGTGTACTTCAATCTTCATATTTCCCCTTTAAATGCTATGAAGCTTTCTCAGAGATCGTTAAGTTACAAAGCAATGTATAATCCAACTTCTGTGAAATTGTCTGAAAATTTTAAACATAGCCTCAGAAGGTCATATAATGACCCCATGCCAATTTTCAACTTTTTTGACCACTTTTAGATTTTATAAAAAATCAAAAACTAGAAAGACGCAAGCAAACATTTGAATTTCTCCAAGCAAACCTTTGAATTTTTGATATATTTTCTAGATACGAGCTAAAACGATACATAGGTACCTAGATATGAATTTTTCTTCCATTTAGAGGCCTTCTTAAGATAGTTGTAGTTCAAATTTGAAATATATCCAGTAAATAGCTACATATTCATTTAATGCCTAAAAAATAGCAAATGATTTCAGAAAAATGCGTAACTTCGACACTAACCCGAAACGGTAAAAGCCCTAAACCAAAAACACAAAAACACTAAAACCATATAGAAATAACCCTAACATCACCTAATAACATGAAAACCTAAAATTAAACAAAGAACCATCACCACTGACGGGCGCGGCCAAAAGGCCCGTCAGAGCTGACCCTAACCTAACCCTAACGACCATCGCCACCTCTACTGACGGACGCTGACCAAGGGCCCGTCAGTGGTACTCGTAACCCTAACACTGACGAGTCCCTCCCTCTCCACTGACGGGCACCTAATGGCTGCCCGTCAGTGGTACTAGTAACCTGACGTGTCCCCCACCTCCACTGACGGGCACGTAATGGGCGCCCGTCAGTGGTACTCGTAGCCTAACCCTAACGTAGCCTCTCCACTGACGGGCACCTAGTAGCCACCCGTCAGTGGAGGTTCCTCTCCGCTGACCTATTCGTCTCTACTGACGGGCCCTTCATAGGCGCCCGTCAGTGGTACCCCAAATCGTATATAAACCAGCAGCGAGACGGTTGCCATCCCCCGACGCTGCCAGGCTGCTCCACCGCCCGACGACCCCGCCGCCCTCTCCGCCGCCTCTTCCGGCCTCCGCCGCCGGCCCCGACGCCCCCGACGCCCCCTCGTCCGGCCCGCGCCGCCGCCTCCTCCGGCCTCTGCCGCCATCCCCGACGCCCCCATCCGCGCCCCCTTGTCCGGCCCGCGCCACCGCCTCCTCCGGTCTCCGCTGCCGGCCCCATCCGCCCCCTCGTCCGGCCCGCGCCGCCGCCTCCTCCGGCCTCCGCCGCCGGCCCCGACGCCCCGCCGCTAGGTTTTTGCTTGCTCTTAGAAGGTGCTTGGTTTAGCAATTTTAGCTCATCATTGGATTACATGGTATTAGATAATGTTAGGTCATGTTCGGTTAGGTTTTTCTTTTTAGCAAAATCGGACAACAGCAAGCAGGTCAGGGCTGAACCATTGCCGCGGCGCGAGTTTAGTAAATTGACTCGGTGGAGAATGGGAAAAACCTAGTTAGGGTTGAGACCCATGGAAGGTTGATGGATGCTGTTCAAATTGTATCAGCACGGGACCTAAGTCAGATCTGACGAACGCAAACGTTCGTTGGTTAAGTCCAGTCAGCAAGAGAGTAGATTTTCCATTTGTTTAATGTATACCGGGCTCCGCAATCTTATCTCGCACTGATAGAGACACTGCAACTCTTTTTTAGGGGATACAGACACTGCAACTTAATTATTGGCTCGAATCATATTGGTGTTAATCCCGCTTTTTATTCTTTTGAACCGATGCAACATTATGAGTACTTCCTCTGTATGTCTCTCCGTTCCTTTCTTGGTTCATCTACCATCTGCTTAGACATCCCTTCATACAACATGTGGTATTGCACCGATAAGTGATAGGTATGAAATAAGTTGTGCTTCCCAGTGATATACTGATTCCAAATAGGCTTCGTAATATATTCATCTGTGGCTACTAATCGAGTATTAACCTTCTTTCGTTCGCTACAATCCGTAATAGTAGATGCCAATCCTTTTTAGTGGATCTTCTCCTCATCCGCGTCTCTCCATCTCGTAGGCCTCCTCTATGCTGTTGAATAATTTCACAGCAATATGATGAATCTAATGTGAAAATATAACATGACTAGAAACACATGATTAAGCTTAGATATGATTAACAACAGAAAAGCTATCTGACAGAACATGTCTAGATAACATATTAAAGCAAGCATCATCAATAGCACCCTAATAAAATCCATCTACAGAACTAAGGTGTTACCGAAAGCAATGCAAAGAGTTGTCATCGCGAGAAATGAAGCGAAGAACTCGACGCTGAGATGAGATCGATGTAGTGCAGACATCACTTCCCTAAAACCTTATGACATCTTCTTTGGAGTGAGTTATATATTGTACAGTTAATCAAATGGTTTGTTCTTCCCAGGTCCTACTTCACGGAATACTACTCAAGTTTGTAGGTCTTATTATGACATACATGATACACGTATACTACGTTCAAGTTTTCATTTATCAATTGTTATTGTTAATAACATTCACAACATAAAAACCAATAGGATGAATAATGACATAGCATCTAATATGAAGTATTTGGTAAGTACAAGCATAGAATACTGTCAAATCTTCTTTTCTTTATGTCACCACATTGGACAATTGTCAAATTGGAATCTCTATATTGTCAAAGCATTTGAGCTATAGTTTATTTAACAAAATTAGTGTATGAGCAGGAACTAAACTATTAGCAAATGCTATTGTTTTTCTTCAGTTTTAAAATGGCCACCAGTAGTACTCCCGCTGGGTCCCCGACCTAAGCACTAGAGCCCGTTGATGACAGCATGGCCCCCCTCGTCGTGGCCGCACCGATCGATGCACCGACCCTGGAGGCACCCAAGCAAGTTGCCTCCGAGGCAGCCAAGGAACCTGCCCTCGAGCTGGCCGAGGATCAACCTCTCTTAGCGGCCGTCACAGCTAGACAAGAGTAACTTGCCTCGGAGTCTAGCTCTCGCTCTGCCTCCGAGTCAAGTTCTGAAGGGGACGAGGCGCGTGAGGAGGAGGTACCGACTCCAGCCCCGACCAGGTCTCTGAAAAGGAGGAAAGGCAACCAGTTGCCGGACAAGATGTATGTCATCACCCGTGTCGACGACGTCAAAGACATTTCAGCGAGTCCACATAAGGCCGCTAAGACCTTTAGCAACGCCTGCGGGTGCTTAGTACGCGAACAAGTTAAGATTACATGCAAAGAGTTCAGCCAGTTGACTCAGTCCACAAAAGATACTCTCTTGAAGAAACTGTGGGACAAGTACCAGATTCCTGCAGTCGACAAGGAAAGAGTCGAAGCGCAAGCCCTGAAAATCATGGCTAGGGCTCTGAAGACTTGGCGATACGACGCACAGAAAGTTGTAGACGAGGATTGGGAAACCAAAATTAGTAAAAGATGGTCCAAGATACAAAAGGAAGACTGGGATGAATTCATTGCTCAAATAAGGAGCCCAGAATTCTAGGAGAAGAGCCGCTGGGGGAAAGAGCTTCGCAAGAAGAACACATTAGACCACAAGCTCGGCAGCGTGGATACCTGGGGAAGAGACCGAAGTGGGCCAGAGAGGATGAAAAAATTAGCCGCGGCTAGGAAAGCACCTCCTTTCGCGCATCTCAGGGAGCCACGGGCTAGGGAGTACATGAGGGCGCACACAAGGTCTGACCCTGTGACGGGGTCACCAATTTATGAGTCCGTGGAACTGCAAGTGGTGGCCGACCGGCTGGTAACGACTCAACCCAGTCTCTTTTCGTACTTAATTACGTTGCATCCAAATACGCTGTCTTCTCATCAAGTAATTTAACTTTCAGACAGAACTGAGCCAGCAGCCTGGAAGCTCACATGACTCCGTCACGAGCTTCCCAAGATGGAACGATGATCTGGCGAAGGCCCGACAGAAACCGGAGCATCGGGACCGTGTAGTAGGCGTCGGGGATGGCGTTAAATGGGACAAGGTATTTCCCTGAAACCCCGAGGGTTGCCGCCACCCCCGGAGAGACAGCCAGGAGTTTATGGACAATCTGCGGGAGCAAATGTGGGAGATTGCTAAGCAGACGTGGCTACGTATGCAAGTGGCCACAGCGCAAGGCCAGCAGAGCATGCTTCCGTTAACCAGCCTGCAGGATGGAGTAGCTGCACATCCACCTCGGACGGCGGCCCCTACTCGGTGAATCCCATCGACAGCATCACCGTAAGTCTCGTCCGCTAAAAGAGTCGTTATAGTACAAGCTGATCTCATTGTCCTGACTCCAGTGCGGACGGCACATCTATCCTCTGTTTTGCAGGAAGCCACTAGATGCACACTCACGGTGCAGATTCCTGGCATGAAGGTCCCGGTGGCGCACGGCCAGGTTCTCCCAATGCCGGAGGGGGCAATCCTGCACTGTGTTCCTATGCGGGAGCACCATGCGAAGGTGCAGGTGGACCTGGTCCTCAACGACTACAGTGAGGTGTTAGTCCCTGTCGAAGAGGAGCTAACGAAGCTAGGGCAGTGCAAAAACTGCTTCATCCAGTGGCCGAAGAGCTAGATTACTTTAACCGCAACGGCCTCTCCTCGCACGGGCCCCTCGTCCAACAACCCCTCTCCATCAATCGGACGATCTCCGTTGGGGCTCAGCCAATCACCTCCGTCCTTTAAAGACCTGGAAGACCATCTTGTCGGGGACCAGCACATGTCACCGATTTTGCGGTCCCCGGAAGTGTCAGAAAGGCCCTCTGAGGTTCAAGGTGACCCCCTGGATCAACGGAGGGGGAAGATTTTCTCTCCCGCCACACTAGCTGGGACGCTGGAAGCAGCGTTGGCGGCAGGCAAGAGCCCGGAGCCGGTACAGAAGAGGAGGAAAAGCAAAAAGAGACGGGCCGGCATCGGCGAGAAGGAAAGAAAGGAGCAGATGCAGAAATCCTTATCCTTCTCAACATCGTCATCCAAATTATCTACACGGAGCATGGGTCTCTGGTGAGATGTTTACTTACCAGGTTAGGACATGCTCCCACAGGATGAGCTGGACAATCTGTCGGAGGACATGAAGACGCTGCATGAAGATTACCTAAAGATGTCTAGAGATCCTGATACATTCTGCCAATATTAGAAGGTGAAGGTGCCAAGGGAATACAATTTCTTCATGCAAAATGACCAAGACACCTTCGACATCAACTTCAAAGACCTATTCAACATGTACAACCTCTATAGGCTCGACACCACGATGATCAGGCTATGGGCTCTCTACCAAGCCCAAGAGTGCAGACGTCTTCAGGACTCTAATATTGGCATAGTCGATCCGATATGCATGAACGAAGGCTATACCGGGACCCCGGACGGTCGAGGATTTCTTGAAGAATACCTGTCGCATGCATTCGTGGTTCATAAGGACAAGGAGTACATACTATGCCCCTACAACCCTCCGTAAGTCCTAAACTTAGCACCGTGGAGTTTTTTTTTACGTACGTATCTCCGCTTGCTTACGTTCATTTGTTCACATTTACGCAGCGACCACTGGGTCCTAATTGTGATCGTTCCAAGCTGGGCGAAGGCTTTTTACTTTGACTCCTCATCGAAAAAGACAGCGGACTTCAGCAATATAACTAAGATTTTGGATACAGCTTTCTTCTCGGGGCATACTAAAACATCTGTAAAAGCGACAAAAATGGTACACCATTACAAGTTCCCTTGCAGAGTTCAGCCAGAAAATAGCGTGACATGTGGGTACTACACCTGCGTCCATATGGACCTCTTTATCCGGTACAAGAACAAGCATTGGAAAGATATGAAAGAACTGAAGGCTTGGAGCGAGCTGGGAAATCAGATGTACGACTGGCAACAGGACTTTGTTCGCATCCAAAAAGTCTTCGCCAGACTCATCAACCTTGAAGTCATCAATCCGATGGGTGAATTCTACGCCGGCCCCCAATTTCCGAAGCCAAACTTAAGCGGGCATCAATAGAATCGTTGTTTCTGTAATTGAAGAACAATTGTTTCATACTTGTGACCGTCGTGGGAGTGTACATACTATATATGTGATTATGAATGTCTTAAGTGCCAACCATTATGTGATTACAAATGTGTTATGTGATTATGAGATTTGACTCTGTGAATGAATAGTTGGTATAGCCTATGATTAGGAATAATGTAATGCTATAGCCTATTATTATGAATAATCTAACTGTGATTATGAGTTAACACAAAGCCTTTTGGTTAGCAGGAATACAGATCTCTACTGACGGGCACTTACGGAACGCCCGTCAGTGGAGTAAGACCTCTACTGACGGGCTATTATGACGCGCCCGTCAGTAGTGCCACAAACCAAGTGCCTCCGACTGGGGGTCTCCTCTGACGGGCCTTATGCGCCCATCAGTAGTAACAAACACTACTGACGGTCCGTCTGCCCATCAGTGGAGTGACACCCTCCACTGACATTTCTAGGGTGACGGGCCCCCTGTCCGTCAGTAGAGGGTGTTTTGCGACCGTCAGTGGTGACCTGTTCTGCTGTAGTGTTGAGCTTCATGCTAAATCTCCTAAGGTTGGAGAAAGTTTTTCCCAAGTCACTTAGGAGGTCTTCTCCTTTCTGGGACTTGATCACCACATCGTCGACGTAGGCTTGTACGTTTCGGCCAATTTGCGACTGAAGGCAACGCTGCATGCACCGTTGGTACGTAACGCCTGCGTTCTTGAGGCCAAAAGGCATGGAAACGTAGCAGAAAGCACCAAATGGAGTGATGAAAGACGTCTTGATCTCGTCATCCTCCTTCATCTTGATCTGGTGATAGCCCGAGTAGGCGTCGAGAAAACATAAAATTTCACAACCGGCCGTGGAATTAATCACCTGGTCGATGCGAGGAAGAGTGAAAGGATCTTTGGGGCATGCTTTGTTAAGGCTAGTATAATCAACACACATCCTCCACTTTCCATTCTTTTTGCGAACAAGAACTGGGTTCGCTAACCAGTCGGGATGATACACTTCTTTAATGAAGCCAGCTGCTAGAAGCTTGGCTATTTCTTCTCCTATTGCCTGACGTCTATCCTCAGCGAAGCGACACAAGCACTGTTTGACCGGCTTAGCATCCGGTCCGAACATTCAGAGAGTGCTCGGCAGCCTCCCTTGGAACCCCGGGCATGTCAGAAGATGTCCATGCGAAGATGTCCCGGTTGTCCTGGAGGAAGCTGACGAGCGCGCTTTCCTATTTGTCGTTGAGTGCAGTCCCAATCTGCGTCGTCTTGGAGGAGTCTTCAGGATCGAGCTGGATTGACTTGGTGTCCCGTGCCAACTGGAATGATGTCGATGCTGAAGCTTTCTTGGCCGGGGGTGCTTCCTCAACCACAGCCGACTTGAGGTTGTTAAGCTCGGCCTCAGCAATTTGAGCCGTGGTGAGGTTGCAATTTTTCAGGTCGCACGTGTACGCTTGCTGGAAATTGCTTTGTACCGTTATTACCCCGTGGGGGCCCGGCATCTTGAGCTTTAGGTAGACATAGCTGGGGACAGCCATGAATTTAGCGTAGCAAGGATGCCCCAGGATGGCGTGATACGATCCTGGGAAGTCGACGACCTCAAAGGTGAGGGTCTCGGTCCGGAAGTTGTCAGGAGTACCAAAAGTGATGGGCAGGCTGACCTGCCCGAGTGGACTCGCCATCTTGCCGGGTACCACCCCATGGAAGGGGGCACCAGTCGCCTTGATCTCGGAGCGGGAGATTTTCATGTCGTCAAGAGTTTTGACGTAGAGGATGTTAAGACCACTCCCACCGTCCATGAGGACCTTGGTGAGGCGGACACCGCAAACGATCGGGTCCACCACCAAGGGGAATCTTCCCGGGTGGGGGATGTAGTCAGGGTGATCCGAGTGGCCGAAGGAAATCACGGACTCGGACCATCACAGGTACTAGGGCACGGCCGGTTCCACTGCGTTGACCTCTCGATCTGTGACCTTCTGACGACGCTTGGACTCGTAGCCGTTGGGTCCGCCAAAGATCATCAGACAAGCGGTCTCTTTTGTGAATTTGTCATCTTCGTCCTGAGGGGGCTCTTTTTTGTTCCGATTAGGGACGTAAGGCTTATTCAAATTCTTCAAGATGTTGCAATCTCGTGTTAGGTGGTTGGACTTGGGTCCATGAAAGTGACACGGCTGACTCATCATCTCATCAAAGGTCGCGTTGGTGCGCTGAGGACGGCGCGGTAGGGCGCGCTCAGCCGCAGCAACAAGCTCTCCGCCCTTGCGCTTCCGATGCTTCTTTCTGGATGACTCGGGGTGAGCGTCCCGACTGGGGGACTCGGGCGCCTTACCCTTGCCCTTGTCGCCCTTGGTAGCGCTGCAGACGGCCTCTTCGCCGGTGGCGAAGTTGTTAGCGATATCGAAAAGTTCGCACGTAGTCTGAGGATTCTTGCACGCTATCTTGTGGATGTGGTCAGTGCTTCGAACACCTTGGAGAAGACGGTGATGACATCACCCTCTCGGACCTCAGGTAGAGAATTCTTCTTCTTGGAGAAACGCTGAATGTACTCTCGGAGAGTCTCCTTCGCCTCTTGGGTACAACTGTGGAGATCCCACGCATTCCCAGGCCTGTTGTAAGTGCCCTGGAAGTTGTTCACGAAGAGGGTCTCGAGGTCACTCCATGACTAGATGCAACCCAGAGGTAAGCTGGTGAGCCAGGCTTGTGCCGAGTTGGCTAGAAACAGCGGCAGTTAATGGATTGTGACGTAATCGTTGCCACCATTGGTTCTGCATGCCGTGTGATAGTCGGCCAACCAGATGTCTGGCCGAGTTTTGCCCGTGTATTTGTCGATACCGGTGACTCAGAATCACGACAGGAAGATGACGCTACAGATGCGGGAGTTGAACGCTTTCGGGCCCGCATACCCCACGCCAGAGGGGGGTCGGTGAACGGCCACGGCTGGTGGCGCCGCTGTCGTCGTGGCCGTTGCCACGGTCCTCCCTCTCGGGACCTCGATGAGCGCTCCGTCCGGCGTCAGCGGGGTTCCGCGCATCATGATCCGATCCGAGTTGGCTATGGACCGACCCGGCTCGGCAAGCGTTTTTGTCCACGTCCTGACGGTCACGGCTCCATGCGGCTATGGTGCCCCGTGCATCACGATTGGGCCCGAGTCGCTTGTGAACCGTCCCGGCCAGCTGATGACGGTCAGGGTTTGAATGGTGGCCTTCCGCGGCCGAGTAGCAAAGGTGTGGCGTACCCGGTTTTAAGGCCGGATACGTCCTTTGTGATTACTATACTGGTCCCTGGATCAGAAGCCAGTACACACAAATTCTTGATAACATACACATACAATACCGAGTTCTTATTACACAAATAGACCTTTATGGTCAAGGTTCAACATCAGGCCTATTGGCCGAATAAAACGGCAGTGGAAATAGAACATAGCGTAGTGGATAACCCATTGTCATGCCAAACCAACAGGCAGCTGACTGGGGAGAAACGTCCTAACCCTCGAAATCGCTGTCAACCTCTTCAAAGTTGAAATCTTCTTCGTCCTCTGGCCAAATCAACAAGCCAGGTGAGTACATTGAATGTACTCGCAAGCAATCCCTGCAGGAGGATTATAAAGCTATATTTCATGCGGGAGTATTTCAAGAGGGCGGCTATAACCAATATTGCTGATTGTGCGAAAATGTAAGTTCTGAATTTGAAATACTGAATAGTAGATTGTAAAAGCATTTTGTAAACTAATGGTAAATCAAGTAGCATCTCATCACATTCCATCTCGTTCCATCTTATCTCATCTCATGCGGTACACACCGCTAATCAGCTCATAACCTATTACCGATAGCTCCACTCACCGTCCACGGCACCATCCACCGAACGGCAGTTTCCACATATCCGATAACTAGGTTTGCTATCACTAGACCGAATTCCATCCAAATCGGGCAGTACGGCGAATTTCTTTACTTCGGCAATTTCCTTACCACCGACGCGTGGCCTAAAATTGCCCACTGTGGGCACTTCATGCCCATGTCCTTAATCCCAATGCCCATCTTTTGCAAACGAAACTTAGTCTAACCATTGTGTGGCTGCGCCAGTTCATGTCCATGACCGAGGACACGGCTATTCGAATAGTTTTTAATGTACGGCTTTACCCACAAGATGTAATAATACCCTTTAATGCCGAGTACTAACTAATACACCTGAGGAGGCGTATTGGCAGGGATATTACAACGAAACCCTTCGCCTGCGTTAATACTAGAGCCGGACCCGCTAAATGAGACTTACTTCAACTCCGATTGTGCCCAGGCAGCCTGACACCACAAACCGGAGAAATGCTCATCTTTGTGTCGAATCTTTACCCACGTCTAAATGGAGCTCACTAAGAATCTCTACCCATGTAGCACCGTGGGGATTCTCTAGGGATACATATCCTACCTAGCACTTCCTTCTAACTTTCCACGGGTCCGAACCCTAATATTAGGCGGGTTACCGAGTCAAGTCCTTCCCATAAAGCACATGTGGACGTACGGTGGGGGAACTGGTTTAGCGGCACTTGGGCTTGGTCCTTAACTAATTTGAGTAAGACTCCAGTTTATCATCATTCATCGTGTAGCCTTCTGCTACTTCCTCTTCCTTAAAACCACCTTACCTTCTTACCCGAATCAAAATCATCTCCAACTTTATTTTGGATTTTGGCAGCACTTCTTTTAAAAGTCACCGCGGATAACATACGCTATCCGCGGGTTTAATTTCCCATAACCGAAGGTTTGTATCAACCGAAAAAAATTTAGTCTTAACAATAGTGGGGCTAAGCAATGGCTACTGCCTATAACCTTAGTATTTTATCGGTTGGAAACCAACCAACGAATCAAATAGGGTTACAAGGAATCGGATAATCAACCCTTAGTTCAAATGCATCTATCGAGTATAGCTAAATCTACATAAAATATCGTTGATAAACATAGCATGCATGTTCCATAATCAAAATAAATATACTTTGCAAATATAGGATTTAACATGGTCAAAGTGGGAAATTGCTTGCCTGGCAGTTCCTGTTCTTGCTCTTGCTACAGGGGTGTCTCCGGATCGTCCTAACGCACGTATTTCACTCCGCGAACTACGTGTCGAAAGAAGTCGAATAAGAAGCAATCCAAACGCTTCAATAAAAACCAAGCAACGAACATGTCCAAGGGAAGATGACGTTAGGTTTAAGGGTTTCGAAACAAATTGCTGAACGGAGGTTAGGAAGTGTATATGTGCATATATATGTGTTCAGATTAGTGGTAATGCTCTAGGGTTTTAGCTCATAGGTTTACGAGGGCAAAGAATAACTTCGACGAGGGATATATGCAAAAATGTCACATGAGATAACAATGCACTAGATCGGAGGGGGCTTCTTGCTAAGCTTTTAATTCAAAAGTCTTTTACTCAAACAAGTTATAGGATACCACGGATATTTTAATGATGCTGGTCGGAAGGGGATTTATCCCAGGGCTGTTCAAAGGAGAGATATATATATTGCATATGTTGGTTTAACTACTCAAAGAGCTAACCTTAATTCTAATCTCTACTATTTATATTCAAAAAGTTTTGAATCTTGAAAATGTATTTGAATCAAAAGATGGGAAATAATCTTAGGATTTCAGAACCGGTCTTAGATGTTGAAGAACCGGTCGGAAGGGCATCAAACCGGTTGAACCGGCGGCGCAGGGTTTTAAAGATTTAATGGCTCTGAGGTAAATGCGCTTCCGACCACATAATGGCGTCTTCGCTTGGTCGGGAATGGCTTAAATTAAATGCGCTTTCAGCTGCGAAAAATGGGATCGGTTTCGGGTGCGCTACTGATTGCGGGAAATGGTCACCTGGTCGGGCGCCGCTTGCTTACCTGCTCCACCCGAGGCTGGTCATTCCGACAGCCGGTTAGGGTTAAAGCCAGCGGCGCTTGAGCTCAAACAAGGAGGACTGGGAGGAGGCGGCTGTCGGCTACAGAGGAGGAGTAGCCAAGGCAAGAGAGGGGGTTCTCAGCTTAGCTCACTTACTCGGGTAGCTTGGTTGGGGCTTGGCGATCTGGATTGGTGCGGACCAGAGGAGGCGGATGGAGATAGGCAGGAGAGGAAGCTTGGGGCAGCTTGAGTCGGGGTAGAGCTGGGGTTGAGTGGCAGCGGGGTGCTTGGCAACCTATAAATAAGGCCAACGCGAGCTCGCTCGGCCATGGCTACTGCCGCCCGATGATGCGACGGCTCGGCGAGGTGAGTTAATGGCAAGGTTGAGCTAAAGAGCAGGCGAGGGCAGTTGTAGGAAGAGACTTGAGCTCGGATGAAGTGTCAATCGGCAGCGGCGTGATGTGGAGGCGACGTGCGGTGGGGAAGAGCACTGCTAATGCACGGTTGGCACGCCGATGCCGGTCCGGGCGTGCCCAGAGTGGCATGTTCATGCCATGGCGTGTCCCGAGGGGATTCGTTGCGCACGAACACGTCAACGAGGTTGATGGATACATAACTGATGGTTCTGCAAGAATTGGCATTGAATAGCATACTGTGCAGGGCCAGAACATGAATGCCATGCACGACGTGTCATGGCTTTCAATTGTGTGTGGATAAAACAAGAGCTGCCAGTGGGTTCAATGGTGATTGGGAAGGTGAGGGCAGAGAGGGCTGTTTACTCAATAAATTGGAGCAGCTTTGGCTGATGCATTAATAAGATTTCATGCGAGACGTCATTCTGGACGAAGGTGCTCGGTGCTCGCCTTTCCTAATTTCTGCACATAACTTGCCCATGTTCTTATACAATGGGGTTCCTGGATATGTGGAGGGTGCTGTGAGATGTTATCGAAATTTTCTAGAAGTTATTTATAGGGGTTGCAGTACAACGCCCAATATTGCCCTAAGATCTAATATTTCCATATCTCAATATTTTTGGACTGGCCATCTATATTTTATGTTATATTTGGGTTAAGGATATTGTTAGGGTTCTTCAGGAATTTATTTGGAATTTTTGGAAAGGCCGGGGAGAGGTAGACTTCATGATTAGGGTTTTGGAAAGAAAAGATTAAATAAGGAGAAAGGGGGAATTGGGGGTCGGAATCAGGGTTTTGGAGCGTGGCAAGGTAGGGAGATGGGTAGGGTGTCTTCGGGGCTTCAACACGATACTCGGGAACATTTGGTGGTGAGGTGCCGCAAGTGTATCACTAGATATCGCTCGAGCGAAGAGATAGGGTGGATTCCCGGATTAGGGTTTAGATCGGAGGGTTGCGAGAGGGGTGAGATTAAGGATGAAACGCATGCGATGATTAAGATATGCCTAACATGCAGGTTTCATCCTATAATGCGGGACCCTTAAATCGAATCTCGTCCCCGAGATTCTACAGATTGGAACAGGTACGAAAATTTGTCTATTAGAAAGTCTTCTCGCTCCCAGGTGGCTTCTTCCTCTGTGTGGTGGTTCCACTGGACCTTGTGAAACTTGATATTCTTATTTCTGGTCCTCCGTTCTGCTCTGTCCAGAATTTTGAGAGGTCTCTCTACATAAGTAAGGTCCTTGTCAAGGCCTAACTCCTGGTACTGGACTTGCTTCACTGGTGGTTCCAGGCATTTCCTTAATTGAGACACGTGGAACACGTTATGAACTTCTTATAGTTCTGGTGGCAATTCCAATTGATAAGCCACCTGACCTCTTCTTTCCTCCACTTTAAATGGTCCAACGTACCTGGGTGCCAATTTGCCTTTCACGCTGAACCTCTGGGTTCCCTTAAGGGGTGTCACTCGTAAATTGACAAAATCTCCGGGTGCAAAGGTAATGTCTCGCCGCTTAGAGTCGGCGTAGCTCTTCTGTCTCGACTGTGCTACTTTGAGTCGGTCTTGAATAAATCTCACTTTCTCTTCGGCATCTTGGAGAATGTCGGGACCGAAAACTTTTCCATCACCGGTCTCTGACCAATTCAAAGGTGTTCTACATTTGCGTCCGTATAGTGCTTCAAATGGAGACATTTGTAAACTAGCCTGGTAACTATTGTTATATGAAAACTCCGCATAAGGCAGGCTATCTTCCCAACTATCACCATAAGTTAGGGCACAAGCTCTTAGCATATCCTCTAAAATTTGGTTTACCCTTTCTGTTTGCCCATCTGTCTGTGGATGATAAGCGGTGCTAAAGTTGAGGCGAGTTCCCATAGCTTCATGTAGACTTTCCCAAAATCTGGATGTGAACTGGGTGCCTCGATCCGATATGATTCTCTTTGGAACTCCATGTAAACTAACTATCCGAGAGAGATATAACTTGGCTAATTGATCTCCTCGGTACGTGGTTTTGACAGGTAGGAAATGTGCCACTTTGGTTAGTCGATCTATTATGACCCATATGGAGTCATTTCCTTTCCTTGTTCGTGGAAGTCCAACGATGAAGTCCATGCCAACTTCATCCCATTTCCATTCGGGCACCTTGATAGGTTGTAATAGCCCGGCGGGTTTCTGATGTTTCGCCTTGACTCGTTGGCAAACATCACATCGTGTGATAAAACTTGTTATCTCTCGTTTCATCCCATGCCACCAAAATTTTTCCTTCAGATCCTGGTACATCTTGGTACTTCCTGGGTGGATAGAGTATCGAGACTTGTGGGCTTCCTTTAGGATCAACTCTTTAAGCTTTTCGCAAGCAGGTACACACAATCGGTTTTCAAACCATAGAACGCCTTCGTCGTCTTCTTTAAAATCACTTGCTTTTCCCATTTTTATCTTCTCCTTAATACCCTCTATGCTCTTGTGTCTTTTCTGGGCTTCTTTAATTTGTGCCGTGAGGGATGGCGTCATCTCCAAGCTGGCTATGTATCCCTTTTCGACTAAACCACTACTACAGAAATGATTTGTCCAGACGGTTCGGAAACACCGGGCGGGACGGTTTTTCGAACCGTCTGGCCGAAACAGTCAGGACAAATCATCTTTGTGCAGACTGTTATTGAACCGTCTGTACAAATAATTAGTACAGACGGAGACAAACACGAACCGTCTGCACAAATGGATCGAACAGTACGTCGAAAGCATTTGTCCAGACGGTTCCATCCACAAAACCGTCTGCACAAATTACTAAACAGTACGTCGAAAACATTTTTCCAGACGGTTCCGTACCCAGCACCGTCGGCACAAAGCATTTGTACAGACGGTTCTATACCTGGAACCGTCCGGAAAAATGATGTGGGGAGGGGAGAAGCATGCTGCCGCGGCAGCGGAAACATGTGTTTCTGCTGTCGCGGTAGCAGTCTGGTTGTACAGAGGGCGCTGCCGCCTGCTGCCACGGCAGCAGAAACATACGTTTCGGCTGCCGCGGCAGCCGTGCGGCAAGGCGGTGTTGCTGCCACCAGCTGCCGCGACAGTGGAAATGGCTGATTCCGCCGCCGCGGCAGCCGTGCGGCAGGGCGACGGTGCTACCGCCTGCTGCCACGGCAGTGGAAACAGAGGTTTCGGCTGCCGCGGCAGCCGTGCGGCAAGGCGGCGTTGCTGCCACCTGCTGCCGCGGCAGCGGAAATGGCTGATTCCGCTGCCGCGGCAGCAGTGCGGCAGGGCGACGGTGTTGCCGCATGCTGCCGCGGCAGCCGTGCGGCAAGGCGACGTTGCTGCCGCGGCAGCGGAAACTACCGTTTCTGCTGTCGCAGCAGCCGTGCGGCAGGGTAACAATACCCGGTGTGGTACAGACACACAACATGTAGATGTTATGGCTTAGCATTCGTAAACTCTAGAGCGTTCCTGGCGCGGCAGTGAAAACGCTAGAAACAAAATGACATAATGGCAAGCATAGCATGCAGAGACACACAATGTATGCATTGATCTTAGACATAGCATTCAGAAACAAACATTAAACGTTATTCACAACTACAAAGTCATTCACTTGCATTGTTGGGGAAAAAAACTCTCAAGTCATTGAGGAGGAACATCTTGAGGACAATGGAATTCTCCAGTTTCCTTCAACACCTCTCTAAATATGAAAGCTATTAACTGTTTTTGAACAAACGTGACGCCCTCACTGTTGAGCTCATCTGTAGGGAACTTTAATCTCTGCAGAAGGAAATTAAATAGCTAGGTTAGGCACGACGTCCGAACGATAAAAAATGGAACTACATAGTGTAATGACACTAACCGCCAGATCTACCGGACTAGAGCCAACGATCTGCCTCATATATGTCGCGACGTAGTATCCACAGAGATTGTTGCCCGGCGGCTGCTTGTGGCACTGCAGAAATCATGGTTACGTGCACGGTAATTTAGTTTTACCGAATACATATTAGAACGTGCGAGGTGATTATTCTTGGGCGAGGGAGGAATTATTACCGGGAAATTAAATCGGTGTGTCGGTTCGGTTCGTGGTGTTTTCACAATCCCCCCCTTGTCAAGATACTTCTTGAACGCCCCGTCGAGCACCTTCGTCAAATTTGCGTACTTCTCTGGTGGGTAGTCCCTGGAGTCGAAGTACGTGGCATGTAGATAGTCTGGCTCGAGCCCGACGAGCATCCAGTGGAAGTCATAGTTGTACGGCAGAAGAATGACGCGCTTAGTTGAGTGAATGAGCATGGCGTCCGCAATGTATTCCTCGACCTCGTTCGGCTGGAATTGGACCATTGTGCACACGACCACTCCTGGATCGAGGAATCCGATATGAGGGTTCTCTGTCCTAGCCTCTTGAATCATATATCTGCACATAGAAGCAATGTCATTGAAAGAGCGTATCAATAAGTTAGGCAATGTAGTTAGCTTAAACAGTGATTGAGAACACTTACAGTGTCCAGCATCTTAATAGGCTGACATCGAGGGCGTCATGACGGTAGAGGTCGGCTAAATCCGAGAAGTCAATGGTAAAGGTTCCACCTGAATGGAGGAAATGTTGCCGCTTGTACATGGCGCAGATATTCTGAGGAAACGCTCTCTCCTCGTTGGACCTCTTCATGTAAAATTGGTGCACAATCTGAGCTGCCCAACCAAGTCATTCTAACGCCGCCCGTGTCACTAGCGGCTGCCTTTCCGTGTAGACTCTTATCTCGGGCTCTTCCTCTACCTCTTTGCCCTTGGCCGACTTCGTGCTACTTCTGGTGGCCCTACCCTGAGCTTGAGGAGTCGTTTTGGCAGTCTGCTGGCTAGATCTGCTAGATTGCCTGGATTGTGCTGAAGCGGATTTCACCTTCGGTGGAGGACCACGCATTGAGAAATCCGGACCGTAACGTACCGGAGACAGGGGCCGTGCAGGAGGTCGAGGGGCAACCAGGGAAATGTACTTTTTCGGCCACTGGATGAAACTGTTGACGGCCTGCCCCAGTGTCGTGATCTCGTCCTCCGGCGGTACAGGAAGTGTGAAGGAGGAGCAATTCGCATGCACCATGTCCACTGCCACCTTAGCTTTATCCGCCGCCAACGGAACTCCGTGCACCCTCGTGTCTTCATAATATGGAAATGCTAACCCCGTGCCAGCCTCAAGCATGTCAGTGGGGCCAAAACAGCTAGGCACGAGGAGCTTGCAGGGAGTTACCGTCGTAATGTCGTCGACAGGGAATTTTTCGATGACGTCGTCTTCAGGAGGGTTCGGCTCGACATTAAAGTCGTCGGCGCGGTCGTCGTCCGGAATGTGGTCATAAGCGGCTTGTTCGTGGACGTCTTCCACGGATGCGCAGCTACTCCTGCGCCGAGCGTGTGGGGATGAGGCTGCGGGGCTGCGGTCGGCCGCGGCGGCTGCATCCTCCTGCCTTATCTGCCGCACCCGTTCTTCGACCCTCGCATCGATCCTATGTTCCAGGCCTGCCATTATTTCTTCCATCAGCTCGTTCTTCATCCTTTCACGCTCGGCTGCCTCGCGCTCAGCTTTCGTTCTCCTCCGACTCCTGTACGAACCCGCATCGTCGGGGAATCCCATCTTCCATCGAACCGTCACCCCCACGCCACGGGTTCGACCTGGGTGCTCTTTGTTTCCCAGAGCCGAGGTTAGTATGTCCTTCTCCCTGGCTGGTTGGAAAGTTCCTTGGGCGGCTTGTTCTGACAGCCGAATGATATTTTCAGCCACCTGGACGGTTTCTGGCTTGTTGAATGCGACGGTGCCATCAGCCGAGACGTTGGCCCTCGCGCGATACCAGTTCCGGGCCCGCCTCTCTGGGATCTGGGAGAACGGCGTGTCGCGACTCTCCTGAGACGCCCGCTCGTCCTCTGTTCTCCATTCCAGCTCTTTGCGCGCGTACCCACCGCTTCCGAGCCTGTGGGGGGTGAACGTTGCGTGCCTGGCGGGCCCGGTTTGCCTGGCTCTTCTGCACAAATTCCTCGGACGTGCAACTCTCCACAAATTCTGCCCATTGATCCTCCAAGAACCCGTAAGCCTTCGGGTCCTGCCTGTAGGGCATAAGATCGTTCTTGACGTACGTGTTGTAGAGCTCGCTCTTGAAGGTCTTCCACGCCTTGCCCATCTTGGCTTTTGCCTGTCTTTCCACGGCCTGTTCGGTACCTTCGGGAAAGTCGAACTGAGATTTGATTGTGCTCCACAGGAACTCTTTCTCGTTTTCCGGCACTGACGGCCAGCTGGCGTACGTTATCCGGACCTTCGTCCTGGCCAGTGAGGCGCACGCACTACGGAATGCCGTCTGAGCCTGCTGCGGCAATATGGGCACACCCTCGTCGGTGACACGAGTTATCGTGTAGTGACCCGTGGGCATTTTGTTTTTGCCTCGGCCACCTCGCTTTCGCTTCTGCCCACCCGATTCTTCGGTTTGCTCATGAGACGAGGCTTCTGCATGTTCAGTGGGCTCAGGTGCAGCCGGTTGAGGTCCACTGCGCGGCTCATCTTGTCGAGGAGAAGAGGCCACCGGCAGTTCACGTTCATCTCCTCCGGACGCCATCTTCAAAAGACGAAAAATTCAGATATGCAGTACACGACAAGATTCCAGACATTTTCGTATAAAGACACATGAACTCATAAATACATGAGGGCTACATGAGTTATATATGACGGTGGCAAGATAGTGTTAGCGTTTATACTTCATCGTGCTTGGCTTAATTCTTACAATCTAAGGTGTTTCACTGCGCTTTTTTTCACGGTATCAGTTTTCTATATTTCTCTTATCTCTTACGTGTAGAGTTTATTGTAGTCCGAACTATCTATACTCTCTTGTGTATAGCTGTAATCTTCAGTCTCTTTTCTCTCTTTTTCTCATCAGTGCTAAGTGTCTATACGTCAATTATAGTCGTAGTTCGTTCTCCTTGCGTCAAATTCACTCTTCTCTAACTCTAACTCTAGTCTAACTCTAACTCTAACTCTAACTCTTCTCCTTGTTTTAATTTTTTGCAACTTTGGATCATAGTTCACTGAACAATGCATTGCTATGTGCTCAACACTCCTAATTTTGGTACGTACTAACATATATCATTGGGCAAACAAAATCAATGCTTGCCCTACTAACACTCCTAATTTTGCTATGTCGATATCGTTTTATCCACATGATTGCATTGTTCTAACTCATTCCACAAAACATAAATACATTGTTCTTCTTGCCCTACAAGCACATTCTTGCCCTACAAGCACTAGAAGACATATATTTAATTTTTTTCTAATTTTGACTCACATTATATAAAAACATATTTAGATTGGTGAGGTGAACATACTATCATTAGATCTATCATAAAACATATTTCTATAACATCGTAATTTTTAAAATAAATTAATGACATATTTATGTACAAAATAATGCAAGTCAAAGACTGTGCTCATGTCCAAAATATATCTACTTACAAAAAAAGGGAGTAACAATATATGAATCTATCAATTACCACAAGATTATGAATCTATCAATTAAGTTCTCACATAACAGTGCAATGTGATCATGATTCCCATTGCAACTACTCAAGTCTTCAATCATCACAGTGCATCAACATTATAGTGCCCATTGAAGCATTAAAGCAAAAGGATGCAACAGACACCAAGATCATCTCCTCCAATACAACAAACAACAAGATCATCTCCTCCAATACAACAGACAACAAGATCATCTCCTCCGTGCAGATCCATGTAAAGTCAGTCCTCCAATACCTATCAATTTGAGGAAGGTCGCCGGAGATCGGGGGCGGCGGGGAGTGGGGGGGCGGCGGAGCTCGGGGGCTGCGGGGAGCTCGGGGGCGGCGGAGCTCGGGGACGGGGAGCTCGGGGGCGGCGGAGCTCGTCGGGGCAGAGGGATGGCGTCGGGAAGGCGGCGGCGGCGTCGGGCCGAGGGCTCCGGGCGGCGGCGTCGTCGGGGCAGAGGGATGGCATCGGGGCGGCGGCGGCGTCGTCGGGGCAGAGGGCTTCGGGCGCTAGGGCTAAAGACTTAGCGAAAATTGAAACTGGAGCGCGGCTTTGGAAAGAGGGGATTTATTATAGAGGCTATTCCAGACGGCCCGGAAAAGTGAACCGTCCGGACTAATAGTCCAGACGGTTCTCACTATGGAGCCGTCCGGACTAACACTAGTGCCCACAGTTTCTAAATATGGAGCCGTCTGGACTAATATTACCATCGGGACCCTGCTACATTAGGGCAGGTGGGACGCCTCAATATTAGTGCAGACGCTTCTACGTAAGGGGCCGTCTGGATAATGATTAGTGCAGACAGTTCTGTACTACGAGCCGTCTGTACAAAGATTTTTCAGGGCACAAAAAAATTGGCGCCGGCCGGGGCGACGCGGACGCCCGCAAGGGCATCAACACGTCGCACACACACGCCGGCGAACCCACGTGTCGGTTTCTGATGGGGCAGGCACCGTGTATAAGCGCCCGGTAACAGTGCAGAGGAATTCAACCCGAGCCGCGCAGCCGTCTGCACAAAGATTTTTTCAGGGTTATTTATTAGTAGAAATAGGGTTATCTATTACTAGAAATGACTTAAACTTCTGAAAATCATAGAAAATTCATATTAATTCCAATTGAGTTGAACTTTTTTTGTAAATTCATATTTTAATCTTGACAATTTTATGGTATAACTGTTATTCATGTTACTGTTATGGAAATGTTAGAAATGACTTAAACTCCTACATTTGAATTATATTCACTAAATGCCTAGAAATGCACTAAATGACTTAAATATAGCAAACGAACCCCGAAAAATGCCAAATTTTTACATGGAACATGTAATGGTATATCTTGAGGGTAGAAAAAATTTCAAAGTTAACGGATGAAGCAACCGTCACTTTGCCTTCAAATCTGACTCGTTCCCTCTCGAAACCTAGATTCTTCATCGGAGATGGTCCGGTTTGTAAGTAGTGTACGTCACAACTTTTGCGAAACCTTCTCAAATTTTTACCACAGCATATTGATGCCATATGAGGGCACCATGCCAAGTTTCATGTTTTTCAAACTTCGTTTGCATTTTTTCGAATTAAAAAACCAATAACCTCCATGTTCGGGGTCGAGTCTTGGCACCTTGATGTTTGTAATTCCTTTCCTTTTCTTGGATAAGGCCTAAACATAGACTAAAGACCACAAATAGGATTTTTCATCATAATTTCGGCAAATTTTTCATGCACTTGCAGTTCAAATTTGAATTATATTCGCTAAATGCGTAGAAATGCACTAAATGACTTAAATATAGCAAACGAATCCCGAAAAATGCCAAATTTTGACATGGAACATGTAATGGTATATCTTGAGGGTAGAAAAAATTTCAAGGTTATTTATTACTAGAAATAGGGTTATCTATTACTAGAAATGACTTAAACTTCTGTAAAATTCATAGAAAATTCATATTAATTCCAATTGAGTTGAACTTTTTTGTAAATTCATATTTTAATCTGTACAATTTTATGGTATAACTGTTATTCATGTTACTGTTATGGTATAACTATATTGCTACTTAAAGTACCTGTAAAAGCAAATGTTATCTGTCCGATGAGTTGCCACAACTCGGACACCTTTGAGGTTCATACCTTAAGACGATCCTGATCAGACAAGCGCCTTTGAGCATCATGGAAGTTCAGATATTCAGCAACAAAATTTACAACTGGTTGGGCCTTGTAAAATGGTGTCCTGTGGTAAATCCCTCTGCCTACCAGCCAAGAACTGCCGAAGATTGTACAGATCCAGATTTGAAGTTATGTATCTATATGTTAATTTAACACATAAGTTACAATTTACAAACTTAGAATAACCAAACCCTGGTGGCGATACATAACAATCGGGTTACATCATAGAAAATAACCTAATCTCCTTTAACAACCAGCCCTTCTTGATGATCAACGCGCAGGTAGCAGGTGGCCCCTATCGGTAGTCCTTCTTCGTTCAGCGCGGTGCCGTCTCCAAGAGGGAACTCATCAAACTGATTGTACTCTTCTTCGTCCACGACATTCTCAACTCCGACAATCCTTCTTTTCCCCTGAAGGACTACGTGAAGTTTCTGATTTGCCGGGTCTTGGACATAAAAGACTTGAACAGCTTGCTTAGCGAGTACAAATGGTTCATCTTTGTATGCGGCACGTTCGAGGTCCACTGTAGTCATGCCGTACTTGTCGACCTTAACACTTGAGAGTGCGACCCAACGGCACCGGAAGAGGGGGATCTTAAAACGTACGTAGTCGAGTTCCCAGATCTCCTCAATGTGGCCGTAGTACGCACACACCCCATGTTTGTCCTGGAAGGCATCTATGCGGACACCGCTGTTTTGTACCGTGCTCTTCGTATCCTGTGCTCTGGTATAAAAGGTGTACCCATTTATGTCGTATGCTTCAAATTTCAGGATTGTGTGACTTGGCCATCTAGCCAACCAGCCAATATTCTCCTCTGTTGTACTATTAGCACTTCGAACCTGCAACCAGTTGTTGAAGCTGCGGTTGTGCTGTCTGGTAAGCCAAGCCTCCGTACGGCCTGGATTCTCTATGCGTAGCTCGTCCTTATGCATGTTGATGTACGGGGCTACTTCAGTCATGTGTTGCAGGACTACGAAATGGGCTTGAGATAACGACGCGTAGTCAGGAATGAGTGTTTTCCTCCCAATGGTCCCTTTGCCGTCCAGTCTCCCCTCGTGGCGAGACGTAGGCACACCTATTGGTTTGAGCTGTTCCATGTAATCGATACAGAACTCGACCACCTCTTCGGTTGTGTAACCTTCGACGATGCTGCCCTCTGGACGAGATCTGTTTCGTACGTACTGCTTGAGAATTCCCATGTACCGCTCAAACGGGTACATCTGACGTAGAAATACCGGTCCACAGACCTTTATCTCTCTCACGAGGTGGACGGTAACATGGACCATGATATCAAAAAACGACGGAGGAAAGTACATCTCAAGATGACATAATGTCTTCACCACATCGGCCTGCAACGCATCTAGTGCTTCGGGATCGATGACCTTCTGAGAGATTGTGTTGAAGAAGTAACACAGCCTAATGATTGTGTCTCGGAGATAGCTCGGCTGGATATTTCGGATTGCAACAGGAAGCATCTGTGTCATCAACACGTAGCAATCATGGGACTTCATACCAACTAATTTTAGATCTTCCATCGAAACAAGTTTCGAGATGTTGGCGGAGTAACCGGACGGAACTTTCACACCTTGCAAGCACCGGCATAGTTCGGTCCTCTCGGCCTTTTTCATGTTATAGCAGGCCGGAGGAAGCCTTGTTCTGCCTTGTTGGGAGGGCTCAGGTGCCAGCTCAGGCCTGATCTCCATGTCTACTAAGTCGAGACGTGCGTTGAGGCCGTCCTTCGTCTTCCCTGGAATATTAAGTAAGAGACCAATCAGGCTGTCACACACGTTCTTCTCGACGTGCATAACGTCGATGCAGTGGCGAACTTCAAGGTGCCGCCAGTACGATAACTCCCAAAATATTGATTTCTTCTTCCACATGCCGCTGGCCTTCACTTTTTTACCGCTCTTTCCAAGGACAACATCGATATCCTTAACCATATTGTACACCTCTTGCCCGCTGTAATGCCTTGGACATAAAGCTCTCTCCCTCGTCCCGTCAAATTGTTCCTTCATATTGCGGTACGGGTGATTCCTCTTAAGGAACCTACGGTGGCGCATGAACACCGTCTTACGGGAGTGGGCTAGCCACCTACTCGCGGTACCATCCAAGCACTGAGGGCAAGCCTTGTCTGGTTCTTTACTCTGGCCGGAAAGGTTACGTAGGGCAGGCAAATCATTGACCGTGCAGAACAACATGGCGTGTAGGGTGAAGTTCTCCTGTTTGTACGCATCCCACACCTGTACCCCTTCGTTCCACAGTGTTTTCAGATCTTCCACCAAAGGTCTTAGGTAGACGTCGATATCATTCCCGGGTTGCTTCGGCCCTTGGATAAGCAGTGACATCATGATGTACTTCCGCTTCATACACAGCCAAGGTGGTAGGTTGTACATACTAAGAGCAACTGGCCAAGTGCTGTGCCGGCTGCTCATGTTGCCGAAAGGATTCATTCCGTCCGTGCTCAACGCGAACCTTATATTCCTCGGCTCCGCACCGAAGTGTTCGAAGATCATGTCGATGTTTCTCCACTGCGCGGAGTCGGCAGGGTGTCTTAGCTTTCCATCTTTCTTACGGTCCTCCGAGTGCCAGCACAACAACTTGGGCCTCTTTTGGGTTCGCGAACAGACGCTTCAGACGCGGAATTACGGGCAGATACCACACCACCTTAGCGGGAACTCCTTTCTTAGGCTCGATGGAAGACTCGCCGTCGTCTGGTTGGCTCTTACGCTTGTAGCGAGATGCTTTGCACATTGGACATGAACGCGAGTTCGATAATTCATTCCGGTACAAGATACAGTCGTTCGGACATGCATGTATCCTTTCTACCTCCATCCCCAGCGGACAAACCACCTGCTTTGCTCGGTATGTGTTTTTGGGCAGCTCGTTACCGTCCGGAAGCATCTCCGAGAGGAGACCTAGGAGCGCCGTGAAACTCTTGTCTGACCAACCATAGCTTGCTTTCAATTTAAGCAGCTCGAGCACGGACGACAGCTTTGTGTATTTCGGCTTGCAACCCGGAAACAAAGGTTTTTCCGAGTCCTCAATCAGGTACATGAACTTGTTTAGGTCTCTCTCAGTATTAAAGTTCACGTCAGCATCGCGCAGCATCTGATCCAACCTATCATCGTCCTCTGCGCCACCACAATCATCGTCTGCATGTACTTCCTCATGGCGGCCACAATCATCGTCTGCACCTACTTCGTCATCATCTTCTCTGCTTTCGTTGACTTCGGGTTCTTGTTCTTGGACGGTGCCAACGTCTTCGTGTAACATGTTCTGCTCTTCACCATGTTTGGTCCAACACGTGTAGTCCGGTTTGAAGCCCCTAATAATCAAGTGCGCTTGGATCTGTAGGGCTGAGTTGTGTCCGAGAAATAATCTCTCATTTCTACAATCGCAACAAGGACAATATGTAAATTCAACACCCTTCTTCAACCTGTCCTCCTCGGCGACTCTAAGAAAATTCGTCACACCATCAAGGTACGCTTGGTTTGTACGAGAACCGTACATCCACACCCGATCCATCTGGCTACACGCGCTGCACAACAAGGAAATTAGTGTTAAATTGACCTAATAAAAGAAAGCCACCTAGCTTCTCATCGAAAAAAAGGAGCTTATGTAGAAATCGTACTGCAATTTAAGGGTTTAAGGGTATAAACGTAAATATCAAAATGCGGAACATCGGCACGAGATGAAATGCATGTCATGGAATAGAGGACATAAAATAAAGACTAATGCAAATGCAATCAATTTAATCGGAGTCCGGACGCTGAAAATATCGCGATCCGAATTTCTCCGGCGGTTCCGGAAACCCTAATTTGAGTTTTTAGTCATTTTTATTTTTTCTACAATGCAAACACGAGTGAAAATGCCATAATTGCATAGATCTTATTTTTCTGAATATTTTGATATATTATTTGCATTTTTCTGACTAATAATGAATTTTCTATGATTTTTATAAGATTTAAATATTTAAATACTCTTTTTGATCTTTTCCTCAGTAAAAATAATAAAAAAATAAATTCAAAAATAGTAGGCCCTGACAGGTGGGTCCCACTGGTCATATTTTTATTTTTCTTTTTATTCTCATTTTTATTAAAAAAAATTTCCCTGAGGGCCGGCGGTCGATCGGCCGGGACGCCGGCCGAGCTCAATCGACCGCGGCGGCAAGCGGCGGTGGCGCCGGAAGCGGCGGCGGACGGAGCGCGGCGGCTTACCGGGAGGCGGCGGTGAGGGAGGCGGCGAGGCGGGGAAGCTTCGGGGGCTGGCCTGGCGGCGGCGGCGGCGGCGGGAGAGCGTCGGCGGGTGGCGGCGGCGGCTTGGGGAGGTCGGCGGCGGGCGGCACGAGCTCCGGTCGGCGGCGGGCGGCACGAGCTCCGGTCGGCGGCGGCGCTTGCGGGCGGCACGACGTTCCGCAGGACACGAAGCTCGGCTAGCTGGGAGTGGAGTGAGGGAGTGATCTTTAGTGCAGACGGCTCCAAGTAGGGAACCGTCCGCACAAATAACGCCGACGGCTCCCAACTGGTAGCCGTCTACACTGTATGGATTAGTGCAGACGGCTTCCATTTGGGACCGTCTGCACAAATAGTGCAGACGGTACCGGTTGGGAGCCGTCTGCACTATACGGGTTAGTGCAGACGGCTCCCGACTGGGACCGTCTGTACTATTTGTGCAGACGGTTCCGTGTGGGAACTGTCTGTATTGTGCCGTCCCGCGTTTTCCCCATCCTTGGTCGTGATTTGTGCAGACGGTTGGTGTTGGGAGCCGTCTGCACTCTGAATTGTACAGACGTCTTCCGGTTGCCGTCTGTACAAGGGGCGTCCCGTTAAATGCTATCTGTAGTAGTGAACCCAGGTTGAGCTTCTCAAATTCCTCATATAACCTGGGTTGATTTGCTTGGATTAGGGCATTCAGCGTGGCCGGCTTTCTACTAAGTGCATCGGCCACTACATTTGCCTTTCCGGGATGGTAATGAACTCCTAGATCGTAATCCTTGATTAATTCTAACCATCTTCTTTGTCTCATGTTCAGGTTCATCTGGGTGAAAATATATTTCAGGCTCTTATGATCCGTATATATCTCACAATGGTTGCCGATGAGGTAATGCCGCCATATCTTCAAGGCGTGTACCACAGCGGCTAATTCCAACTCATGGGTTGGATAATTCACTTCGTGGGGTCGCAGTTGGCGAGCGGCATATGCAACTACTTTTCCTTCCTGCATGAGCACACACCCAAGTCCATGTTGGGATGCGTCACAGTAGACATCAAAACTCTTCTGCAGATCAGGCAATGTCAATACCGGGGCTGAAGTTAACCTTTTCTTCATTTCCTGAAAACTATCCTCACACTTTTGAGTCCATTCGAACTTCTGGTCTTTCTTGAGCAATTGCGTCATTGGTCTGGCCAGCTTTGAAAATCCTTCGATGAAACGGCGGTAGTATCCTGCCAGACCTAGGAAGCTTCGAATCTCAGTCACTGACTTTGGTGGCTTCCAATCTAGGACAGCCTTAACTTTGTCTAGGTCTACAGCTATTCCTCCTGTAGATACTATGTGTTTGAGGAATCCGACTTCTCTTAACCAGAATTCGCACTTGCTGAACTTGGCATACAATTGGTGTTCCCTTAGCTTGTCCAAAATTGTTCGCAAGTGGTGTCGGTGTTCTTCGTCCGATTTGGAGTAGACCAAGATATCGTCGATAAACACCACTACGAATTTATCCAAGTATTCCATGAACACCTTGTTCATTAAGTTCATGAAGTATGCCGGGGCATTAGTTAGACCGAAAGGCATGACGGTATACTCGTATAATCCATAGCGTGTGGTGAAGGCAGTTTTCGGTATGTCCTGTTCTCGAATTTTTAACTGATGATAACCTGATCTCAGGTCTATCTTAGAGAACACTTGAGCTCCATTCATCTGGTCAAATAAATCATCTATTCGAGGAAGAGGGTATTTGTTTTGATGGTAACCTCGTTCAATGCTCTATAGTCCACACACATGCGGAGAGACTTGTCCTTCTTTTCGACAAATAGCACTGGTGATCCCCATGATGATGCACTTGGTCTAATGAATCCTTTGCCTTGAAGTTCTTCCAACTGTTGCTTTAGTTCATCCAAAAGGTCTTTTGACATACGATAGGGTCTCTTTGCAATTGGTGCTGTCCCTGGCACTAACTCAATAACAAACTCTAAGTCTCGATCTGGTGGCATCCCAGGCAGTTCTCATGGGAATACGTCAGGGTATTCCTATACCATAGGAACTTGGTCGACTTCCGGTGTAGTCAACTGATTGAGGGTATTACGGTGGACAGTTGGTGACTCGGGGTGAAACTGAACTGTTTCTCCTAAGGCATTGGTGAGTTTCACAGTCTTAGTTTCAAAGTTGATGTTGCCTTTGAATCTGGGTAGCCAATCCACTCCTAGGATTACATCTATGTCTTCGGATCTTAGTACGATCAGATTGGCTAAGAACTCTACCCCCCTTATGAGGATGCTTATATTATTGCAATAAAATCTGGTTTTAATTTCCGATCCTGGGGTTCGGACGCGCATGGGGGTTTCCATAAGATGAACTTCTAGGTGATTTCTATCCACGAATCTTTTTGAAATAAATGAATGTGATGCCCCCGAATCAAATAAAACTATTGCAGATACGGTATTAACAGGGAACGTACCAATTACAACGTCTTGAGCATCCTGTGCTTCTTCCGCATCCACATGGTTGACTTGTCCTTTGCTATAGCTTTGCTTCCCTTTGGACTCCTGGCTTCTAGTCTGCATAGTGTGGCCTTGAGAACGTTGGTCAGCCGGCTCTTTCGGCTTTTTAGGACATTGGACAGCAAAGTGTCCTAGTTCTCCGCAGTTGTAGCAGTTACGGTTTTGAAGTTTCTGATTTGAGTCTCCAGTAGGATGGTTGGGGGCGCTGCTTTTCTGATTTCCTTACGGGTTATAGGATTTGTACTATGGGACAGGAGGGTTAGTCCTATAGTATTGTGGCGCAGTAGTCCTAGGAACAAATTTTTTCTCATGGCGGGGTCGCTGATGTGGCTCTCCCGGAGTAAATGGTCTATCGTTCTTTCATTTACGCGTGTCAATCAGACCACGACGCTTTGCCTCCACATTTAGTGCGGTATTGATCAAATCTTGTAATTCTATAAATTTCTGAGAGGCTAACTGGTATTGAAGGATTGGTTGTAGGCCATTCATGAACTGTTCCACTTGCGCGTGCTCGGGTTTCATATCTTCTTCCGCATAGCGAGCCAATTGGGTGAACTTGTGCAGATACTCTGTAATGGTCATGTTTCCTTGTTTTAAATCATAAAACTCCTTCTTCTTGATTCCGACCAAGCTGGCTGGAATATGATGCTTACGGAATATTTCCTTGAACATGTTCCATGTAATCTCAGTCTGTTTGGACTGAGCGCTTTTAACTCTCTTCCACCAGGCTGCGGCGGGTCCTTGCAAATATTGCGTAGCAAAAGGTACTTTATCCCGCTCGTCACATCTGGCTACTTCTAGTTTTTCCTCTATCACTAACAACCAGTCATCCGCATCTAAAGGCTCAGTGGAATAGGTGAAAATGGGTGGAGAAGTTCGTTGGAACTCTGAAAGCTTGTTTCCTTTTCCAGATGGGCTATTGTTCTGTATCATTTGTTGTACTGCGTTGTTGGTAGCCAAACAAGTTTGTCCCAACATTTTGATCATTTTAGAGTTCGATGGCCCTTCCAGCAGTGGTTTTGGTGGTGGGTGAGCGGACTCGGCGCAATGCGGGTCTTGATCTTCATTCCGACTCCGAACAGCTCGGGGTCTCTTTGGTCCCTTGGCAGTGGATTTGGTGCAGCGATTAGCTTGGGGCTCCCTAGGGCGTGACACGGTCCCTTGGGATCCAGCAGGAACTCTGGAGTGTGCGGGGCTATTAGGCTTCTGAAGGCATGCTGGGGCACTCATTTCCGGCCTCAAGGCTGGAGGGTTCCTGACAGGGTAGCTCATATTGTGCTTGACCTGCATTGGTACGGCTTGCCTTTGTCAAGATTTGTATGTTTTTAGCAGGAGAAATAAGGGGGAGGAATGGGGGTGGTATGACACAAGACCAGAGATCGACCATAACACAACACTTTTTCAAGGGTTGGGGTAACCAACCAAGATCCAAATAAAACACCGAAAGAACATACAATAGCAATACCAGGGTGGTGTCCAGTGACACCTTTCCATATACAACATTGTGCCTAAGGGCACGGGGCTAAGCCCTAATACAAACAACATGGAAATAGGACCCTAAGTTTACTATTAAGTGGGAGTGACTATTCTGCTCCTCACACTTCTAGTCCACCTGGTCTACATCCAGGTTGGAGGGCTGGATCAGGGGTATCTCCCCGTGGGCGTCTCCATTTTCGGAGGGCATTGGTGTGTTCCGGGATGTGGAGGGGTTCCTGCGGCGATGTGCGGCTCGGGTGGAGGCCGCGTACACCGAGAACAGCCTGAGATACTCGGTGGAAAGAGCAGGGAAGGGATTGCCATCTACCACTACGGGTATTCCTGGCAGGGGTGGGTCTCCTGATACGGAGGCGCGAGCAGATGTTGAGGTGGGGTCCCGAGCACGAGATCTTGGCCGTGCGAGGGGTGTGGCTAGGACAAGAGTATCAGCTAGTTGGGTGAAGACTTCGGTCATGGCGACCAGATACCAGGTGAGATGCACCACGGCTACATCTTGTTCCATTTGGGTGCTGGTGAAGGATGCATTCTCTCCCAGGGTACGGCTGGGGTAGAACCGGAAAGCTCTGCAATTCATGCTCGGAATCATTTGGCGAAGACGGGAGGTAGCCTCCCATGCAGCTATTTGCATGGCTAGGTCAGGGTCGGGCACTGGTCTGCCAATAAAGTGGAAGGTCACTGCGTCGTCGACACCATCTTGATAGATGTGTACTTCAGCCCAGTACACGCTTGCGTTGGTGGTCTCCTCCTGGTAGACGTCGTATTCCGGTCGCTGGGAGGCTCGGAGAGCTCTATGGGCGACCGTCCACAGGATGTCTACAAATCCTGCGAGCTCGGGAGCTGTGGTTTCGTTGTAGAGGGTTCCGCGGGACATGGCTTCCACTTGGGGTTGCCTGAGGGGAGAAGAGAAAAGACTGTGGCTGCTGGCTTCAAGGGCAGCTAGGAGTGGTGAGGTGAGAAAAGAGACTCAGGGTATTTATAGGGCGGATGGGAGTGGCTTGGGTCATAAGGGAGAATAGCCTTTTACACTGGGATAAGACACTTATCTACCCTCATTACTGAGGGATGATCGAAACGTCTTATCCCAGCTCGGGCTTCGCATTTTGAAAGACGGGTGAGAGGGATTTGCGGGTATGAATGGATCAGATTTTTTTTTAAACACTAGGCCGAGTGGGCCATTTTATTTAATAGGTGGACACGATACACACCTATGGTGTGTCGTACACCACATAGCATACATAAGGTTTAGTACATTACACAAGACCTGACGTACTGCTAGCGCCCACTTATTTATTTTACACGACGCTAGCTCATGGTGGTAGACAACTACAAACCCTCGGATCTAAGACGTGATCTGGACTTCCTCGTCATCTTCAGCTGTGGCTGGCACCAGTTCCTCGGTATCCTCTTCTTCATCAGAGTCCTGAACATCAATAGATCCATAGAGTGGCGTAGGACTCGGTATCTCGGGAAGGACACGAGAAGTCCCGGCTCCTGATGTGAACTGACGTATGTATTCGCGGGCGTTACCGCAGCGTCTCTTCGGCGGAGGCGGCGGCTCGTTCACCACCGGAATGTCCCGGGGTTCTAGAGGTACTTCATTTGTGGTAGTAGTCCTTTCCTGATGATTAGTGGCCTGCTCCAGCAATGTTTTCACACGTAGCAGTTCCTTGCGCACATCCTCCAGCTCTACCAGAGCGCAGTGAAGTAGTGAATCCTGGGCCTGCACGTAGTGGGCTAAGTTTGTCACGGCAGGGTCGTTCTCTGCCAGGGGTGGGGTGTACCAGCGGACATCCTCCTGGATTGGATACTGCGGAATGTACCTCATGGCCCTGAAAATTCCCATTTCTGGCATCTCGTGGTGGAGGTGCACAAGTGCTTTGTAGGCCACCAGATGTACTGCTTGAATGTATGACCAGCTACAGGGTCCCACAAAGTTGTAAGTCTGGTTGTCTGCATTCCTTAATCCAATTATGAGTACCCTGGCCCAATACTCAGTCACAGTATCTGATATCTTCTCTTGGAAAACATGGTACTCAGGGTTGGCGTTGTATCCACAACGTTCCAATGCCTCCCGAAGCAGTCGTGGGCATCCGTCGGTATTGATGGCACAGGTTTCTCCGAACAACTCCATCGTTCTATCTACAAAATTTTCAAAATTAAAAACAAGGTGAGTTTTAGATATTCAGAGTTTTGCTTGGGGAAAGATGAGTTTTAGAGAGGGGAAGAATACTAGAACTTATACTTAAATAATTTCATTTTTCAAGAATTTTGGAAAATACCTATGTCCTAGGTTTGTCTAACGGCCATGCTAACTAGGGTTTTCCTACAGTCAGTATGCTCTGATACCAAGCTTGTGGCGTACCTGGTTTTAAGGCCGGATACGTCCTTTGTGATTACTGTACTGGTCCCTGGATCAGTAGCCAGTACACACAAATTCTTGATAACATACACATACAATACCGAGTTCTTATTACACAAATAGACCTTTATGGTCAAGGTTCAACATCAGGCCTATTGGCCGAATAAAACAGCAGTGGAAATAGAACATAGCGTAGTGGATAACCCATTGTCATGCCAAACCAACAGGCAGCTGACTGGGGAGAAACGTCCTAACCCTCGAAATCGCTGTCAACCTCTTCAAAGTTGAAATCTTCTTCGTCCTCTGGCCAAATCAACAAGCCAGGTGAGTACATTGAATGTACTCGCAAGCAATCCCCGCAGGAGGATTATAAAGCTATATTTCATGCAGGAGTATTTCAAGAGGGCAGCTATAACCTATGTTGCTGATTGTGCGAAAATGTAAGTTCTGAATTTGAAATACTGAATAGTAGATTGTAAAAGCATTTTGTAAACTAATGGTAAATCAAGTAGCATCTCATCACATTCCATCTCGTCCCATCTTATCTCATCTCATGCGGTACACACCGCTAATCAGCTCATAACCTATTACCGATAGCTCCACTCACCGTCCACGGCACCATCCACCGAACGGCAGTTTCCACATATCCGATAACTAGGTTTTCTATCACTAGACCGAATTCCATCCACATCGGGCAGTACGGCGAATTTCTTTACTTCGGTAATTTCCTTACCACCGACGCGTGGCCTAAAATTGCCCACTGTGGGCACTTCATGCCCACGTCCTTAATCCCAATGCCCATCTTTTGCAAACGAAACTTAGTCTAACCAGTGTGTGGCTGCGCCAGTTCATGTCCATGACCGAGGACACGGCTATTCGAATAGTTTTTAACACTCTGCAGAGGTTGTACGGCTTTACCCACAAGATGTAATAATACCCTTTAATGCCGAGTACTAACTAATACACTTGAGGAGGCGTATTGGCAGGGATATTACAACGAAACCCTTCGCCTGCGTTAATACTAGAGCCGGACCCGCTAAATGAGACTTACCTCAACTCCGATTGTGCCCAGGCAGCCTGACACCACAAACCGGAGAAACGCTCATCTTTGTGTCGAATCTTTACCCATGTCTAAATGGAGCTCACTAAGAATCTCTACCCATGTAGCACCGTGGAGATTCTCTAGGGATACATATCCTACCTAGCACTTCCTTCTAACTTCCCACGGGTCCGAACCCTAACATTAGGCGGGTTACCGAGTCAAGTCCTTCCCATAAAGGACATGTGGACGTACGGTGGGGGAACTGGTTTAGCGGCACTTGGGCTTGGTCCTTAACTGATTTGAGTAAGACTCTAGTTTATCATCATTCACCGTGTAGCCTTCTGCTACTTCTTCTTCCTTCAAACCACCTTACCTTCTTACTCGAATCAAAATCATCTCCAACTTTATTTTGGATTTTGGCAGCACTTCTTTTAAAAGTCACCGCGGATAACATACGCTATCCGCGGGTTTAATTTCCCATACCCGAAGGTTTGTATCAACTGAACAAAATTTTAGTCTTAACTATAGCGGGGCTAAGCAATGGCTACTGCCTATAACCTTAGTATTTTGTCGGTTGGAAACCAACCAACGAATCAACTAGTGTTACAAGGAATCGGATAATCAACCCTTAGTTCAAATGCATCTATCGGGTATAGCTAAATCTACATAAAATATCGTTGATAAACATAGCATGCATGTTCCATAATCAAAATAAATATACTTTGCAAATATAGGATTTAACATGGTCAAAGTGGGAAATTGCTTGCCAGGCAGTTCCTGTTCTTGCTCTTGCTGCGGGCGTGACTCCGGGTCGTCCTGACGCACGTATTTCACTCCGCGAACTACGTGTCGAAAGAAGTCGAATAAGAAGCAATCCAAACGCTTCAATAAAAACCAAGCAACGAACATGTCCAAGGGAAGATGACGTTAGGTTTAAGGGTTTCGAAACAAATTGCTGAACGGAGGTTAGGAAGTGTATATGTGCATATATATGTGTTCAGATTAGTGGTAATGCTCTAGGGTTTTAGCTCATAGGTTTACGAGGTCAAAGAATAACTTCGACGAGGGATATATGCAAAAATGTCACATGAGATAACAATGCACTAGATCGGAGGGGAGTTCTTGCTAAGCTTTTAATTCAAAAGTCTTTTACTCAAACGAGTTATAGGATACCACGGATATTTTAATGATGCTGGTCGGAAGGGGATTTATCCTAGGGCTGTTCAAAGGAGATATATATATATATTGCATATGTTGGTTTAACTATTCAAAGTGCTAACCTTAATTCTAATCTCTACTATTTATATTCAAAAAGTTTTGAATCTTGAAAATGTATTTGAATCAAAAGATGGGAAATAATCTTAGGATTTCAGAACCGGTCTTAGATGTTGAAGAACCGATCAGAAGGGCATCAAACCGGTTGAACCGGCGGCGCAGGGTTTTAAAGATTTAATGGCTCTGAGGTAAATGCGCTTCCGACCGCATAATGGCGTCTTCGCTTGGTCGGGAACGGCTTAAATTAAATGCGCTTTCAGCTGTGAAAAACGGGATCGCTTTCGGGTGCGCTACTGATTGCGGGAAATGGTCACCTGGTCGGGCGCCGCTTGCTTACCTGCTCCACCCGAGGCCGGTCGTTCCGACAGTCGGTTAGGGTTAAAGCCGGCGGCGCTTGAGCTCAAACAAGGAGGACTGGGAGGAGGCGGCTGTCGGCTACAGAGGAGGAGTAGCCAAGGCAAGAGAGGGGGTTCTCAGCTTAGCTCACTTACTCGGGTAGCTTGGTTGGGGCTTGGCGATCCGGATTGGTGCGGACCAGAGGAGGTGGATGGAGATAGGCGGGAGAGGAAGCTTGGGACAGCTTGAGTCGGGGTAGAGCTGGGGTTGAGTGGCAGCGGGGTGCTTGGCAACCTATAAATAAGGCCAACGCGAGCTCGCTCGGCCATGGCTGCTGCCGCCCGATGATGCGACGGCTCGGCGAGGTGAGTTAATGGCGAGGTTGAGCTAAAGAGCAGGCAAGGGCAGTTGTAGGAAGAGACTTGAGCTCGGGATGAAGTGTCAATCGGCAGCGGCACGATGTGGAGGCGACAGGCGGTGGGGAAGAGCACTGCTAACGCACGGTTGGCACGCCGATGCCGGTCTGGGCGCGCCTAGAGTGTCATGTTCATGCCATGGCGTGTCCCGAGGGTATTCGTTACACACGAACACGTCAACGAGGTTGATGGATACATAACTGATGGTTCTGCAAGAATTGGCATTGAATAGCATACTGTGCCGGGCCAGAACATAAATGCCATGCACGATGTGTCATGGCTTTCAATTGTGTGTGGATAAAACAAGAGCTACCAGTGGGTTCAATGGTGATTGGGAAGGTGAGGGCAGAGAGGGCTGTTTACTCAATAAATTGGAGCAGCTTTGGCTGATGCATTAATAAGATTTCATGCGAGACATCATTCTGGACGAAGGTGCTCGGTGCTCGCCTTTCCTAATTTCTGCACATAACTTGCCCATGTTCTTATATAATGGGGTTCCTGGATATGTGGAGGGTGCTGTGAGATTTTATCCAAATTTTCTGGAAGTTATTTATAGGGGTTGCAGTACAACGCCCAATATTGCCCTAAGATCTAATATTTCCATATCTCAATATTTTTGGACTGGCCATCTATATTTTATGTTATATTTGGGTTAAGGATATTGTTAGGGTTCTTCAGGAATTTATTTGGAATTTTTGGAAAGACCGGGGAGAGGTAGACTTCACGATTAGGGTTTTGGGAAGAAAAGATTAAATAAGGAGAAAGGGGGAATTGGGGGTCGGAATCAGGGTTTCGGAGTGTGGCAAGGTAGGGAGATGGGTAGGGTGTCTTCGGGGCTTCAACACGATACTCGGGAACATTTGGTGGTGAGGTGCCGCGAGTGTATCACTGGATATCGCTCGAGCAAAGAGATGGGGTGGATTCTCGGATTAGGTTTTAGATCGGAGGGTTGCGAGAGGGGTGAGATTAAGGATGAAACGCATGCGATGATTAAGGTATGCCTAACATGCAGGTTCCATCCTATAATGCAGGATTAGAAAATCAGGGCGTGACAAAAGGTGAAGTTTGCCGACCTTGTCGGCGATGAAGTTCAATCTTCTGAATTGGAAAAGCTGTTTAGGATTCGGAGCAACGTCCATAGAAGTGAATCTCATGACACTTCCTGGGATGAAAACGCCGTTGTTACTGATGAAACCCATCTGGATTCGTGTAGATGGATCTATGCGCACCTCCCCTACCTGGCGCGCCAACTGTCGGAGTATTATTCCGGCAATACTGAATATGGGGCGGTGTAAGCACAGCAAATCCAGATGGCTGCACACGGGAGATAGGATTTAGACAGGTTTAGGCCCTCGCGGAGAGGTAATACCCTACGTCCTGTGTTTGGTGGCTAGTATAGTTTGAATCCCGAGTGCCGCAAGCCCTTGAGGATTGATCTCAAGGTTGCTTGAGCTATGAAACAATGAAGATAGCCTATGACTAAGAAGCTTACTGATCGGAGGTCCCCTATCAGGCCTTATATAGGCGACCGGGATAGGGTTACAAGAGTCCAGATCGGTTAACAGATTGATTTCCTAATTAGTTACAACAGATTCCGGGTATGCCGGGCAGGTATTAGTCCATGTCTTGTACTCCACGTTGATGAGGCGCTCCTGTATAGAAGTCGGACTCCGAGTAGTCGGTCCGGCCCACCCAATGGCCAGAGGGCCGGATTCGTCCTCCTTAACGATACCCGGGTGTCATGTCATCATCAGTCTCCTCTACTAGGAATCTAACTCTAAATTCGAAATTCTATTACATGGGCCAGGCCCAATAGTGGCCCCTTGAAGATATTTATTTAATATTTCAACCCTAAGTGGCTGAACTATGTGGTGTATTCTTTTAGGTGTATATGCAGCCACACTTCATCAAATATTCATGGAGCCATCACTTTCTTGTAGAAGGCTGTCATCATTTGATCATCCTCATGCATTGTTCTGCCTTCTATAATATTGATCTTCAACTTGTATGTAGAAATATGAATTTTGATCACTTTCTTGCTGCTCTATGTCTTGTATTGAGCCTGATTCTTGACTTGAGGAAGATCAGCACCATTTATAAGGGGTCATGTCCTCAACACTGCGTGTTGATTGTGTTTGAGTGGAAGTCCGAAAGCTTGTTACTCTTGGAGGCCATCGTCTCCTAGACGGCTGGGCAGTTGCAAGCTCGGTGGTCTTGTCAACAGAGGTTGTGAAGAGACCCAACGAGTTGGGAGTGGTTATGGAACTCACCATCTCAGGAGCGGGGGAACAAGCTAACCAAAGTGAGCGGCTCTTGCTAGAGACAAGGGTCTTGAGGAAAGCGCTTGATTCAGAGCCAGCCTGTTCGTTGAAGCAAGCTTCCTCAATAGAGACATATGATACCAGTGTCCTTGCCTACTTTACTTTCTTGTAATTTATACTCGTGCAATTGTCTTGAGTAGAAATTGCTTTGCATGTTTGTCACCTTAGAATTATTTACCTTGTCTTAGACTTAGGGTGTTTGTGCACTTAATTGAGTCTAGACTTTTTAATATTTGGCTTACATCGTAATTGTTTTTAGAAACGCCTATTCACCCTCGCGATATCCGAGGTCCTATATAGATTTAGCCAGAAATTATCTTATTTTGTGATGAACTTTGCCTGGAAGTTATTTTGTCAGTAACTTGCAAAGTTTGGTCAGTGTTATCTTGTCAGTAACTGATAATATGTGATGTCCTGTCCTAGTTTTAGTGAGCGTAACGATCTTTTGTCAGAAAACTGAGAATCTGTTCAAGTATACTTGCCTTATTTTGGTCTCATGGTTGTATTGGAAAGTTAAAGATTGATGGTAGAAAGGCAATGCTTGGTCAAGTTTCTTCTCATAGTTCTGATGGTTAAAAGGTTTAGTTGTGATGGTTGCTTTGGTTATCCCTGACACATGCATTTCCTGGTATGCGAGGATTGAATTGCTAGCCAACTTTGTTCACCCTATGGTTGCTTTCATGCTCTACCAACTCAAATATGGTTTTCCATGCAGATACTTTGGACAAAGTTCGTTACAAATGACCTATACATGATAACACTAATAGATAGCACTCCAAGAACATTTAACTAAAAAGCAAAGACAACTAGCAGTCCAATATCACTTGACTGACAAATAGCACTCCACTCACAGAAATGTTACCATTTCCAACCAATTTCATTCAATTGGTCTCTTAAAAGAGGTACCGTTCCATTGAAACTGGCAAAAGGTGTCAGTGTTTCGCACCAAGCTACACTGACAATAGCACTCACTAATCACTTAACTAAGCTAATTAAATCTACGGCCAGAATACCAATGCATACGTTCATAATCCACTTAAGCAAAGTGACAACATCTCAACATTCTTCTGTCCTTCTCCAGTTCTTGTAGCAACGTTTCCCAACACTTGCACCCTGCTATGTGCTTCACTGTTGCTGTCATCAAGCCGAGGCACTTCTCCAGCTCTCACTTCTCCAGATCTTGTCCGCAGCACTAGTCCTCTGGATCTTGATCCATTGCCACGAGCTCCTGTAGGTTGTATAGGTGTAGGATCCATGCCAAATGGCAGAAGATTATTCCTGGTAATTCTCCTCCCACAGCCAAAAGGTGCATCCATTCGCATCGTCCTAAGACAGAAACGAAACCCAATATTGTTCAAATATTATAGCAAGGGACAAATAATATGCAGTTCAAATCAAAGCATGCTTACACTGTGATGATCACATTTGTAGAAGTCACGCCCATAGTTTTTCTTGGTGTAGTACATGAACACCTTCACCACCCTCCATCCGCAGCATGGGCAATTTGCAAGAATCATGTGCGGCTTCATCCTCCTCTAACAGGTACCTGATGACAACTCAAAGTCGGCCATGGCGGGAAGGTGGAAGGTAAGAAAGGCAAAAGATTTCGGCCAAAATAGGAGAGGCACAGCAATGGCGGTTGGCGAATTTAGACAAGAACAACACAAGAGTCAGTTAGGGATTTGGGGGAGAAGAAGTTGAATGCGGCTAGGGATTTGGAGGAGAAAGGGATTTTGTATTTTAGAAGATGTTTTGAGTTAAAGGGATTTTGTATTTTAGAAGATGTTTTGAGTTAAAGGGTCTTTTGGCAAAAGTTACATGATGCTTTTGCAAGATACCCCTCCCAAAGGTGGTATAAAACCCGCCAAAACTCACGCTATGCAAGCTCAGTGTGCCACAGTGGCAGCTTACTCCGACATGAGCTAGTTTGGACCTTAAGTGAACAGTTGAGCCAACTAAAGTAAGCCCACCTGTCAAGTTAAAGGTCTCACGGTGCAAGTCACTCCTCTTTTAAGTATACTAGTAGGGTGCCCGTGCGTTGCAATGAAACCTCAAATAGTATAAAAACGCAACGGAACCTCAAATAGTATAATAACATCTCATGTTCTGACTAAATCATAAGTCCATAACAAAATATACTGCTTTGCCTTGCAATGATCTAATAGGAGAGTGCTCGTATAACACACATACATACATATAACAAAATTTACGCATATGTGTGGGGGAAGGAACAGCACCAACAAGTCAGCTAACTCAGAACGTAAAGATTAGATTCTGTTGTTTAGTAAGATAATAAATTTCAGCAGAGTAAAAAACTAACTCAGAACGTAACGATTGAAATATGTTTAGCAGAGTTTGTTGAAAGTTACGTAAAGATTGTAGTCTGTTTAGCAAAGTTTGTTGAGACTTAGAGAGTTGATTAGAGAAGGGTGTGACACTACTATCACCACAGCCACCAACTCAAATTTTATAGATAGCAAAGATAATGTTAACATTACCTATTTCCACACCATTGCACTGACAGCACGGCAAGTCTTTAATTTATTGTAATTCAAAGAAGATTAACGTGTAAGTATTTTATTATAATGATAATAATGCCTATTTCTAAACGAATGCACTAACATGTCAAGTAGACACATTCATGCTGTCACTCGAGGGGTCGGGGAGGGGAGCTTTGCGATCATATCTGTATTCTTGTAACTCACCTCTTCGCCTCCTTACGCGCACCGGCGACAAGACCGAATTAACCAAACACTACTTCGGACGAGGATAGGGACTTGCCTACATTCACATCGTTGCGCCCCAAAAAAAAATACCCTCAAAGCTGCTAATGGAAAACACCACAGAATTAGACATAATAAAAGCGCCAATAACATAGCAGGTCACCGATGAAGGTTGCCCTAGACATCAAGTGTAAAGATATCCTCGGCTGGACAGCCAATAAAAGTGGATTCGCAAGTCTCGACTAAGCTACAAAACCCCAGGACTACTTTGGAAAACACAACTATAGTTGCAATTTACGCTTCAGTCTGCTCCCTCAAGCGACGGATTGTGCTCCTGACAGTGACCGCACTAGCAGTGCTGCAAATACACGTTTTGAAATCAGCAACATATAACATCACAAATGAATGGTCATTTTGAAGGACTAAGAGAGCTGGCAGTGAGAACATACTTCATGGTGTAAGCACCGCCAGCCTTCACCTTCCCACAGTCCTTGCATCCCCAGATACCAACTGCTTTCCTCTTCACAGCAAACTGGTAAGAATGCACAGCAAAGACAGAATTAAGACAAAGGATTGTGCTTATTCACATCTATATTTACAATTAAAAACAGAAGCAATCCAGATGTATAAAATTAAACATAGACAATTCAAATATATTAAACAAAAACAAGATAAAGTGATAGATTTAGCACAGCCTGATTTCATTAGCTTAAACTACTCTACAGTTGGTAGCAAACCAGTTGATATAAAAATCACATGTAGATCAAGGTAGGATCTGTTTCTATGATGGAACTTTAGAAATTCGATAAAAGAATAAATGTTTTCTTTCCATATTGCCTTGCAAAGGTATTACATGACCCATATATATACCATAGCTTAGCTCAAGAAATAGATTGAAGTTCACCATTGCCACAGCAAAATTATTGCTGCCATAGGGAGAAAACATATGGAAAACTATTATCTCATCGAAAACATGAATAAGCATCAGATATCTGGTTTATCATTGATAAGTGCACAGTAAAACAAAATTCAAAAACTATTTACTAGTTCACAAACAGCAGAAAGCAGTGAGATGAATGCATAACCAAGTAGGCTAACAGAAGACATACCTTTCCACAGAATTCACAGAAGTACTTGGAGTGCTGAGACACCTCCATCTTCTTGATTTGCTTACGCAAACTGGCACCATACCTAGTACCTATAACATTGTAAGGGTTAATTTTAGAACATAACAGAAACACATCAATAAGGAAACAAACCAAAATCCAGATGTTCATACCATATTTGCCAACGATTCCAGCCTTCTTGGTGCGCTTCGTCTGTTTACACATGGGAAAAACAATGAATTACACAACTGCTTTCTAACATTGATTAATACGATATAACCTGTGTAGTAACGCAACTGAGAAGTACTACTCCCTCCGTCCCAAAATGTAAGGCGTATTTTGTTTGGTTAAGACAAGGGTTTGACCAAGAATTACTCTATTAATATGTGGTTTATGTGACATAAAATTGATGTTATTAGATTCACATTCAAAAGTACTTATGTATAATTATAAGTTTGTATCATAAATCACATATTAATAGAGTAATTATTGATCAAAGTCTTGTCTTAACCAAACAAAATATGCCTTAGTTCTGGGACGGAGGGAGCAATGCAGAATTAATACTAAACGATACCACAGCTTATTGCACATGCAAAGTCGCACCAACAGAAAGTTGTCGCTATGGCAAAAACAACATAGAACTAGGCAACATGACAGTGAAGTAATGTTCGAATGCATCAGAATCTAGTGCGAAGTTCTCAGTGAAATCATGATGATCGCTAATAACATTCCACTAAAGCCCCCTCATCTCACTCGAACATGCTAACCACAACACCTCTACTAAGGACTAGTTTCGATATATGGTAAATTTCCTAAATATCAGCAGGTTCTAAGGGAATTGAACAACATGTAGATTGGACGGAAGCATGTTTGCATCAAGAGACAAAGCACGGACATCTTAAGTTTAACACAAATGAACCGAGAGGACTCGACAGTGCTCGGCTTATTGACTTATCACTTTATATAATCTAATTGCAGCAAACTCCTGCGGCTTAGCACCAAACAAACACTAATATCACCTCGCAAAAATAAAATAAAAATACGATCTCCGGGGGACAAATCCTACCAAGAACCCGTAACCACTAACCAGAATCCTCTGAATCGTATGATTCTAATGTCGCACAGATCTACCGAGACAATCCGACAAGGGTACGGTTTTTCGGCGTATGGAGGGAAGGAGGGAAGAAGAAGGGAAGCGGCGTACCATCACGGCGATGGGTAGGAAGGAAACTGCGGCGAGCGGCGGCGGCGGCGGCGGCGGCGGAGTCCGGGAGACGGGGGCGAGCTGCGGCGGCAAAGCCTGGGAATTGGCGTGACAGAGGTTTATATACCGGAGGCTAGGGTTTTCGGCGGCTTATGGCTCGGGCGTTTGGGCCACTAATTCTGGGCCGGTCCATGCACCCAAAAACTTCACCCATTACTGGGCCTGCCTGTCCGTGTTTCCACACTTCTAGTTGGAAAAATGTTTAGGCCCAACTTGGGAGCTTTGCATAATTTCACGCTTGTAAACATTTATGTTGAGTGGTTGGGTTTAAGAAGGTCAAATCAACTTTACTAATTGGACCTCTTATTCCTCGTCTAAGTAAGTCAATTTTTTTAAAATAAATTTAGCTCTCATTCAATGTAACTTAATATGAGAAGAGAGAAGAGGAATAAAAAACAGGAGCTCCATAATCTTTGTGTCTATATTACTTACTCTACGTGTGCATGTGACATTTTATGATCTCCTTCGACTATTTCCTCCTTTTATATCTACGATGTCGTTAGGCAATCTCCGGACCGTATTTTATGGTGAAGGTGTCTAGCACGTTATCAACACAAAGCTTTACATCTTCGATCGAGGGGCACGAGAAGATAACGTCAAAAATGAATTGCCTATTTCTAGAATTGCTTGTATCTACATGATAGTGCATCCTATATTTCATTTTGTATTCAAATAGGCCAATGGATTGACTAAAATTGCCCAAAAATTATCACACATCAACGAGCAACAACGCGCTCTCGGACGACTACTACTTGTCCGGTGACCACCATCTCTTGACCACGCTCCATCAGGCCTGCATGCACCGATGGACGTGCCTAGCACCATGCCACCTTGCCTGGCCATGCATGTGTCACTAACGCATGGCCACGAGGATAGAAGCAACGTGCGGGCATGAGCTCCTGCACGAGAAAGCCGTAGCCATTCACCGGCACGTCGTGCACGATGGCGTCGCGGTTGCACCACACAGACCGTACCGCTGTCAGGATTCGGAATTTACGATACAAAATCTTAAATATATAATCATCACATGAGTCAAGACATGAACTTGGACCTCAATCATTGAGATATAAATACATCGATAGGAGTAGAGTGATATGGCATCGAATAGCCAAAGACATCAACCACAACCTCAAAGCCGGCAATTGAATACATCAGTTTGAGTAAAATGATATAGTCTCCTCACTCTTTTCTTACTGAGCCGGAATATCAACCCCGAACTCATCCCAGTAATTTAATACACAGCTGGAGTAGGGCGATATAGCTTCAAAGCTCTCAGCGAAAGAGTCACTTCACAATAATGATCACACTTGAAAATTCTATATTATGAATTTTGAAACCCTACATACTCCATGTGCTTTACAATCATACAAGCATGGCACATGAGGTATGTTGGAAGAAACAGGTATCACAACAATAACTGTATGATAGAAAATGCAACAATACATACAGCTCTTAGTTGAGTAAGTTCAACAACTTATTCATACAGGTCGTCCCATGACCAAATATCAAACACACCACAAAAAGTTTATAAGTGCCTTAGAAGCCACAACTTATGAAGCCAAAAGTGGCAGTAGAACAGAATAAATGGGGTTGACAAATCCGGGGCCAAACCACTGCCTGGATGCCGAGCAACTACTTATCATTGGCGTCGATCTCTATAAAGAAACCATCCCTAAAAGGGATTATCTCCTCTGCACAAAATATCAATGATGCAAAATGAGTACAAAAGTACTCCGCAAAACTTATATGAAAATGATAATGGATGCATCAAGTATGAATACGAGATATTTGTGAACTAATTTTCATAAAGCCAAGTTTTTATTTCACATTACTCTAATTAAATGATAAGCAACTATCAAATCAGATTACAAAAGGTAAGCGAGTGTTCTTCTAAAACTACTTTATTATTCCTATCATCATCAACCTATGGTCAACTTGACTCTTCCTTAAACCACCTATAAAGAAGTTGTCACTTACTTTTCTAAACTAAAGTTAAAAATTTTAGAGTGACATTGAAGACATCTAATTCGACATAGATAATCACCAAACTATCCATAACCGCAGACACAGTTATTCACATTGTTCTAACCCAGTAGGAGTGTACATCTTTACTTACACGTCACAATGGCATGCAATTAGTACATTTTACGAGGTGTACCAGTGGAGAGTAATCGAATATGACCGTTACAATGCTCTCGAAGCTATGAGCCACTCCTATTGGCCAGTCCATGTATACCAGTCCAATCGTTAACTTCAGCATGGTCCCATAAATTGTGAATCGAGGTACATCTCAAGTCTCTTCAAGACTGTGTGTCTTACCCCACCTTTATATTAAGATGCTCCATCATGTCATTTTTCACCCACATTGCAAATGAAAACGATGAACTAAAGCAGCTCATATGCTAAGCCTAGACAAATTATTTAATTGTGAGCAGTTCCATTATACCACCCGTGTAGAAGTACACAACTCTTAAGTCAATCGGCCTTACGGATAAATGAGACAACCCACCATATTCTCAACCATGGCCTCTCGTCTAAGCCCACTGATTATCAGTCAAGTTCTTTAATTACTTTCTAGTAGTCCATGAACACATCATATATAACTCACCCATGATATATTGGTTCATCAGACCATCCGAAGGATCATGACTCGACAAATCTAAGCATGGATAAGCATATTTGAACTACTATTAAAAGCATGACTTAATCTTTTCTAAAGCCACCCCATCTTTTTACGCAGAATGGCTCCACCTGTTGGATCATAGCTATCCAACGGAGCAAAGCCCCACCATGTTTCGTCCCCTTTTTTCCGTCATTCGTCGGATCAAATCCTGATCAAACTCGCCCGTTCTCACCCCTGTGCTCCACCTCGAGGACCCTGCATGATCACTTCGTACTTGGTTTGTAGTCTATTTGATTCCATGTGTTTAAACGAAGATATACGATGCTTGGTACATGTACTAAGTTTGATCTCTTGTTTTTAACCCAATTATCTTGCAGTGTTTCTTATCTCCATCTGTTGCATGTCTTGTTTGCCCAAATTACTTTGGTTTCAGTTATAACTTATTAGTATGTGGTTCCTGTCATTTGGTGTATGTACATTTGTCTGAAGGATTTAGCATTCCTTGAAGGAGATACTGCACTGCGCGTCTGAGAAGGCTATATAAGTCTGAAATTTTTGCATGGCCGTGGTTATTATCATGATATGTTTGGTCGTTTACTTTTCTCAGTGTTTGTTTGTTCTTGTAATTGTCTGCTCATTATATTTGTGAAACCGTGCATGTAAAAAGGCTAGGGAGACATTATCCTTGCGTTCCCTTTGAACTTGGTTCCAAAGTTGAGGTTGTTCCTGCTAAATGAAATGGTTGATAAACTTTGTCGACATATTCTGGTTCAACAAAAGTGGAATTTCATCTCTTATGGTTAAACGAGAACGTGGGATTAATCGGGTGCATGGCTTCATTGTGTTATGCGAGCTCTCATTTGGAACAAACATGTGCCTTCTACAAAATAATATTTTTTCTCCAAATCTTTATGAGCAGCTCTGGTGTATGTGACATGTGGAGAGTTCAGGTGAAGGTAACTTTTCCTCTCAGTAAAATGTATCTAATACAAGTTATTCTTTCTTTCAGTTGATTGAAAAGGCTCTGGAAGCATCTGGAAATGATTTGGATTCAGCAATAAAGAATTTGCTTAATCTACATTTGTATCCTATGGAAAATAATGATGACCCTGCATGTGAACCTCCTAATCAAATAATCACTGAGGTTCAGGTGTCTTTTGAAGGTAATATTGACTTTCTTATGTGTTTTTTCAACTGAGGTTGATATATTTTACTGGTCTTGTAAGTAAATTTTCCAATATCAAAGTTTCTCTTCACACAACACACGTTGGCACCATATTTTTCTTTTACAACACTTGATTAGCTGCTCTTAATCCTCGTGGCTTGTATATATATTTAGAATACCACCACTTATGACAGTATCTATCAGGCTACGTTCCATTACATTCTCTCTTAGTCTCTTTTTATTCAGTGCAGTCTTAACAATAGTACTTGAGCTATCTGAATGATTTCCGAGGCTTAGATGAAGCTATGTCTTTCTTTTAGAAGAAAGAAGCATGTGTTCTGGTGTCCACCTTCTTACATATGGTTTTGGTGTTTATCGTACATTAGTAATATATAGTGCTCTGATAATATTACATTTTGTAGCTTAAATAAAGTTTTACATCTCTTGTAGAAGAAGGAATCTTGTTTCTGGTGCCATCTGCTTACATACGTTTTGCTTTTTATCCTACAGTAACTGTACATCTTCTCAAGTTATGTCTAATTGAAGCAATCTGGGTATATCGATCATTTATTAAGACTAGAAACACCTTTGTGTTGCCACAAAAACACAGGTAAACGTCTCTTTGTTGTGCTTGCAGAATCCTTAGAAGCCAAGAGATTTTATTTTGTCAAAATCTTAATACTAGATTCACCAATTTGTCTGCAGTGGTGGCTACAACATTAAGACTGGATCAGGCTATAGTATTGAACTGATGAAGTTTGACATGGCAGGCTTTGTGGCAGTATTTGGTGCTACAAAAGGTTTGGGCCAAATCAATCCTCCTAGAAATTACTTTCAATTTGCTCCTCGAATGCAATTTTACCATTGTGCTACACTACAGATGTGCTTATTTCCCTACTCGTATTAATGTCGTCACCATTTGGTCACATAGAATGAGATTTTCATTGGAAATGAGAAGTTTGATTTTTAGATCTGCTAGGTTCACTCTTCTTCTGGTAGAGTTGACCCTACCGCACTTCTGGCTGCCTTCAAATAAGCTCAGAAGTACTCATCATCATCATATCAATTGAGGAACCTTTGGTGCTTGGAGGAGTGGATTTGGTTTGATGGACATCGAGGTGGTCATACATGGGTGCGGTTGTGAATAGTTATAGATGAATTTGGTTCTAAAAATTATAGTAGATAAATTAGGTGGGATTTGGTGATTTTTATAGTCACACTTAGCTGCAACAAGTACAATTTGGAAGATCTCTAGAATTTTGGTGCCACGAAGAATTATATTTGTGGGCATATAAATATAAATATTTTTGTGTACTTGGTTCAGTCAATCTAACTGATGGTTTCTTTTTGGTGATTGTTAGAGCTTAAAATTGATATATATGAATCTCTTATGTTGAACTTAGTGAACAGCTATCAATCTGCAGGTGCTTGTGAAGAATACTAACAATAACGTTGGGAGGATCATCAAAGCTGTAGTACTTGACCACCCCTCCCTTGATGAGTCTCAGAGAGAGCATCCTGACCTTGAGGCCTCAACCTCTTCCTCTGATCATGCGATAGGTTTCTTACCTACTCGCTCATTTCCAGCAAATGGCTTTGCACTCTTGGATGAAGATGTTGCTTATGTTAGCCCAGTTTTGGCGTTTAACTTGGGATTGCGTGTTTCTTACGGGGAATTTCAGTAGTTGACCAGTTAGTTGCGGCCATAAAGACTACTCGGTACAGTAATTAAGGCAATACAAAAGAACTAAAGGCTATTGTTCTTGAGTTGCAGCAGGAGCTTGAAGGAAAAGATGTGCAAATTAGCACAATAAGTGCGGAGCTTGCATCTTAGATAAGGGAAGCACTTGGGAGATTGAGCAAATAGTACAAATGTTTTATTTTTATATGCAATTTAACACAAACTGGATAGAACTAATTACTTTTGACTTGGTTTTGTTTATTTATGGTCCCTTGCATATTTCAATTCCCATGCAGAATGACAAAGTAAGCCCAGCTGCAGTTGTCACTCAGATTCAACGGGCGTGGAAAGTCAACAATGACCAAGTTGCCATTGATGTAGAGATGTAGACGGACGAGCCATTAGATGATGAAGATGTTGATAAAGGTGAATATAGGTCTTGCATATTAAATTTCAATTTATGGAGTTAATTTGTTATCCGGTTGATTTCATATTTGTTATTGCAGCACATGGTTTCAAGTCATTGATGATGTCACACATTGTTCCCAAGTTCACTTGACCTATATCAGATAGAATTGATCGGATGTGGTAAGTGCAATTTCAGTTCTTACTGAGTTGATTGAAGGCGTTCTCCCAGGGTAAATGTTTTTTTTCATTTTAACAGGGTCTCAAGTGATAGATTGCTCATGAGACAACCGTACTTGAGACTTGGCATCTTGATATATTGGATTGCACTGCATGCGTTGCTTGCGAGCTTTATTTGAAGGTTATATATAAAGGTGAGTGATATTTTTACTAAGCTCCACTTAATCTTTAACCAAAGTGCAAAGTACTTGTCGATACTAGGGGGCACTATAATCTAGACATAATAATGTTAGTGCTCATCCTGGGTGGTGGAATGAAATTTGTAGTCTAATGAATGTAGCTTGAAATAAAATGTATAGATACAGCTCCATATTATTCAAGTTTAATCCTTCTCATGGGTAGTGAATTGTCGAATTGTCGAATAAAGGCAGTGTGACTGCAAATTAACACCAACACTTCTGTACACATTATGATCATCTCAGCTAAGAAAAACAAAGTCTTTCAAGTCCCGATACATTTGATATATGCTGCAATTGTGTACATAAAGAGAGTTAGATGTATATAGGAGCACATATATTTGTGCGATGCTACGTTTATCTGTTTGTTCCAAGTATATGTATACACATATATTTGTGTGATGCAAGCATGCACCACGTATAGCTAGCTAGCTGGCAATCTGAGCTCGATCATTCCAGGGGTTAAGCTTGGCGGCGGCAACTTGTGAACCTTGTGCTACCGGAGCTAGCCTGACGTTGGTAGTTGAAGTACTTGTTGGCGACGGGCACGTCGAGGCTGTAGCGGCGGCTGAAAGTCTGGGTGTTGAAGTTGTGGTGCATCGATGGCACAAACACCATCTCCCGGCCATGCTGTTGGAACAGCAAGAACACCAGGCGGTGCATGCCCATCGCTGGGTTCAATTTCATACGCTCGTGGAATGGTGAAACACTAGACCCACCAGTTTGCACAGTGAGCATTCTCGATCGCACATTTCTACACCCTTTGCACGTGAAGCCTCATGACATATAATGCACATGTAGGATGGTTACGAATTGAGGAAGCATTTTTTGATAAACTTACTGAAGTACAATGAGAACGAATCTGAAGACAATATCTCTCATGTGGAATGAGATTTTCTTAAACGCCTCAGGAAATAGATGCTTTAGAATGAGATAATTAGTTGTGATGTATTTCTTAATAGTTGTTTTTGGACTTATTTTAAATAAATATTTAATTATAATATTAAGCAATATTACCATACTCTATTTTGTACTGACATAAATTTCATATGCATTGGTTGAGACATGCTTTGCACGTGCACGCTAACTAGTAATAGTAAGGTAAATAGTTGTTAAAGACTTGACTAACTCTTAATCTTGCTACGTCAGAAGGGATTGACATGATACTTAAGTTACAAGGCAGTTTCATGCATCGAGTAGGAATTTAACTAACTAGTGATAAAGTAGCAGTTGAACGTATACAATATTAACTTGAACATAATAGTAAGTTTTGGAAATAATAGGCATTATGAAAATGGTCAAAAGGTGGTTGCTTGCCTTGCTGCTCCGGAACGGGGTACTGCTCATAGTCGGATCACTTATGTCGTGACCTTCCGGTGCTATCGAGCAGAAGCGGAAACACCAGAAAAAATGATAAAATATAGTTACTACTTCCAAAAATTTATCAGCATGATTATGACATGGAATGCGTGACATAGCATAGTAATATCAAAATAAAGACTGATGCAAGTGGAGTCAGGTTAATCAGAATTCGGATGATTAAGATATTGCATTCCGAAGAATTTCCGCTGAGAGTGAAATAATTAGATTCTCCTTTCTAGTCATTTGGATTTTTTCCTTCTATTCAAACCTGCATGAAAATGACATAACAAGATAGTATTCATCTTTTCTAAACATTTTGGTATTTTATCAAAAATTTCTTATTTAATATGAATGAGTTATGAATTATGTAAGATTAAAACCATTTAAAAAGATGTATGTAAACCTAGATAATTCATTTCGATTTAAATAAAAGGAATTACTTTTATTACTCAGTGCAAAACTAGCCATAATCAATGACAGGTGAGGTCAGGGGTTAAAGGAGACAAGGTCATCTCTGATCAGTCAAAATGGCCACTTGACCCATATGTGAGTGACTCAGAGTCACTTAAGTTAATTAAGCACAAGTTTAAAAGGTTGGGTCCACATGTCAACAATATCGGGGGTTAAGTTACTAGCTCATATTATTTAATAGACTGGGCCCCTGTGTTAGTTACTTATTAGGGTTTAAACTTGTCAGCTTAATGGTTTAATCGTCCCGACAGGCTGGACCCATATGGTAGTGATTCTACCGGCGGTTAAATGTTGGGAGCGTGTGGAGGTGCTCTAGCGAGAGCCAATCTCATGCTACAGTGCATGCAATGATGCATAAGCGTGTGCATTTAGTTCCCCAATCGATATCGCGTCCAAGTGTACCGGTACAGAGTCCTAGGGTTACGGGAGCACCTTTGGAGGTGACCCAAGGAGGAGGCTGACGGCGGTGCTCGGTGCGAAGGTAGGCGGAGGATGCACATGGGAAAAGTAATGCACGCAAAATGATCAGTAGCTCACCCTGAACCCAATGGAGCCTCAGTGACGGGGGAGGAGGTTGGGGCAGCATGAGTCGACGATAACGACAGAGGCCAGCCGGAGTTTGGGAATACAGTCGTGGATCAGCTAATTCAAGGAGTCTCTAGATGATTCATTCGGTCAAAAGATCCTCCTCGACGACGCGAAGCTCCTCGACGGGTTGTGCACGACGAGGTAGTAGGTGGCTACGGCGGCACAACTTGATGACAGTCAGAGTTTTCGGTGTCACTCATGTTCCGGTCAACAGAGAGAATGAGAGAGGGAGAAACTTGCATGAGAAGATAAAGGGAGGAGAGAATTATCCATCCACACGATTAAATCATGGAATGAATAACTATGGTGACGACAGCGGTGAAAGGGGTGGACAATGGCGATTTGGTCTGAGGTGTGATTCATTGCCTTCATTGCACGAATCACGGTGTCAATGGTCCAGGAGGACTTAGCACATCCCTAGGCACCTACTAGCTCACTACGCAAGTTGAGGGGGCGTATGATGTTGGCGAGCACCTCGTCACGCTGGTGGGCGCACACGTGAGAACGGGTGTGGCTCAGCTTGGCTGGGTTGGATGGTTGGGCCGAATTCGACCTGACCAAAAGTTTATTTCTTTTCTATACTCTCTTTTGAATTGAGGTTTGATTTTTGAATTCAAACCAAACTTGGTTCAAATATTCTATAAATTTTCACAAAACCTCCTGGGAATAGTTAGAACCATGTAAAAAATGTTTCCCGTGCCACTTTATTAACTGTTTTTTAGTTATTATTTAATTTAAGTTTTGACCCCTTTTTGGGTTTGAACTACAAGTATGTTATCAATTTTTTCCCAAAATATGGAAAATTTTCAGAGGCTCAGAATTAGAGGGTGTTTGGTTGGGCTTTTCAGCAACTTTCCACTGGAAAAAGCTGCAACCCCACTAAACGGCCAGCTTTCAGCAGCTTTTGCTAACGATAGCTATGGGCTTTGCAATGCAAATTCAGCTATTCGGAAAAGCTGCCTTCTGCCAGCTTTTTGCAATGTGCTAAAGCTTCTGCGCTCATGTTCTAAAATACAGTATATGATTTGGATCAACCAAAAGCCATATGTTTACTTTCCCACAGCCACAACAGTTTTTCCAGAGAGCCAGCCAACAGCAGCTTTGTCGAGAGCCACAGCCCAACCAAACATGCCCTTATTATATTGAGTATATATATAAATTTGGAAAAGATTTCAACATTGGAAAAGCTCTCTAATTAGTTCTTTGATCTGCCAATTAATTGGACTTAGGTTTTTTTTCCAAAATTTCATGTGACATCTGCTTTACTTCTGAGGTTTTAAATTTCCCTTAGTTTCATGTTAATACAAATGATGACATGAAATATTAATGATGCATGGCAACATGTTGTGCCTACTTTCTTTCCATCATGTCCTTTTGGTCAAGATTCAAAAAAGTGATGTAGGTAGTAATAACACTGCTGAAAAGGGACTCCTAGTCTTTTAAATACTGCAGGCCTAGTGGAGTGGAACTAAGCCTTTTTTACCGCCTTATCGAGGAGAAGGATTTGAACAAAGATGACAAATCGAGTCAAACGGAAGCAGAATGAGTTGTGACTAAAAGAGGAACTAATGAAAAAAAGATGGAACTACATGTTATTTTAACAGACTACGCTTGCATTACATATATTAGCAAAATGGGGTTGTTACAACCGTCATCAAGACCCGCTGCTCTGCATGCCTGGCATGCACAAACTAGCCATGTGTGCACCCGTACGCACGCTGGTGGTGTCGACCGTAGCACGGCCACACTACCTGCCTGCATGCGGTGAGTGTCCCATGCCTCCCGCACGAGGACGTGGCCACGTTATCGACATCGTATGCATTCTGATCAAATTTTACATTCGAAGCACATTTAACATTTTTATTATTTGTTATGTGCTTCTGAATATTACATTTACTGTTTTCATTATTGTAATTATGTACTTTTAATCCTTGAAAATTAGTAGCAAGTCATAATAATGTATATAAAAATACTGAAACGATCTAAGGAGGGGTCTCTCTCATATCCTTAACGTGCTCGCACCTGAAGGTGAAACTGTAGTTCCCAAGAAGGACAAATCTACAATGCTGGTTTTAAGGGACTGCATTTCTTAGGACCTAAAGGATGGGTACATGACGGAGAGAGACCCGAAAGTTTTATGGGAAACACTCAAAATGCGCTACCACCCAGCATGAATTGGTGTAGCCCATAGAGATAATGTTGAATCAATGGAATAACCTTCGCTTCCAAGACTTTGCATTTGTTGCTGAATATAATCTTGTCATGGATGATATCATCTCAAACTTGAAAGAATGTGGCCATGGAGTCATAATGAAGAGATGATTGGAAAGGCCATCTCCACCCTGCATATGAAAAATATTGAACTGGTAAGAACCTTGCGTACAAGAAAGTACACAACATTCCTTGACTTTGTGCATTCTCTACTTCTAGCAAAAGATACAAAGATATTGGTCATGAAATCTAAATCTTCATCTAACTCCCCGAAGAGCTATATTCAGAGATAAGAATGCCCAATTCTATGAAGGAGAATCTTGAGCGCAAGGGTCATGATGATGAGAGGAAACTCAGGACTATCACACCTTATGGAAATCAGCAATAGACTTGCAATTTATGTGGTGCGAGGAGAAACTACTATAGGTATTTCAAGACCTCTGAACACCTCATGAACCTCTACCAAATTTATGGCAAGTGCCCAACAGAAAAGGAAGCTCTCTTCATGAACCTCTACAAAGGATGACGCATCCACTTAATTGCCAGTATGCATCCATGATTTGAATTTTGAATAATGGTTGTAAGCTCTATGAGATAAAACTAAATTCTTATGACGATGAATGTATTACAGAGTTATGAATCTTATCCAGTGTTTATTTTAATAACAAGTTATGAATTGCTCTATCTACAGCCACATCTTTCTATCTTCCCTTTTGTTGAATAAGAACAACATGATAGGAAAAGATAGAGCAGGATGCCCACAAGCAACTCTTGCTTGAAGTAGAATCATTGTCTACATGCTCTTAATATCCACAAAAGCCTAGAATTGAGCATGTTGATCACTTGAAAAGATCATCTAGGCTATTACCTTTGATATTCCACCCAATATACGAGTATTTCTCAAAGTAGACATTTACTAAGTTTCGGGCTTTGCGCGCCAAACAAATATTATATGCTAGCACCATATTATAACAACACTTGCCCTGGAATTAGATTGAATTTTGCAGATGGCATGGTGACGGGGAGGAATATAGGAAGAATGGAAGAAAGGGGTAGTGGTTTTCCCTCTCTCCTATCAACATAGATCATACACAATTTAATAGGGTCCAAACTCTCAAACTGAATGAAGAGAGCATATCCATGAGTTGTATGTGATATCGCATATATCACATTTTGAAAAGTTTTGGATTATAGAGAATTACAATAGATGAAGTCCACAACTCATTTGTAGACCAACTTAATGCAAATCCGCCAGCACTCCAGGCTTGAAAATCGTAAGAGCGAAAGTAGGAGCCCAAGGGGGGATACATCGTCAACCTATCGACTCTAACTATCTTTGACATCAAGGTTAAGGAAATAGCGTGTGTAACCTGTTGGAAATATGCCCTAGAGGCAATAATAAATTGTTATTATCATATTTCTTGTTCATGATAAATGTTTATACTCCATGCTATAATTGTATTAACCGGAAACATAATACATGTGTGGTTTTATAAACAACACCGTGTCCCTAGCAATGCCTCTATCTGGCTAGCTCGTTGATTAAATGATGGTTAAGGTTTCCTAATCATGGACATGTGATGTCGGTTAATAACGGGGTCATGTCATTAGGAGAATGACATGATGGACAGACCCAAATTAAGTTAGGCAATTCGATCACGTCACAAAGTTCATATTGCATAGCTTTCCATTGTTAAATGTTCCGATCCTTAGACCATGAGATAATGCCACTCCCTGGTACCGGAAGAATGCTTTGGGGGCATCAACCGTCACGCTGTAACAGAGTGATCATAAAGGTGTCTTTCAGGTATTTCGGAAAGTACTTGTTGGGTTGCATGTATCGAGAGTGGGATTTGTCCATCCATGTGACAGAGAGATATACTCTGGGCCCACTCGGTAAAGCACATTCTGTATCGCTTACAAGCACGTGACTAAAGAGTTGGTCACAGAGGATGTGGCATTACGGAACGAGTAAAGAGTACTTGCCGGTAACGAGATTGAACTAGGTATGGTGATACCGACGATCGAATCTCGGGCAAGTAAAATATCGCGAGACAAAGGGAATGGAATATTCGACATCGTGGTTCAAACTGATAAAGATCTTCGTTGAATACGTGGGAGTCATTATGGACATCCAGGTCCCGCTATTGATTATTGATCAGAGAGGTGTCTCGATCATGTCCACATATTCCTGAACCCGTAGGGTCACACACTTAAGGTTCGTTGACGCTAGGGTATAAAATGAGATATTAATATGGTGAGATCAAAATTTTTTTCAGAGTCTCGGATGGGATCCAGGACGTCACGAGGAGCTCCGGAATGGTCCGGAGATAAAGATTCATATATGGGAAAATATTTTTAGGGTTCCGGAAAAGTTCAGGATTTTTCCGGTATCGTACCGGGAAGGTTTTAGAAGGTTCCGGGGGTCCCCGGGTGGGGCCCACTTGTCCCGGAGGGGTCCACATGGACCGGGGTAGTGGCACGCTGGCCCACATGGGCCAGGCACCCAGCCCCAAGGGCCCATGCGGCTGCCCCCCAAGGGATAAGATCAAATCCCTTAAAAATAGGAGATAAGATCGAAAGGGGAGGCTTTACTTGGGGGAGGGTACTGTTCACGCGCGTACTGTTCACGCGTGTACTGTTCACGGGTACTATTCCTCCTCCTCCAAGTTTCCTCCTCTATATAAAGGAGGGGAGGGGCAGCCCTCCGGAGAGATCCATCCCAGCCGCCGCCTCCCTCTCTCCCATCTCCTCTCTCTCGTGCGCAGCGCTTGGCGAAGCCCTGTCCGCGGAGAAACCCCACCACCTCCACCACCATGCCGTCGTGCTACCGGAGTTAATCTCATCTACCTCATCTCCCGCCTTGCTAGATCAAGAAGGAGGTGACGTCTTCGAGCCGTACGTGTGCACATCTCGGAGGTGCCGTTCGTGCGGTGCTTGATCGGTTTGGATCACGAAGGGAACGTGATCGCGAAGAAAGTATGACTACGCCAACCACGTTCATTAGAACGTTTCCGCTCGTGTTCTACAAGGGTATGTAGATCTAATCTTCTCGTTACATGCATCTTCCTAGATTAGATCTTGGCTTTTGTTCGCTCTCTCGTAGGAAATTTTTTTTGTTTTCTATGCTGCGAATCCCATCAGTGGTATCAGAGCTAGATCTATGCGTAGATGCTTTGTACGAGTAGAACACAATTGGATTGTGGGCGTTGATTCTCTTGTTGCTACCTCTTTTCGTGCACTTTGGATCTTGCGGGATAGTAAGATGAAGCGGCCCGGACCAACTTTACATGTCCTCGCACATGAGACCGGTTCTGCGATCAACATGCAACTTGTATTGCATAAGCAGCTGGCGGGTGTCTGTCTCTCTTGCTATAGTGAGATCTAAATTGCAACGGGAGGCTTGAAGAAGTTAATAGCAATACTTGAATCCACGTTGTGGCTTTGCGTAGGTAAAGAACGGTTCTTGTATGCAGCCCCTAGAAGCCACGTAAAACTTGCAAACAATAAGTAGAGGCGTCTAACTTGTTTTTGTAGGGGCATGTGATGTGGTATAGCCAAAGATGTGATGTGATATATGTGATGTATGAGATGATCATGTTTTGTAATATTTCACGGCTTGCATGTCGATGAGTACGGCAACTAGCAGGAGCCATATGGTTGTCTTTAATATTTTTGTATGACCTGCGTGTCAACTCCAAACGCCATGTAATTGCATTACTTTATCGCTATGGTTAGCAATAGTTGTAGTTGGAACGCGTGGTGGTGACAATCATGTGCGGCGCCCAAGGACCTAGGCGCCATGCTGGTGGTGATGGAGATCATGCCGGTGCTTTAGAGATGGAGATCAAAGGCACAAGAAGAAAAAGGCTATACCATGTCACATTATCTATGCATGTGATGTTTATCCTTTTTATGCATCTTATTTTGCTTGTATGACGACGGTAGCATTATAAGATGATCCCTCACAAAGTAATATCATGTTCATGTTCTCCCTTAGTATGCACCGTCGCGAAAGTTCGCCGTTTCGAAGCACCACGTGATGATCGGGTGTGATAGACTCTACGTTCACATACGATGGGTGTCTCGACGAGCTTAGCATGTACAGACATGACCTCGGAGCACATGCAGAATACTGGGGTTGTCTTGACGAGCCTAGCATGTACAGACATGGCCTCAGAACACAGCGAACCGAAAGGTTGAACATGAGTCATATGAACGATATGATCAACATGTTGATGTTCACCATTGAAACTACAGCATCTCACGTGATGATCGGACTTGGTGTAGTGGATTTGGATCATGTACCACTAAAACAACTATGAGGGATGTTGAATTTAGTGGGAGTTTATTATCATGAACAACTAATCAAAGTGAATTTGCATAGTTCGTAGTAGTCATTGGCATCCGTTATCTACCTTACACTTAGCTTGTTAATTGAGATAGAAAAACTGAATTGATCTGGTAGTAATGATACGGAATGGTACCATATTAGTGCCAAGTTAAGATAAAGTCCTATTGTAAACTTTCGGTAACCTGACCTAGCTCCATGTGATTTAATAAGTTGTATTAATCCAAGAGCAATGATTCCAATTTAGTGTCTAAAGTCATGTTTGTCTCCGTGAAACTTGATCTACAAAATTGTTTTGAGAATTGAGGAGATTATGAGATAATCTAGGAGCTGAAAGGATTGTTTCAGAAGTGAGCAAGGAGTAACAGATATGTGATATCTAAAACCTTGTTTTGCTGCAAGATGACTGAGTATAATCTAGTGAGAAAGCGTGTGCTCATATTGTATGAGTATATGCAAAGATTGAAGATGCTAGGCGTCTTGATTTCCAAATAGTTTGGCACTGAAATTATTCTCGCATACTTCCCTACGAGCTATAGTAGCTTCATCATAAAATGTTATGATGGGATGGATAAAGTGTATGGGTAATTTATTTACCATACTTAAAGATAGCTAAAAGTAGAATCCGAAAGAACGCCAATCATGTGATGATGGTGATCAATTTCAAAGTGCAAGTCTAAGGGTGCTAGTACTTGACTAAAATCCTAAGACTATGTGCCAATGTGACTGGTGCCATTGTTGATGTTGATAGATTCTTCTAAAAGGAGAGGGGACGCTGAAAGAGGATCTGAAAAATATTTGGCAGGAAAAGAAAAGACTGGAAAAGTCCAGCTCAGGTATATAGATGATATACATGTTGTAGATGTATTCTTTGCTAGTAAACAATGTAATTCTTGGGTATGTGATACTAGATCGGTTGGTATGAGTGTCATACAATGCAACACGATACAAGAACTACAATGGCCTAAAAGACTAGCAAAAGATGTGGTAGTGATGCACATTGGGAACTAAATAAAAGGGTTTATTATGTTCACCGTCTGCATCCTTTCGAGCCTTTGAGATTGATTATAAGTGCTTAGTAATTGTTATTTTGTTTCAGCTTTATGAGAACAATGGTTGTTCAAATTATGGCCATGCTCCATAATGGATGGATCATTTAAATCTTGATGGTAATACCAACATCCATAACACTAACGCTAAAACGCCGCGAGGCTAATGATTTGAATTTCACTTATTTGTGACACCTATGTTTAAGTCATATTGGAAAGAGATGCATGAAGAAACTCCATGTTGATGGATTTTTGGAGTCATGTGATTTTAAATCATTTGACACTTGCAAATCTTGTCTGAAAGGAAGATGACTAAAAATCCGTTTATAGGCCAAAGTTGAACGGACGACTAACTTTTTGGAAATTATACATAATGATGTATGAAGTACGATATGTGTAGCCGTGTATGGTGGATTCCTCTACTTCATAAACTTTCACCGATGATTTGAGTGGATATATATGGATATATCTATTTGATGAGAAAGAAGTATGAAATATTTGAAAAGGTTCAAAATTCAGCGTGAAGTAGAAAATCATCGTAACGAGAAAATCAAATGTCTATGATTGGATTGTAGAGGAGAATATTTGAGTTACGAGTTTAGCGAACATCTGAAGAGTTATGGAATTGTTCCACAACTTGCGCATCCCGGAACGCTATAGAGTGATGGAGTGTCCGAGAGATCTAATCAAACCTTGTTAGACATGGTTAGATCGATGATGTAATTAAATAAAACTGCCGTTATATTTTTGTGGATTATGCTTTAAGAGACTACCGCTTTTACACTGAATAGAGTGCCATCATAATCCGTTGAAATGACACCATATGAGTTATGGCATGGGTAGGAACCCAAATTGTCTTTTCTTAAATTTTGGTATGCATAGCATATGTAAAGTGTTTACAACCAAAATCGGATTAAAGATTCTTCAAAGGTTATCCCAAAGAAACTTTTGGGTATTTCTCCTATCACCGAACTGAAGACAAAAGTGTTTGTCACAAAAGGTGGATTTCACGAGAAAGTGTTTCTTGCGAAAAGGTGAGTGGGAGGACAGTGCAACTCGGCAAGATTGGAGAATCTTTTTCATTAGGTCAGAGTAGCGCAACACCGGAAGTTGTTCTGGAGTTTCCTATTATGACTGAAATGGAAGCTACTACATGTGTTGTAGAGACTTCGGTCGAGATTGCAGCTGAACCGCGTAGGTTAAGCAGACTTTGTACTAAACCAGCGTATGGTTTGAGGATGAAGTATTGTTGTTGTGACAACGATGGATCTGCAACTTACAAGGAAGCAAATGATGGGCCCTGACTCCGCTGAATGGCTGGACGCCATAAATTCCGTGATAGAGTCCATGTGCGAAAATCAAGTTTGGAACTTGGTAGACTCTCCGGAAGGCATGAAGCCTATCGGACGTAAATGGATCTATAAAATAGACAGACGTGGATGTGTCCATCCATTAAAAGGCTCGACTTATCGCAAAGTGTTTTCGACTAAGTTCAAATAGTTGACTACGATGAGATTGGATCTCCCGTAGCGATACTTAAGTCTGTAAGGATTATTCTAGCAATCACTGCATATTTCAATTAAGAGATATGGCAGCTGGATGTCAAAACTAAGTTCCTTAACAGGAAGCTAACCGAGGATGTATGTGAGATACAACCAAGGGTTTTGTCGATCTAGAGAATGCTAGAAAGGGTATGCAAACTTCAGCGTTCTATTTGAGGACTGAAGCAAGCATCACGGAGTTGGAATTTTCACTTGATGAAATTGTCAAAAAAGTTTGGTTTCATCAGGGACGGTGAAGATGCTTGTATATTTACAAGAAAGTAAGTGGGAGCGCTAAGACATATTTCTAATACTTTATGTAGACGACATATAGTTGATTGGAAATTATGTGTCTTTTCTTGATACGGTTGAGATTTCATTAAAATTAGATTTTGATGAAAGACTTAGGCTAAACAGCATATTGGACATCAACATCTATGGAGATAGATTGAGGCACCAAATATGGTTAAGCCAAAGTGCATAGATGAGATATTGAGTTGGTTCAGTATGGAAACGCCAAGAAAGGGTTCTTGTCGCATGGAAGAGGTTGATGCAAGACTCAGTGTTTTACAAACACTTGATGAGCTAAACGCATGAGCATTTTTTTTTAATCATGTACGCCATGCTATGCACACAAACCAGATATGTCGTATGCTCTGAGTGTTACGGGCATATACCAGAATGATCACATGTTGATCTTTGAACAATACTATGAATATCCTTAAGTACTTTGGAAGAACTAAGGATATGTTTTGTATGCAGAGGTGACAAACGGTCCATTGTAAGGTGTTACATCGGTGCTAGTTTTGTTACAGATACAAATAATTTATCTCAATTAGGCTATGTGTTTAATAAAAGGTGGCACAATGGGCTGGAAGGAGGTTCCATGCTGGATTTGGATGAATTCCAAAGTTAAACATTTTGATGGATTCCACAAACGAAGGCTGAGTATATCGTTGTTTTAACAATGACAAAGGAGGATGTTTGAGTCAAGAAGTTCGTTATCGAACTTGGTGTAGTTCCAAGTGAGCCAGTACTATGAAGCTCTATTGTGCGACAATGTGCAACATAATTCAGGACGAGGAATTAAGGTCTCACCAAGTGACCAAACATATACAATGCCAACTCATTCGAGAATGAGTGATGCGTGGAGACGCAAAAGATTTGCAAATACATGGACCTGAACATGTCAGATCCATTGATAAAGTTTACCACATGCAAAGCATATGAATAACACCGGAATGCCATAGGTATTAAGTGCTTACTTATTGACTAGATTATTGACTCTAGTGCAAGTGGGAGACTGTTAGAAATATGCCCTAGAGGCAATAATAAATTGTTATTATCATATTTCTTGTTCATGATAAATGTTTATACTCCATGCTATAATTGTATTAACCGGAAACATAATACATGTGTGGTTTTATAAACAACACCGTGTCCCTAGCAATGCCTCTATCTGGCTAGCTCGTTGATTAAATGATGGTTAAGGTTTCCTAATCATGGACATGTGATGTCGGTTAATAACGGGGTCATGTCATTAGGAGAATGACATGATGGACAGACCCAAATTAAGTTAGGCAATTCGATCACGTCACAAAGTTCATATTGCATAGCTTTCCATTGTTAAATGTTCCGATCCTTAGACCATGAGATAATGCCACTCCCTGGTACCGGAAGAATGCTTTGGGGGCATCAACCGTCACGCCGTAACAGGGTGATCATAAAGGTGTCTTTCAGGTATTTCGGAAAGTACTTGTTGGGTTGCATGTATCGAGAGTGGGATTTGTCCATCCATGTGACAGAGAGATATACTCTGGGCCCACTCGGTAAAGCACATTCTGTATCGCTTGCAAGCACGTGACTAAAGAGTTGGTCACAGAGGATGTGGCATTACGGAACGAGTAAAGAGTACTTGCCGGTAACGAGATTGAACTAGGTATGGTGATACCGACGATCGAATCTCGGGCAAGTAAAATATCGCGAGACAAAGGGAATGGAATATTCGACATCGTGGTTCAAACTGATAAAGATCTTCGTTGAATACGTGGGAGTCATTATGGACATCCAGGTCCCGCTATTGATTATTGATCAGAGAGGTGTCTCGATCATGTCCACATATTCCTGAACCCGTAGGGTCACACACTTAAGGTTCGTTGACGCTAGGGTATAAAATGAGATATTAATATGGTGAGACCGAAATTTTTTTCGGAGTCTCGGATGGGATCCAGGACGTCACGAGGAGCTCCGGAATGGTCCGGAGATAAAGATTCATATATGGGAAAATATTTTTAGGGTTCCGGAAAAGTTCAGGATTTTTCCGGTATCGTACCGGGAAGGTTTTAGAAGGTTCCGGGGGTCCCCGGGTGGGGCCCACTTGTCCCGGAGGGGTCCACATGGACCGGGGTAGTGGCACGCTGGCCCACATGGGCCAGGCACCCAGCCCCAAGGGCCCATGCGGCTGCCCCCCAAGGGATAAGATCAAATCCCTTAAAAATAGGAGATAAGATCGAAAGGGGAGGCTTTACTTGGGGGAGGGTACTGTTCACGCGCGTACTGTTCACGCGTGTACTGTTCACGGGTACTATTCCTCCTCCTCCAAGTTTCCTCCTCTATATAAAGGAGGGGAGGGGCAGCCCTCCGGAGAGATCCATCCCAGCCGCCGCCTCCCTCTCTCCCATCTCCTCTCTCTCGTGCGCAGCGCTTGGCGAAGCCCTGTCCGCGGAGAAACCCCACCACCTCCACCACCATGCCGTCGTGCTACCGGAGTTGATCTCATCTACCTCATCTCCCGCCTTGCTGGATCAAGAAGGAGGTGACGTCTTCGAACCGTACGTGTGCACATCTCGGAGGTGCCGTTCGTGCGGTGCTTGATCGGTTTGGATCACGAAGGGAACGTGATCGCGAAGAAAGTACGACTACGCCAACCACGTTCATTAGAACGTTTCCGCTCGTGTTCTACAAGGGTATGTAGATCTAATCTTCTCGTTACATGCATCTTCCTAGATTAGATCTTGGCTTTTGTTCGCTCTCTCGTAGGAAATTTTTTTTTGTTTTCTATGCTGCGAATCCCATCATAACCTTGAGTAGAATCTTTTCAGAATTTCAATGCACAACTCATCACATTTCATATCTAATCTCATCTCATTTTGTACTCATGAAATTTCACAATTTTATTGACACAGCCTTGCTGACTAAGGAATCACTACATTCCGCAATGGCGTACGTACCTAAAGCAAAATTTCTCCATATATAACTCGGACTGACCAGCCTTGATGCAAATATCCCTTTCCATGGGTATATATTTGACAACACTAGGGGGAGAATATGCACCCCTAGTGAAATGATGTTGTTCAGAATAACAGTGTGAAATATGAGTACCAATGAAAGGCTAGCAGCTATATGAGGAAACTGTGTTGGTTCATGCAAACTAAACATAAACACTCTGTTAGCGAAAACTGAGCACATTCTACCAAGCATGAACCAAAGCAAAGATATGCAAAGTATGCACTGGAATGCACCGAAATTCTTGCCATATACTCAGAGGCATCTTAGAGGCAAAACTTCAAATACTCTAACTGCCTACTACATGGAGATGTCGAGGAAAAGCAATATGAGAAGAAAAACTTGGCCTATCTGAAGCAATTGAAGAATCCAATAAAAAATTGGAACGTTTTGAAGCATGACCTAAACAAAAGAAATGGTGCACCACATAAATCTTTTGGTTAAGGCACTGAAAAACTCTACTCATCTATGAGATGAAAATATGAGAAGAGTGGAGAAAATATTGGCATCACTTTAAAGGGAAATGCATAAGTTTACTGATGTCATCTATCGCATTTTTCTACTAATAGATACTAAAGTATCTAATTTGGTCATATTTGAAGGCAATATGGGCATTAACACTCCCTGCATACATGAAGAAGTGTGAATGTGAAATTATATGAGAAGCAGCTGAAAGTAGCATAATGCCATTGTAAGAAGGCACCTGTCCTGAAGTGAATCATCTATCCAGAGAAACGACGGTAGTAAGTAAACGAAAATAATAAATAAATTGTTGTGACTCTGATCTGGGATACAGGTCATTGGATGCAAGGTATTTGAAACCTTGAAGCATTGAAAAAAAGGGGGGAAGAACTTTATGAAGCCTCTTATAAGATGCAAGCATTACAGAGCTATATTACATGTAGAAGTAAGCTTAACAGCACATGTAGTTAAATTATAGAGGAATATCCCAACACCAGTAGTGAGGCACATGATAGGGATGGATTATTCACGCATATAGAGATATACCAGTAGTAGTGCAGTACATGGATAATGCAATCACTAGTCTTTGTCCCGAAATGGAGTATCCACTACTATAGAACAACAGATCAACGACAGGCCAAATCCTTGATCAACGACGGATTTGGGGCCTATCATTGATCGTTGGTCGCTGATGCAGGTCATCATCAACGGTTTTTTTACCCGTCATTGATAATATACTTATCAACGACAGGTAACTATCACTATCCATCACTAATGGGTGTTGGTGATCAACCCCACGTTTCTCTCTCTATCCGCTGTTGATGACTTCGTCTAGACTAACAGACTTATCAGGTGCCCATCATTGATGGCTATACCCTTAGTGACGGTCCATTTCTGTGGTACGTCGTTGATAAGTGTTTCCTCACTGGCGGTAATCTTAAGCAACCAGCCGTTGATGACTGCTTCACCTTGGCAAGTTTTTTTTTCCTGTTTTTGGCTAGCCTCAGGAATTGTAAGTAATTTCCTCTGAAAAAACAGTTCACAATTCACATACACAAGCATGATTTCATCACAGATCACATATTCACACAACCATTACATCATTCATCATATATTAGCAAACACAGTACATCTTACATGTAATTTAAACTTCATTGAATGTTGTTTGCTCAAGAAAAGTTTCAAACAGATACAATGTATTGAAATAGATGTATTTAAACATTTAGCTGATGATTCCACCGACCTAATGCTGCTTGGAGACTGCAAGAGATGACTAGCTTTGCTGCTGCACCGAAACCTGGTTCATTTAATGGACCGCAATTTAAGAGATGGCAAACAAGTAACCTTGTGGCTCACTTTGTTCTCGTAGTGGACAAGCATACACCCTGGCCCGTGGTGAGCTTTGAGGACAAAACAGTGTAGCTGCGGAACCTTCTTCTGTAGGATACACTAGACGATGTAGGCGCTGGAGTACTGCATGGGATCGGGGAATGCAAGGAGGAGGGTGTCCTCGATATCCCAAAGTCGAAGAACTCCAGGGCATCCATCATGTCGTAGGGGAGCACTAGGTTGATGCACGCGTTGTCCTCACAGATCGGTGAAGCAGTAGGCGCCGGGGACGCATCCCTCTTTCGCTTCCTTAAAGAGCTACCTGTGGTAGCCATTGCACGATTAGCACGAGAGAGCAGCTAGCTTTTGGGGCAAGGAAGAGTAAGACGAGAGAGCGCGTAGTTGTGTGGAGCAATTTCCAAGGAGCATCCCAATGACGGGTCGAAATGAATCCCATCATTAATGACTCTCACTGATGGGTGGCCCAGCTGCCCATCGTTGATGATCATAGTCATCAACCACGGGCCTTGATGAGGACATGGCCCCCATGGATATACCCGCTGCCACCTCTACTTCCACTACTTCAAGTACATCCGCCGCTCAAGCTATAAAGAACAAACGACGGTTCGTCAAGATCGTCAAGAACAAGCGAGGATTCAAGTTCAAGCTCTCGGGAGGAGGAACGAATGGAGTTTATATGTCCATGAAGATGTCCCCACATGAATTGGTGCTGTACAAGGAGTCTTACCACGCCACTTTTGGTCCAAGAAGTGCTAGAGATAGAGTCCCACAAGATCTGGATTCTGATTCGGATTGCTAAGACAGTCCTGACTTCAAACGTCATTATCTCGAGCATACAGACTCCGATTTGGGTGATCTTAGACTCTCTGGAAAGCTCATCTCGTGCTCTTTCCAACCTGTCTAACCCCATATCCAAATTCCTTATGAACCGATCGCAACAGCTAAAACAATTTGAGTCTGCCTCTATAACAGATCACTTCTTGTCTTTATATACCCCCTTGGATTCTCCCTTTAGTTTTTGGGTTTCATTGAGTTGTTTAACTACTGCTATATTATCGCATCTACATGTCGTGTAGAACTACCGCCTTATTTAGATTGCCAGTGAAATCTCAATATACTTTCTTCTATCTCTTGTGCCGATTTAATACTCGCAATTTCAGATTGCAATTTATCATAGTTCTTGCTGATTCTTCGGTTGCTTGCAGGAACTCGAACTTTGTTGTTCAGGTTGATCATGCCTACGACAAGGTCAATAACCATCGGAGGTTGGTTTAGCGATTGCTAAGGTGTACCATCACATACGGTATAGTCGGATCATCAAGATCAAACTCCAACAAACCATTAGCTACCTTCGTCTCACTGAAAGATCGAGCCACCATCTCATCAGGCCTTGAAGTAAGCCGTCACTAAGAGTTATCAACGGCGGGTTCTACATCTGGCCCGTCATTGACAATTTCAGCGGGAAGACCCCTGGGAACTGATGAAGTTACTCAACGATAGGTTCTTCCTCTGGCCTGTCATTAACACTGAGTTTCATTGACAGAACAAGGATATCCGTTGTTGATGTGGATCATGGATGTGGGTTTCTGCAATAGTGATATTTGGGTTTTCAGACATATGGTTAAAGGATTACTCATAGATGCGGCTACCCACATACTACCCTTCTGGATAATATGCTAGTCTTTGACATATTGTAGATAAAGTGCCTTCTCCTCCACAATACATCACGCAGAGTAGCACGACAGAAGCATTGCAGCGGTCCATATATTACAAACTTGATGTACAAACTTGAAGAACAACATAAAGTCTTACAAACATATTCTCAAAAGTACGGGGAATTTAAAACCGTTATCAGTTGGTTACAGCAAAAACCCTATCTACAACTCTCGACTCACACGACCTATATTTCTAGTTGGTAGCGTTCTTGTCTCGGTACTCGATGTAGTAGTCAAATCTTCGTCTTCCTTTGCCGGTGTCTATTCTTCGACGACTTCGTCTTTGACCTCGACATATACCACCTCCGCCTTCGTCGTTGGCTCACAGTCTAATCAAAGAAATTAGAATAAAGGAATGAGTACAAAAGGTACTCAAGAAGACAAGGAATAACAAAGATGTGTTTGATGCACTATCTACTGAGAATAGTAATGCCCTCCAAAGGTAAAAAAATTAATTTTTAATTAAAATACTATGATCTCATGTCTTACAGGCTGCTACGATCCCTGATGGATCCCTTTCCTGCCGCGTTCACAGTTCCAACCAAGAACATGTAGTGACTAAGCCACACTTTATTACACTGTAACATCCTCATTTTTATGGAATTTTTCAAACTTTTAAAATTTTCTTGTGAGAGGATGTTGCTCGTACTATTATTAAAGTGTGTATGTTCATATTTGGTTTTGTCCAAATTAATGCAATAGGTTTGGATTAATTTTGAGCTTAAAAGAGGCGGTAATTCAATTTCTTGAATTATTCTTTTAGACTTTTGTGCTTGGAAGTCTTTTTTTGGGTTCCTTATGCTTAAATTGATTTACTGAATTTTTTTGATAATTTTTGGGAGTGTTCTGCTATTTTTAAGGGCCTCATTTAAATTTTTGCACTATTTTATTTTTAAAATGCCTTTTTATTATTTTCTAAAGTTTCCTGGGCCAGCAGCCCATTCCGCCTCCCCTCCTGGGCCACGCGTCATCGGCCCAAATCTCTCCCCGAGCCGGGCCCTCAGCCCAGCCTGCCGCCCTCCTCCTTGGCTGCCCTTCCCCGTGGCCTGCTGCTGCTGACCGGCCCAAGCTGCCCTGGCTGTTGCTGCGCACGGCCACATGCAGCAGCACAGCACGCAGCTCCCGTGCAGCACATGCACGGCGGGCCGTTCGGTGTTCACGTCCTGCACGAGACCCTCCTGCTGCCCCTGCTGCTATATTCTTTTTCTTCTCCTGCACTCCACCTCGTCGTCTCGTTGGGGCGTCGCCTCACCACGTTGAACCTGCTGCCGCCCGTTTCCTGTGAGCAACCTACTCCTCTCTATTCTTCATTCCTAGTACCAAGTGACGCATGCAAGTTAAGTAGCAGAGTGACCTAGCCATGCATGCATGTATTAATTAGCCATGCATGCAGCCCGTACATGGCATAAGGAGATCGATCAAGCACCTGTGTTTAATACTAGCTCATCTCCTCCTCTCTTTAGTTTTGTAAAACATCAAATCTCTTAGCAAGTATTAGATCTTAATGTTAAAATCAGGTAATTAGGACCCAATGAATCCACTGGTGCAGTCAGATTTTGAATCCGACCGTTAGATTTTAAAATCGACTCGAATTCAGATGAAATGCAACCAAATTTTGAGCTAACTTTGTACTGGTTGCAAAATTTGAAATTATTTCTTTTCCAGTAGATTACTAGCATGTGTAGGACCTACCAAGAATTTTCTCATGATTTTAGGAGGTATATATGATTTTAGATAATTAATTTCGTCCCTGTTTTAATTATTAAAAAAGAAATACCTTCTGTTTTTATAATTTGATGTTTGTTTAGAGTTATACTCAATGTTAAGCCAATTGTGGTAAATTTTGGTATGTGTCATTTCTAGACCATATTCGCATACTAAATAATATATTGTTATTTATTCTTTTTTGTAGAATTAATATGGTGCTGTAATAATTAATAATACGTCATCTAGGCACTGGTTGATTAATTTTAATAGGTCTACCTCTAAGTTTCACAAATTTACGACATTTTTCATGTACATAACAATAATTATAAACACCGATAATGTCAAAAGTGCATGCGTGTTATTAATTCTATTTTATCGTTTAACCATGACATGTCTATCATGGGACCTTTATTATTTTTATATGACATATTAGCATGATTAAAATTTATTGTGTTGATTGATAGTTTTATTAATTAAATAGTCCTAATAAATGTTTTTCTATTAATTTAAGAAATAATTAAAATATTATTTTTTTTAATTATTTATAATTAATGTGTCATGCCACTGGTATTAAATAATCTAATTAATCTAATGTTATATTATTTACCTATTAATACACGGTTATGACCCTCTTAGAAGACACAAAACTCTAATCCTATCTTCGGCACATCCTGTCCGTCATCGATTTCCACCTCCCTTTTATAGTTGGATCTTTATTTTGGATGGTTATTTATTTTGTTCGCTTTATTTTTCATTACGACATTTAGGGAGTGACGCTAACAATGTCGGACTCGTCTTCGAAGAACAACAATTCGACAATGAAGGCATGCCCGCTCTTCTTGATCATGTTTATCCTATTATTTGCAAAGTCATTATATTTTACTGTTTTCAAATATACATGCTGTTTTATTCTCGTAGCTAGCATGTCGATTGACACACATGTACCTTTATCCGCTTGTCGCCCTTTTACCTGTTACCCTGAGTAGATTATTTTAATATTCAGAATAGAGTAGAGAAATGCTTAGCCATAATTAATTATCCCTAGCATGCTTTTATCTTGCCTCCTCGGAAGAACGATCTTCGGATCATTGACATTATTATTGAAACGTGTTGAGCTCGCTAAGTTAGGGCCGAATGTTTATTGTTGTTTCCCTCTCTCTATTCTATCATTTTCTACACTAGGTGAAACTTATCATCTAAAAGGTGGCGGGTGATAGCTGAATCATGAGTTGAAGGAGCAGATGGTCGTTCTTCATGATTTGAAAAAACCATCGGTCGTCCGTATTGAATAAGGTCAAATTCATGATTTTGAGAAGTGTGAAAACAGTACGACCACATGCTATATGGGCACTGGCTTGGTCAAGTAGGTTAGTCGAGTCTTGGTGTGGACATCACCGTACCGCATAAGGGTGGACGTAGCTACGAGGACCTCGACACAGATGGGAGGCCGGAGGGTGGGCATGTACTCTCAACTCCATGTCAGACCCGGTGGGCATGTCGCATCGGGAGGAAATTAGCTAAAAGACCTCGTCACGATGTCCCTATCGGTACACCGATGTGTGTGTACTACGCTGGCGACGACTAGTGGCAACAAGATAAGATTGTATCGTGTGGAGTAAAGTGTACAAACTCTGCAGAGTGTCAAAACTAATTGATTAGCCGTATCCACGGTCACGGATATCACATAACTCATTCTTGATTAAAGACCTGTCCTTCTCCCCCTTATTATTCCCTCTAGCCTAGTTCCAGAAATGTGAATAGGTGGTTAGAACTTACGGTCGAGTTTAGGCCAGATGTCTTACTCGCATGTGTTGGTCGTGGACCCTCACATTGATGTGGAACCCCTGAAATAAAAAACTAATTTTTATACCAAATTCGCCTTTGAAATTATCGTAGTATTTATACCCTAAAATGCTTTTATGCAAAATAGCCATACTACCTTCCTTTGCAGCCTTATATACATTGGTTTAGGTGTTTCCCTACGAGGGGGCACGCTGAGTATGCGAAGTACTCATCGACATGTTTTGGTTATGGTGGTGGACAGATGACTACGCTACCAAAGATGTTGACGGCGACTACTAGTATAATGATTCTGAGGAGTGAGGTCGCGTTGACTCCGTCGATTCCCTATGGCTGAGATGGAGCCTTCCAATTTATCGCTTTCTTTTCCATTGCTTTATTCTCTGTAATGCTCATGCGATCGAGTACTTTGTTAAAGCCATGTGGCTTCTATTTCGACAAGACTATGTTGTAATAAATTTGACAGGGCAATGTTATCATTCGACTATGTTCATCAGCTTGATTCTGGACTGATGATGATACACAGAGGGGGGGTTCAAAAGTTAAGTCTGGACTCTCACATATACTATGCAGAGGTGCACAACTGTACCCACAAACGACCAATAGTCGTGACGTTCATGTCGTCACATGCACAACCAGACCGTAAGATCACAGAGCTGTTTCACCGCCCGCTCAGTCATACCCTGCGTCGTAGTTCACAGCAGGCCAGGACTACTGATCTCACGTTGATACTCCCGATCCAACGTATTGTCGTTAGCACACATGACTAGCACCACCTTCCCAACAGTTGATACTACAGATCTAAGTATTGAGGTCTTCCCTTCTCAGAGGAGTATGACCTTTGACAAAGGTACTTTGGCTCAGCCCCACCCATACAGGGTATGTGGTATGCGCGATCACTATGGCGCTTAAGCACAATCGATCATTTGTTGCTTTAACCTTATATGAACAAACTCGTGTGATGAAATCCACCTTCCAATGTGCCCCCGGCACCTTTCTAGGGTTTCACCACCCCACCATGATCACACCCAAAAACCGACGATCAATAATTCTACAACTGATTCACTTTAGAAAATAGGTTTTCATTTTTGTGCATGTTATAGACTAGAAGGAAAGTTTTGTAAAACATTCTCAACAGATATGCACAATAAACTGGACTTGCCTTGTAACGGATAGGTAGTGGAGTTCGATTGGTCTGCTTGCTGAACTCCGGCTTCTGATAAAAAGTAATAAAGTCCGATGAGGACTAATCTAAAAAAATTCCAAGTATGAATGCAGATGGCATGACATCGTATGCATGAAAAAGTATGCCTCCTAAAATGCAAGATCCAATATATTCAATTTTTCACATTATGGATTATTTATAGTTAATTAAGAAATCATTAGATTCTAACATTCTTAAGGCTAGTATGAAAATATCATGCATAATATTGATTAACTTTATTTTATTTTAATGGGAGCTCAATACTATTTTTCATCACATCAATTTACTTAGTGATTAACTTAAGATTACTTAGTGAGTATTTATCTAATGTTTCTCCTTTTTTAAGAAAATATTTCTATTTGTAGAATTAATTTAAAGATTTCCATAGAATTGATGATTTAATATTTATCTTCACCCTTTTCCTTTCTCTTGGAAGAAAAATGACCAACATTTTAATCTGAAGAATTATTATACAACTTGAACTATCCTTTACTATTTAAGCTAATTTATTTTAGTTTTTCTTTCTGTTAAAAAAATAAATAAATAAATCAAAAGTTTGGGCTGGGTTTGGGCTCGGCTAGTCCACTTATCCGGCCCATTGTAAACCTACACACCCGCAGCCCTAAAACTATGTCATGGACCCCGGAATTATATATGAGTAGGGGAACGAATAATCGCCAAGGACCGAGAAACCAGTCGACTTGATGGCACGGTACCTGCGCCGTGCGCACCGAGGCCGAGTGATCCAACACCTGACCAATGCACCATACGCTTACCGTTGGTCAAGCCGGCCGGAAGCGATTAGACTTCCTAAAATCACATACAATTCCCTGATCCGGTAAAGAATTAACGCTACTCTTAAGTTCACTATGTAAAGTAATCCCAGAGGAGCCCGACCATCGTACCCACACCCTAACCTAGACCAGAGGCTAGTGGGTCACTCGAAAGCCCGGTATGACAGTCCGCACCTGCCTAGCCAACAATGCATCTCAGCTAGCGGGTCACTCAACCGAAGACACTTCACGGAGTGAACACTAAGAGGTGGCATTACTTCTTTACGATCGATTCCATATACTTCAATCATACACGCACGGTATATGGAATGATCACATGTAACAACTTCATATCACAGGTCAAACTCTACAAGACAAGAGTTATTCAGATATATATATATATATATATATATATATATATATATATATAACTCACCTCTTACCCGAGAGAGGTTTCACATCACATAAATAACGACTCGAAGTTTGTTTACAACTTTTAAACCTGAAGAACGGCAGCGGAAATAACTTGAAAACCCTTGAGATGGCAACCCAACCATCTCCTTGAGAAGCACGTAACCCACACGTGTGACCGCGAAGGACAAACTTGCCAAAAAGAACATCAATTCTTCACCAAATCAGCAACGTAGGAATCTGCTATAGTAGTCTCACCTACAACGGTTTAGGAATTGAATTCCTTAAGTACTTTCGTACTTGCAAGATGCTTTGTAGGCTCATCTAATTATCTTAAGCATGGCATTGAACAAGAATTGAATGCTACACATGCAATCAACATTAACACATGATAACATGGCATAATCATGAACGATAAAGCAATATCATCAAGATTTATACCAACCATTCATTCTAAGATTTAAAACAATAAATCTCAGATTATCAAGCTATGGAAATCAACCAAGATTCTTCCATACTGATCGCATTAAGTCCAACAAGACTTAATTCAGTTCTCAGATTAGTCAACCAAGCAAGACCAGGTGATTTAAAGATAGTCAAACAAGACTATATCAAGCATTCAGAACAAACTAAACAAGCCGACTTAGTTATGGTTGCTCCAAGCAAGGCTCAACCTATTCTGTGGTCAGGCAAGGCAAGCAAGACTTGTCCCAACGCGAGAGAAGAATTAAGAATGTGTAAGTTCAGGGTTGGCCCACCGTGACTTCCCACCAATCTCAATTCAACTCCACCGTGGGTGACGGGTAAAGCCCTACGACACCGGTATCGAATCAGGTTAACAGCCTGTCGATCCATCTGTAGGTGACGGTACTCGGCTCTCACAACTCACCATTAGGGTTCCATAGTTGATTTGTCCATTTAAGAGATCACCGCTAATCTCACAACCAATTAACCCTACCATGCTATTGATTCGCCATCACATAGCAATACAACCAATTTGCAATCAAGCAAACATCTCATTCAAACCATAACATACGCAATTAGGAATCTTATCGAGCTTTGCAGAGCTTGCCTCATTGCTGGGAGAAGTATAATACGCCGGTGATCATTCGCAAGAAATCCAGAACATTTGGAACACCGATAAGAAGCAATTAACCTCCAAAAGAGAAGAGCAACTCTAAGAAGCTAACTCGAAAATGGCAGGGATGCATGGGTGCAATTATAATAAAAAGGAAGTACGGTTTACATGAGCATGTTAATAATCCCTTTTACCTTTCAGTTTTTAACCTTTAGTATGATTATAACTCTAATATGAATGAGTTTTTTATGAAGGATGCCTTCATGCTTGAGATATGCAACTAAAATAGAGGTGATAACTATAAAATTAATATTAAAAATGCAAGTTTGATAAATTAGTATTAATTCATATTAATAAAGTTTGGATTCACATAGTAATGACGAACATGATATACACATGGCAGTTTTAAAGGGGTAGGTTGAATTCTAGGGGATTGGAGTAAGGTGTTAAAAAGGCAGAATTTCATATTTAACCGTTTTAGAAGTGACACAAGCTATACATTAAAATGACATGGTCATCGGCATGACTGTACAACATGTATGCAACAATCTTTATATATGTAAGGTTCATGGTTTACTTATTACCCTAACATGGTCATTTCAATTAACCGAAGATGCAATTTATAAGTTAACGAAATCTGGACAGCAGTAGTACTTTTGCCCATATCTCACAAACCGTTCGTCAGAAATGGGCAAACGAGTACTCTAAACGAAGATATTGACAAGGGCTATAGTTCTCATTTTGGCACCAAAACATGGTTACCAATGAAATGTCACTAAATTGGTTTTGGAAGGATTCAGCCCTATGTACGAGACCTACCCATCATGTACGTAAATTGCTTAAGCAAAATTCAGTGGATTAATTCAGAATTGTATAAGTGGTATGTATGTTTCATTGACCCAATTTTCTAATCAGTTGAGGTCCGTGTCTTTGCTTCATTGATCTAAACCTACTAATTGGAGTGGCTTGCTCATCGTACAAACAAGTTTCACATCTTGCATTCACGTGAGGGCTCATTGGTGATGTCATAAGTGCTAATGGAGCAATAGTAACTTAAGTAGTCACAGGGTTCTCTTCCATTCCTGTTATGGGGCTGGCTTTCTCATTTAAAATTAACCTAAGTATGATGATCTTTACACCATTGGCTACTAAACAAACTTACTACATGAGGGGCTCAGATTAGAGGGACATCAGGGATTAGCGACTTGTCAACCTAACAACTATTCTCAGGAAACAAAACACACTTGACATAATCAATCCTCTAATGATTTAATCAGCTCAGACTTATCTTTATTTCTGGCTACCTACACGTTAAATGATTCTCTATTTCAAAAGGATCTGACAAGAAGGGTCCTTATACTAGTAAAACAACTGCTTACATTTCATATTATTATAGTGGCATGCATAAGAGGTATATGGCATTCTAAAGTACAAATTATGATCTTAAAGATTAAAACAAGGTGTACTATCTCTAAGATGGAGTTCAGGATTCAATATATTTCATAGAGATGACATGTATGAGTAAATAATTAGAATGCCATAAATAACAACATGGATCTAAACCTCAGGCTTCTATAACATGCATGCAACCTTTTTCATATAAGGTTAATGACTAGTTTCTCGCATTAACATGGTTCTTAACATTGTTTTTTGATTAAAGTTACATATTTTGATTAAAAGTGAATCTGGACAGCCGGACGATTTCAGCCATGGCTCATGAACGGCTTGTAAGAAAAATACAAACATATACTCTAAACGAAGGTATCGAAGATACCTACGATTTTCTTGTTAATCTTAACTCATAATAGCTAAAGGAAGGGCATTGAACTATACGCGGAACGTATCAGTCATACGGTGGACCTACACATGTACCTAACGGAAATCGTGCAAATCGTTGCAATTGAACGTATTACTCCTAGACCACTATATCCATAAGGATGAGGGTTTACCCTTGATGCGCGAGCACGATAAGCTAACAACGACCAAGATGATGACAGGGCTGCGGGTTGGATTTCAATTCGGCACGCAATTCTTCTTCCTCCATCTTCCATTCTTTTCTTCTTGGGCAGCGGCGACGTCTTCATTTTCCATCTCCTCCAACTGCTCTTCGTCATACTTCAGTTCATTCTTCCCATCAGTTCGGTGATGACGCGAGGAGCTGCTCCGGTGCTTGGGCTAGGACGCTGCGGTCGGAGGAGATGTTTGGCAGGGCTGGCACAACTGCAACAAGGCGGTCGGCGGCGCGAGGGAGCTTCGCGGAGGTGGCAACGGACAGCTCCGATCAGAGACGACGAGGGAGACCTAGCGGCGGGGAAGCACTTGGAGAAGGGGAATCGAGGTCGGCGTCGGGGACGGGAAGGCAGAGGTGCGGGCAGTGGCCTGAGCTCGGGGCGGCACTAGACTGAGGGCGGCGAGGGCAACGCCGGTGAGGAGGCGAAGGACAGCGGCCGCGAAGAGGAGGCTGAGTGAGACTGGACCAAGGCGGGTGCCGTTGGCGGCGAAGTTGGACGGTGGCGAAGGAATGGAAGGGAGGAGTTTGCACGATGGAAAGCCACGCCGGCGGTAGCGGCGAACCCTAGGGGCGGCGGCGGTAGAGCGGCCTATGGAGTCGGAGTAAATCCGGAGGAGGTGGCTGAGCACCCTAGGTGGCAGCCGCTGGAGGCGGCGGCGGAGCCTTGCTCGAGGGAGGGCGGCGAGGAGCGGAGATGAGACGGCAGCGGCGTTGTTGGGGGAGGAGTTCCAAGGGAGTCTGGCGGTGATGAGCTGAGGAAGAAAAGGCAAGGGGGAGTAGCCGCATTGGAGAAATCGGACGGGTGGGGAAATTGAGGAATAGGGGAGAAAGGGAAAGGTGCTAGTGGTGAGCTACCTGCTACATGGAAGGACCAAGCTGCAGGCGGGACCCACGGGTAAGTAAGGTAAGCTCTTTTTTTTGTATTTCTTTGCTAAAGTTTTAAAGTTTTGGTTTGAATGAATTTTGAATGAGCTACATGCATGATTTACATGGTCTTAATCATGTGCAAAAAAATTTGGACGATGCACACGATAATGCAGTTCAACAATAATTGTTTTACCTCAGCTCATATGTATTACCCTAATGTATTTTTAGGTTGTTACAAACTACCCACACACGCACACACGCAGGAGAGAAATTCCCTTTCATCCTTTTCGCCTCTTGCCTCATACACGCCGCCGTCTAGGCTCAGCCCGGTCCACCGCCGGTCTGCCTCTTCGCCTCTTTCTCTTCTCCCGCTGGTCTCCTCCCCCTTTGCTGTGCCGCCCCTCTCAACCTTGGTCTTCCCGATGCACCGTGAGCCTAGGTCTCAGCCTGTGCTCGCAGGATTCGATTTGAGGCACTGCCAACCCTTGATGCTCCTCCTCAGGTCGCCCCCGCCATTCCTGGTCACGTTGCCTCTTCGATTCCGTCTGATACCGGCGCCGTCCCGGTCGTGAACCTAGGACTCGGGCTCAGCCCTGCCGGTCTCACTCGGGTTGCCGCCTCCCAGATGGCACTCCTTTCGGATGCCGTGTTGCCACCCTGAACCTAGGGTTTGGATCCTCACCTGCCCCCACGGGCTTGGCCTGGGCTCATCGGTCGCCATCCTTGCCGTCCTCGCCGTGCCACCCGGGTGGCTGTGGCTCGGTGTTGTAGCCTGCCACCGGTGGTGCTCCGCCGAGCCCGCCTCCCATTGGTGGCATGTCCTGGTGAGTCCTATGCCACTCATTTCTTCTCACCAGTAAGTGCTTTTCCCCTAATCTCCTCTTCGTTCTAGACTTGGTTCTCTAGCTTGATTTGGGCATAAATATTTATTTGTGAAATTGATGTTTGAACTGTGCTATGGCTAGGATTCCAGTGGCCGATTATTTGCTAAAATGTTTCCCCCATGATTTGTTCAATTGCGCCCTAGCTCCCATACGTGCTTTAGTTGTTCATGTGTATATATTTAGTTGTATACAGCTAAATTTTTAAGTATGTTGGCTGATTTGTGCACTAGAATTAGCTATTGGGGATTCAGTGATGACCTCGTGTTTGTCTGGGGTTATTATCTTGTCTATTACTCATGGATGGCACAATTTCGGTGTTTTGTAGAATGTACGATTCTTGTGCTTAGTCTGTTATGTATACCCCAATGCTGAACTTTGACAAAAATGTGCTCCTTGGGATTTCAACATGTTACCAAGCACATGAACCCTGCTATTGGTATACTGGTGCTTGTAAATCTGGGAATTGCTTCATGTTAAGGCTAACTAGTAATTTCATATTCTTATTGATCACTTAGGGTGGATAAGAACATGTGTTAGCTTGATCTTAGTTGTTCTCTGTTTTCTCATTTAAGCATATATCGAAATCAGTGGGTTAACTGAAAAGAACAAAACTATACTTGATCCTGGCTAGATATCTATGCCTAGCTTTGAAATTTCAATACATATATATATATGCGTGTGTGCGTGTGTGTTCAGATATTGATTGATGAGAGCAGATGCTACACTACTGTTGCCTATTCATTGCCTTAATTTGTTACAATGATTTCTGAGAAAACTTGAGAAAGGTAATAAGAGAAAATCTGATAAGAATAGATTATTACCAAATGTTTCCTAGGAAAACCTTATGATGAGAATAATCTGAGGGTCCCTTCCACTATGTCTATGCTGAAATATGATGCTAAGGGGATGAATCCAACCGGATTTCGATTTGGACTAGACAAGCTTGAGCTTCTATGTTCCTAGTCTTGCTTTTCTACTTGATGGTGGCCTGCCCTCTTCTTGCTCCTCCTCCTAGGTCCTAATGGCCTTCTCCTCCTAAGTGCACCTTGTTGTTCTTGTTGAGCTTGGTTTCCTTGAGCTTGCTCTCAAAGGATTTTGGTGGTCTGGCATTGGCTTCTACAAAGTATGATGGTGTGCTGGTGATCTTGTTTCCTGGAGCTTGCCTCCTTGTTGCTCGAATGACCGGGCTTGGTGGTGACTACTATTGTGTATGGCTCTGTTCAGTTGCTTTAGTACTAGTTCTACTGAGCCTTCTCTAAGGTTCTTCGGTGGAAATTTTTCTACCACCTCCTGCTTGTGTCACTACAAGCTGTTGATTTACCTGAGCTCAACTTGCAAGCTAAGTTATCTTGAGTGAAATATCTTGGCTGTTAGATAACTTCACTCGGTGGATTTGTTGCCTTATCTCAACAGTTTTGCTCAGTGGCTAATACACACAAGCACTTGATAGCAAAGTCATACGATACATTGTTCGTTACACAAATAGCCATATTTGGTCTTTATTAGTACAAACCAGGCCTATTGGCCAAATTCAAACTGCAGCGGAATAAACCCGTGGCAGATAACCCATCAGTATGCCAAACCACAGGCAACTGACTGGGGGTTAAAACCCTATGCTTCGAAGTCGCTGTCGCTATCTCTGGTCTGGTACTCCTCCTCCTCGTCTAGCCACATCAACAAGCCAGGTGAGTACATTGAATGTACTCGCAAACTTTCCACCGGGGAGTTTGATACGGATATAAATGCATGCAGGGGTATTTCAAGAAATGACTCTAATCTATGTTTCATATTGTGCGAGGAAGTAAGTCTGCATGAAATACATAAATAGATATTAAAAAGCAGCTTTTCAAAAATTGCCTCGGTATTGCGAGAGAAACGTCTGTTCACTTTCTTCGTCCCGCTACATCGGGGATTCATATTGTGCTTTCTGCTACAACGGAAAGTCCGGTAATCACCCGCTTCAACGGGGAGTCTTATGCTCACTCGTTACAACGGGGATACTAGGTTTGCCCGCTTCAACGGAGAAATCCATTCTTCACTCCTCCCGCCACGACGGGGAGTTCCATGCCACTCTGCGAACACGGCGGATCACGTCCTTAAGCCCGTAACCCATTTTTGGCTTTGAAAACCAATCTACTATAGTGTGGCCCAACCAAGTTCGTCCATGACCGTGGACACGGCTATTCGAATAGTTTTAACCCTCTGCAAAGGTGGTACGGCTTTACCCACACGATGTGGATCACCCTAGGTATACTGTGCACCGCATACTACCAGAGCTAGTACAACGAGACTCTTCACGGGAGTAAACCTAGCCATGAACCCGCCAAAAGGCATATCCCAAACCTAGCTTGAGTCAGTAACATCGCTACAAGGAGGTTGGTGTTCCAACTTTGTGCGAACACGACATCGCTTCAACGAAAACTGTTATCTACAAAGACTACAACCTCATCTGCACGCCTCACACTGCCTACAGGTTCATGCTAGTCTCGGACCGGATACTAGGTCAAGTCCTTCCCATAAAGGACGTGTGGACGTACGGTAAGACTTGGGCAAATGACACTTAAGTTCAGTCCTTATGTGATCCGAGAGGGACTCCACACCACGTCTGTAAACGGACAGCGAGAACCACGCTGGGCATTACCTCGCATATAACATTCTTCCTGCTTTCCCCCTTCATTTCCGGCCCGGACCAAAATCTTCTCCATTTTGGTTTTGGTTTTAACAAAATTTCTTGTCGGTAAAATATCCCAACCCATGGATATACTGCCTTCATTCATCCTTGGACATGACGATCCCTTTTCAAACTTTCACCACATGAAATATGTGAGTACCCCTTCCTTTTTCAAAACCTACTTTTTACTACTGCAGGGCTAAGCCGAGTAAGTATATATTCTACCCTAGGTTTCCGTTAACTTTTCTAGAATACGTAGTCCTTAGGGTGACAAGAGGTTCAGTATCGAACTAGGGTTTGCTAAACATCGGGCATAACTAGACTACATAAAATAACAAGTCGTAAAACATAGCATGCATGTTTCGTAAATGAAATATCATTTCATAAACTTGGGATTCAACATGATCAAGGGTGGAAAGCTTGCCTGGCAGTTCCTGGTCTTGATCCGGACGTGGGGATGATTCTGGCTCCTCCTGACGAATGTACCTTACACCGTCAACTACACGTTTCAAAGAACGCCAATAGAGCCAAACGAACTGAAGTATCGGAAAAGGAAATCAATATGGAACATATGCCATGCTTGCAAGGTTATGCCGAGGAAAGGGAAAGTTGTTGTTGTTATTGCATGTGTTTATTGGCATTAGGGTTTTCGATCCTCATTAAATCTTTTCCTTGCAAAAACACTTGCTTTAAACATTAGGGGAAGAGTTTAGAGGCTTGGTATTTTAATAGGGAGTTAGGAAGCATTTTTGAAAAAGGTTTGAATCAAGTTTATAAGCTCAAAAGATTTTTGAAGTGGATTTTGAAATAAGGGATTATGATATATCCTCTGTTCCTATATAAAACATTTGAATTTCAAAATTTTGTTTGAACCAAAAGATGGAGAATATTTTTAGGAGCCTGCTATTTGGGAAGTTTTTCAAAAAACCGGCCGATTTGGTGCTGAACCGGCCGAACCAAGATCAGAACCAGTTCTGGAATAGAAGAACCAGTGGTTTTTCTGGGTTTACATCTTCTTCACCGGAACTTTACGCTTTCTGGCTGCGAAGACGGAGGAAGGCCGGGGCGTCTTCAGCTGCGCAGGAAAATAGCCCAGGTGGGCTGCAGGCCCATGCATCAGCGGACTGGTCTGCCTCCTGCGGTGCGGGATAGAGGTGACTTCTAGGTCCCAGCGGTCAATGGCGTGGCCGCTCGTCCACCGGGTAAGGGCTCACCTGCTGGCCGTGGCGGGCGAGGCTGCTGCCTGGAGCGGGTTACCGCCGGCGAAGAAGAAGAGAGAAAGGAAAGGGCTCGCTATCGATTCGAGAGAGAGAAGAAGGTTCGGGAGGTTAAGAGGAGTGCCACGGCGGTGGTTTCGCGGTGATTAGAGCTCAGAACTGGGAGGACTAGGGGAGATGGAGCTTGGCTCGGTGGGTGGTGGGGAGGAAGCTTTGGGGTGCGGGTTGCACGGCTAAGCTCGGAGGAAGGAAGAGGGCACGATAAGGAAGTCGAGGGAGCTCGGGGTTCTTATGGGCGTGAGGAGAAGAGCGGGGCGGTGCACTGCTGTGCTGGCATGCTGTTGGCGCTGGGAACATGGCGAGGCCAATGGGGACTAAGGCGTGGACGACCGGGGAGCAGGAGGACGGCTATGGCGTGCTGGTGTGGGTTGTGTAGAGGCGGAGAGGACCAGTGTCCACCGGTGGCAGGCTGTTGCCGATGGGTGGCATGAGCTGGTGCCGTGCGTGTCAAGGCCAGGGCGCGTCCCAATTGACATGCACGTGCACACGCCTATCCTGACGTGTCGGGGAAGTGCACAGTCATGTCAAGAGTGCTGAGGTACCCAAAAGGGAGAGAACAGAAGAGGGTTGACATGGGAATCGTGTGGGGCAATGCTGGCCAAGGACTTGCCAATGTCGGCATGAGATGACATTAGTGTTGAGCAAATGACAAGAGTTGACCTATTGAGGTGAAGTTGATGGGGTAGGTGCCTGAGGGTAGCAAGGTTCCTGGAAGAAAGTTTGGGGGCAATAGGATGGGACTTGAGCTTTGATTTCATGCGAGAAGTAAAATGGAGCAGAGGTGTTCGATAGGGTTTCCACCAAAATCTTTAACTGGACATAGATATGTTTTTGCATATTTGAGTTCCTGGACCAATGGTGAGTGTTGTGTGAATTTTAGGGATTTTTCTGAACAAGGCTTGGAAGGGTTGTAGTTCAAGGCTAGGTTTTGCTCAAAATTCAAAGTTGGATATAATCAAAGATTTTTGAACTGGACCCCCAAATGTTATTTCATAAATGGGTGACAATAGTTTCGAGAAGTTTATGAAATTTTCTAGAAATTTTGGGTGGAGGAAAACACATGTGATATGGACTTTTGAATTTCTGCTTGAAAGGAAATCTTATTAGGGGAATGGCCAGGGATTAAGGTTTGATAGTTTTAGGGCCAGCAAGATTGGTAGGGTGGTAGTAGGGGTTTTGGAACTCATTTTTGAAGAGAGGGGAATAGCTTTGGTAAAGTTGCCGCTAGGGTTTATGTTTAGAAACTGCTCGTGCGTATACGGTGTGTGTGCTCGATTTAGGGTTTTATGCACATGCGAAGACGAGAAAAGCTTAGATGCTTTTATGGGATGACATGCGTTGAGAAACATTAAAATCCAAATATACATGTAGCATGACTGAAGACCATATACGCATATATGCATATACGCGTATTAGGGTTAGGTTTTTCAGAAATCGGGCACTTGAAAATAGGGTGTGACAAACCTATCCCCCTTAAATCGAATCTCGTCCTCGAGATTCTACAGATTGGACTAGGTGATGAAACTTTTCCAACAGAAAATCTTCTCGCTCCCAGGTTGCTTCTCCTTCAGAGTGATTGCTCCACTGGACCTTGTAGAACTTAACAACCTTGCTTCTGGTGCGGCGTTCTTGACTTTCAAGAAGCCGTGTGGATTGCTCCACGTAGGTGAGATCCTTGCCAATATCGAGATGCTGGTAAGGCACTTGCTGGGTAGGTGGTTCCAGACATTTCCTTAGCTGAGATACATGGAAGACATTGTGAACTTCTGACAGCTCTAGAGGTAGCTCCAATTGATAAGCGACTTCTCCTCTTCTTTCCAAGATCTTGAAAGGTCCAACAAATCGTGGTGACAGGTTGCCTTTGACGTTGAACCGTTGAGTTCCCTTAAGGGGCGTTACTCGAAGATAAACATAATTGTCAGGCTTAAAGGTGATATCTCGGTGCTTAGTATCGGCGTAGTGCTTTTTGCCTTGATTGAGCGGTCTTTAATTGGTCTTGGATAAACTTGACTTGTTCTTCGGCCTCTCGGAGGATGTCAGGGACGAGGGTCTTTCCATGGTCAGTCTCTGTCCAATTGAGAGGTGTCCGACATTTTCTCCCATAGAGAGCCTCGAATGGGGACATCTGCAAACTTGCTTGGTAACTATTGTTGTAAGAAAATTCCGCGTATGGCAAACATTCCTCCCAGCTATCTCCGTACGTTAGAACACAAGGTTTCAGCATATCTTCCAAAATTTGATTCACCCGTTCGGTCTGTCCATCTGTCTGTGGGTGGTATGCTGTGCTGAAAACTAGACGAGTTCCCAGGGCTTCATGCAAGCTTTCCCAGAATCTGGAGGTAAACTGGGTGCCTCTATCTGAGATGATTTTCTTTGGAACGCCGTGCAAGCTGACTATCCTTGTGAGGTAGAGCTTGGCTAGTTGGTCTCCTCTGTAGGTGGTTTTTGACTGGTAAAAAGTGTGCGACTTTGGTTAGTCGATCGACTATGACCCATATAGAGTCATTTCCTTTTCTAGTTCTTGGAAGTCGGTAATGAAATCCATACCGACTTCATCCCATTTCCAATCGGGTACCTTGAGAGGTTGTAGCAATCCTGCGGGTTTCTGATGTTTAGCTTTGATACGTTGGCTCATATCACACTTGGCAACATAATCTGCTATTTCTCTTTTCATATCATGCCACCAAAATTTATCCTTTAAATTTTGGTACATTTTCGTACCTCCAGGGTGAATAGAATATCGAGATTCATGTGCTTCGTTTATATGATCCCTTTTAACTCGTCGCATGTGGGCACGCATAAGCGGCCTTCGAACTAGAGTATACCTTCGCTGTCTTCCGTAAATTTGGATGACTTCCCGAGTCTTACTTTTTCTCTGATGATCTTCATGCTGTCATGCTCCTTCTGAGCTGCCTTAATTTGCTCTACCAAGGAAGGTGCTACCTCCAGGCTTGCAACGATTCCGTGATTGACTAGGTTTAAACCACACTTCTCCATTTCCTTGAGCGCTGGGGATTGCTTACTTGTTCTTGGGGTTTTTAGTGTATAGATCTTCCGGCTAAGGGCATCAGCTACCACGTTTGCTTTGCTTGGGTGGTAGTGAATTCCTAGATCATAGTCCTTTATCAGCTCTAACATCTTCTTTGTCTCATATTCAAATCGGACTGAGTGAAAATATATTTTAGACTCTTATGGTCCGCATATATTTCACAATGGTTACCAATGAGGTAATGCCGCCAAATCCTGAGGGCATGTACTACGGCAGCTAGTTCCAAATCATGCGTTGGGTAGTTTGCCTCATGTGGATGTAGTTGTCAGGATGCATATGCAACTACCTTCCCTTCTTGCATGAGTACACTCCCAAGGCCGTGTCGGGATGCATCACAATATATGTCGAAACTCTTGTGCAAATCTGGTAGAGTTAGTACTGGTGCTGTCGTTAGCCTTTTCTTCAATTCCTGAAAATCTTCTTCGCATTTTGTCGTCCATTCAAACTTCTTGTCCTTCTTAAGCAATTGCGTCATTGGTCGAGCAAGCTTAGAGAATCCTTCAATGAAACGGCGATAGTATCTAGCTAATCCCAAAAAGCTGCGAACTTCCGTCACGGTTGTTGGCGGTTTCCAATCGAGCACAACATGTACCTTACCAGGGTCAACTGCAATACCTCCAGCGGACACTATATGTCCGAGGAATCCCACTTCTTTTAGCCAAAATGCATATTTGCTGAACTTGGCATAAAGTTGGTGTTCTTGGAGCTTTTTTCAGGACTAAATGCAGATGTTGTTCGTGTTCCGTGCCTGATTGGAGTAGATGAGAATGTCGTCTATAAAAACTACGACAAACTTATCCAGGTACTCCATGAACACATTGTTCAGAGATTCATGAAGTAGGCGAGTGCATTAGTCAGGCCAAACGACATTACCGTATACTCGTAAAGTCCATATCGCGTGGTAAAGGCGGGTCTTGGGTATGTCTTGCGATCGAATCTTCAATTGGTGGTATCCAGACCTTAGGTCAATCTTTGAGAAAACTTGCGCTCCATTCATTTGATCGAATAAGTCATTAATCCTTGGTAGTGGGTACTTGTTCTTGATGGTGACGTCATTTAGTGCCCTGTAATCCACACACATTCGCAGGGTTTTGTCCTTCTTCTCTACGAATAGTACTGGCAATCCCAAGGTGATGTGCTGGGTCGAATAAACCTTTTCCTTCCAATTCCTCCAGTTGTTTCTTCAATTTCCACCAGAAGGTTGGCGTACATTCGATACGGTCTTTTTGCTATTGGGGCAGTTCCAGGTACCAGCTCTATTGCAAACTCCAGATCGCGGTCGGGTGGCATACCGGGTAGTTCTTCGGGAAACACATCAGGGTATTCTTGGACCACTGGTACTTGTTCTAGACTTAGCTCCTCTAGATGATTTAGAGCACCATTCTTTATAAGTGGGGTGTTAGCCGCAAAGCTTACTGTTGTTCCTACGGCATTGGTAAGGGTGATAGTTATGTTATCAAACTCTATGGCACCTTTGTTATCAATTAACCAATTCGTGCCGAGGATCACATCAAGACCTTGCGATCCTAAGATTATTAAATCTGCCCAAAAGTCTATCCCCCTTATGGGGATGCTAACATCCTTGCAGTAATACTTAGCCTCTATTTCAGCTCCAGGTGTTCGGACATCATAGGCTTGGTCATGAGGCAAAATGCAAGCTTATTGTTCTCAACAAATTTTTGTGACACAAAGGAATGTGATGCTCCGGAATCAAATAAAACAGTTGCCATAACTGAATTAACAGGAAACATACCATGGCCACGTTTGGAGCTTCCTGAGCTTCTTCTGCATCGACGTGGTTGGCATGCCCCCTGTTAACGTTCTGGTTTCGGGAGCTTTGGCTTCAGGTGGACATGTTGCGTTCCTGAGGTCGTCCAGTGGCAACTGCACCTTGTGAAGAGGGGTTCTGGGGCTTCTTTGGGCATTTGTTGGCAAGTGCCCTGACTCTCTGCAATTGTAGCAGTTGAAGTTTCCAGGGTTTCTTCCAGGGCCTGTGGAGGAATTATTGTTGAGTTGTCAGTAGGAAAGGTATGGTATGGTGGGGATGGAGCTGCTCTGGGATTCTGGGAGTTGGTAGATCTAGGGTTGGTCCGCTTCTCAAATCAGGGTCGCTGTTGAGGGCGCTCCGTTGTTGTCCATCGGCTCTTCTTATGCTTGCGGATGTCGCTCAGAATGTGGCGTTTTCCTTCCAGAATCAGTGCTTTGTTCACAAGATCTTGCAGATCAGCATGTGGTTGAATAGCAATTGATACTGATACACCTCTTGTAGTCCATGCAGGAACTTTTCCAGTTTAGCTTCCTCGGTGTTTATATCGGATCCGACATAGCGAGCTAGTTAGTTGAACTTGTGTAGGTACTCCGTTACCGTCATTGATCCTTGTTTTAATGCTAGAAATTCCTGCTTCTTCATTCTGATTAGTCCAGACGGGATGTGGTGTTTGCGGAAACGTTCCTTGAAAACATCCCAGGTAATGGCTTCTGCCCGTGTCTGTTGACTGCAAAAGTTCTCCCACCAGGCAGCGGCGGGGCCATGCAAATATTGCGAAGCGAATAGAACCTTCTCGTTCTCATCGCATCGGGCTACTTCCAATTTATGCTCGATGACGCGTAGCCAGTCGTCTGCGTCTAGGGGTTCCGTAGAATGAGAGAAGATCTGTGGAGAGGTCCGCTGAAACTCCGATAGCTTGTTCGAACTTCCTTTTCCTCCTACCATACTGTTCTGGATGAGTTGCCTTATGTTTTCCTGACTGTCCTATCGGTTACACTCCATCATTAGCAGTATCTGAGCGAGAGTGTCTCCCATTTCAGGAGGATGGGGTAAGGGGTGTTCTGTCTCAGCACTAGCGTGCTCTTGTTCCTGTTGTGCAGTTGATTTTGTCGAGGCTCTTCTTGTCCTATTGCACGGGATCTGGATTGGCCACGAACGTGGGATGCCTCATGTTGAGACACCGAGTGCTGAGAACTTGGCGAACCTCTTGATCGTCCTTGTCCTTCAGGTTCACCAACATTGACATATAAATCAGCTCCCTGGGCTGAATCAACTTGATTGACAGGGGATTTTCTTCCGCTCATCTTGGGGCTACAACAGAAGCAGATGATGGGGGCCAAAGGTAAGATGTCTGTAGATGAGGGGGAAATACGGGGGTTCGGTGTCGCACAAGAATGAACACAACAATGCGCGACAGTGCAATTATGGTTGGGGATAACCCACCAAGATGCAACAAAATTGCGAGAAAACCATTGCATTACATATAGATAGGTGCCTAGGGGCACTTATCCAACACACATATTCATACAAGTGCCTGCGGCACGGGGCTATGCCCAGATACAATACAACAAAATACGCGGAATATAGGCTCCGGAAGGGTACTTCCTTAGGTGCTATAAAATCTAATCCACTTGGTCTATGTCCAAGTGGGCAGGCTGAGATGGATTGACTCCATCATGGATATCTCCGTCCTCGGAGGGATTGGGTGTGTTGTGGGGAGTGACCGGGATATTCCTGCGGCGATGTGCAGCCCGAGTGGCTGCTGCATACACTGAGAACAATCCTAGGTACTCAGCTGGCCAGGCATGCTGGTTGTCGCCGCCATTGGCGACTGGTACTCCGAGCAGGGGTGGATCTACCGGTGCTGGGGGCATTGGCAGATGGGGTGTTGGAGCTACGGGAGAGGAGCTGGGCTTGCATCAGGGCGATGGTTCACCGAGTCAGAATCAAGGAGTCGGCGAGCTGAACGAACATGTCGTGCTGGGCGACAAGGTAGCGGATCAGGTGGATCACCGCTACGTCCTACTCCGCTTGAGTGCTGGCAAAGGTGGCATCTTCACCCATAGCGCGGCTGGGGAAGAAGAGGAAAGCTCACCGGTTCACGCTTGAAACCGTGTGGCAAAGTCAGGAAATAGCTTCCCAGGCGGACATCTAGATAGCTATATTGGGGGTAGGCATGGATCTTCCGGCGAAGTGGAAAGTTGGGACACCTTGGGCGCCGGCTTGATAGACGTGCACTTCTGCCCAGTACATGTTGGTTACGTCGGAAGACTCCTCCCAGTACACATCATACTCTGGTCGCTGGGTGGCTCTGAGGGCTCGCTGAGCTACGGTCCACAAGACATCTGTGACCCTGAGAGATTGGCGGGGGTAGTCTCGTTGAAGAGTGTACCGCTAGGCATGGGTTATCTGGGAAGGATAGCAAGGAGCGAAGAGGGAAAAGCTAGGGAAGCTGCTTCAGCTTGGTTTGAAAGGGCAGATGAGAATGGAGATGTAGCTAGCTTGAGTGGCTTATATAGCCAGACGAAGAGATTTCTGGATTAGGATTCAAAAATGGGACATCTGCCTAACTTGTAGGGTCAGATGGCACCATAGGCGCACCGGCCTACTTTGAGGCGTGGCAGAGGGATAAGACATGCCAGAGATATTCGCGATTCAAAATAGGTACGAGGTTTTCCTTTTTGAAGATACATGGGCATAGTCGGCCTTTTTATTTAAAACAGGTGTGGGCACGATACCACACCTACTGGCGGATCGTTCCACATATGGCACACAAGAGTACAGTACAAGATTTTAAGGACTATAGTCCTTTACTACCACACATACAAGCGTCTACTTATTTATTTATAGGGATACATGGCTCATCGTGATAGATACAATGAGCCCTAACGATCTAAGCTACGATCTGAACTTCATCCAAGTCTTCTGCTTCTTCGAGTTCTCTCTCCTCTGGGTCTTCCTCTGAGTCGCCCTCGTCATCAGCGTCGTTCCTTCTCTCGGGAGTTGGGGTAGGATTGGGCGGTCCTTGGGCTGCGCGAGAGGTTCCTGCACCTGTTGTAAATCTCCGTAGATACTCTCGAGCATTGCCGCATCGTTTCTTGGGTGGTGGTTGCGGTGGGTCTTCACCGGCGATGTGGATGTCGCGAAACTCCGGGGCTTCAGCATTGGTGGTAGCGGTTCCCTGCTGCCGCCTCGTGGCTAGCTGCAACAGTCCTCGCACACGTTGCAACTCTTCACGCACCTCCTTCAGCTCAACGAGGGCATGGTAGGTCATAGTGTCTTGAGCCTCCACATACCGCGCCAGGTGCACTACAGCTGGGTCATCTTCATTGTCTGCTGAAATGTATCCTCGGACGTTCTCCCAGATAGGATGTTGTGGGAAGAATCGGGTAGCTCTATGGTTGGCTAGCTCGATAAGCTCATGGCGCAGATGAGCAAGTGCCCTGTATGCCGCCCTCTAGATGGCCTGGCAGGGTACTCGACTCAGGGGTCCTATGAAGTTGTAAGCTCGGCTGTCTCTTCTCCTGTTACAGAAGATGATGACTCTAGCCCAGTACTCAGTTCAGTTCTCAGTCATCTTCTGCTTAAAAACATGGTATTCCGGAAGAGATAATCCTCCACATCGGTCGATAGCTTCTCGCAGCAGTTGCGGAAATCCAGGAGTTGTAGCCACACAAGTCTCGCTGTATTTCTCGATCGAACCCATCTATGAGATTTTTGAAACAGGAATCAGGGTGAGCAAGCTTTATTTAGAGGTTCGGGAAGTCTGAGGAGATAAGGGGAAGACTAGGGAGGATGAGAATACCAGAATTTTACCTAAGAGGTTTTTACTTTTAGATTTTAGAAAATAGCCTTATATCCTACATCCTAACTAATGGCCACGCTATCTAGGGTTTTCCTACAGTCAGCAGGCTCTGATACCAAGCTGTGGCGTACCCGGTTTTGAGGCCGGATAAACCCCTGTGTTTACCGTACTAGTCCCATGATCAGTGGCTAATACACACAAGCACTTGATAGCAAAGTCATACGATACATTGTTCGTTACGCAAATAGCCATATTTGGTCTTTATTAGTACAAACTAGGCCTATTGGTCGAATTCAAACTGCAGCGGAATAAACACATGGTAGATAACCCATCCGTATGACAAACCACAGGCAACTAACTGGGGGTTAAAACCCTACGCTTCGAAGTCGCTGTCGCTATCTCCGGTCTGGTACTCCTCCTCCTCGTCTGGCCACATCAACAAGCTAGGTGAGTACATTGAATATACTCGCAAACTTTCCACCGAGGAGTTTGATACGGATATAAATGCATGCAGGGGTATTTCAAGAAATGGCTCTAACCTATGTTTCATATTGTGCGAGAAAGTAAGTTTGCATGAAATACATAAATAGATATTAAAAGCAGCTTTTCAAAAATTGCCTCGGTATTGCGAGACAAACATCTGTTCACTTTCTTCCTCCCGCTACAACGGGATTCATAACTGTGCTTTCCGCTACAACGGAAAGTTCGGTAATGACCCAATTCAACGGGGAGTCTTATGCTCACCCGCTACAACGGGAATACTAGGGTTTGCCCGCTTCAACGGGGAAATCCATTCTTCACTCCTCCCGCCACGATGGGGAGTTCCATGCCACTCTGTGAACACGGCGGATCGCGTCCTTAAGCCCGTGACCCATTTTTGGCTTTGAAAACCAATCTACTATAGTGTGGCCCAACCAAGTTCGTCCATGACCGTGGACACGGCTATTCGAATAGTTTTAATCCTCTGCAAAGGTGGTACGGCTTTACCCACACGATGTGGGTCACCCTGGGTATACTGTGCACCGCATACTACCAGAGCTAGTACAACGAGACTCTTCACCAGAGTAAACCTAGCCATGAACCCGCCAAAATGGCATATCCCAAACCTAGCTTGAGTCAGTAACATCGCTACAAGGAGGTTGGTGTTCCAACTTTGTGGCGAACACGACATCGCTTCAACGGAAACTGTTCTCTACAGAGGCTACAACCTCATCTGCACGCCTCACACTGCCTACGGGTTCATGCTAGTCTCGGACCGGGTACTAGGTCAAGTCCTTCCCATAAAGGACATGTGGACGTACGGTAAGACTTGGCTAAACGGCACTTAAGTTTGGTCCTTATGTGATCTGAGAGGGACTCCACACCACGTCCGTAAACAGATAGTGAGAACCACGCCGGGTATTACCTCGCATATAACATTCTTCCTGCTTTCCCCCTTCATTTCTAACCCGAACCAAAATCTTCTCCATTTTGGTTTTAGTTTTAACAAAAAAATTTGTCGGTAAAATATCCCAACCCATGGATATATTACCTTCATTCATCCTTGGACACGACGGTCCCTTTTCAAACTTTCACCACATATTTCCTTTTTGAAAACCTACTTTTTACTACTGCAGGGCTAAGCCGAGTAAGTATATATTCTACCCTAGGTTTCCGTTAACTTTTCCAGAATACGTAGTCCTTAGGGTGACAAGGGGTTCAGTATCAAACTAGGGTTTGCTAAACATCGGGCATAACTAGATTACATAAAATAACAAGTAGTAAAACATAGCATGCATGTTTCGTAAACGAAATATCCTTTCATAAACTTGGGATTCAACATGATCAAGGGTGGAAAGCTTGCCTGACAGTTCCTAGTCTTGTTTCAGACACGGGGATGATTCTGGCTCCTCCTGACGAACGTACCTTCCGTCAACTACACGTTTCAAAGAACGCCAATAAAAGCCAAATGAACTGAAGTATCGGAAAAGGAAATCAATATGGAACATATGCCATGCTTGCAAGGTTATGCCGAGGAAAGGGAAAGTTATTGTTGTTATTGCATGTGTTTATTGGCATTAGGGTTTTCAATCCTCATTAAATCTTTTCCTTGCAAAAACACTTGCTTTAAACTTTAGGGGAAGAGTTTAGAGGCTTGGTATTTTAATAGGGAGTTAGGAAACATTTTTGAAAAAGGTTTGAATCAAGTTTATAAGCTCAAAAGATTTTTGAAGTGGATTTTGAAATAAGGGATTATGATATATCCTCTATTCCTGTATAAAACATTTGAATTTCAAAATTTTGTTTGAACCAAAAGATGGAGAATATTTTTAGGAGCCTAAGTTATTTGGGATGTTTTTCAAAAACCGGCCGATTTGGTGCTGAACCGGCCGAACCAAGATCAGAACCGGTTCTGGAATTAAAGAACCAGTGGTTTTTCTGGGTTTACGTCTTCTTCACCGGAACTTTACGCTTTCTGGCTGCGAAGACGGAGGGAGGCCGGGGCATCTTCAGCTGCGCGGGAAAAACAGCCCGGGTGGGCCGCAGGCCCACGCGTCAGCGGACTGGTCTGCCTCCTGCGGTGCGGGACCGAGGTGCTTCTAGGTCCCAGTGGTCAGTGGCGTGGCCGCTCGTCCACCGAGTAAGGGCTCACTTGCTGCCCCTGGCGGGCGAGGCTGCTGCCTGGAGCGGGTTACCGCCGGTGAAGAAGAAGAGAGAAAGGAAAGGGCTCGCTACCGATTCGAGAGAGTGAAGAAGGGAACCGGTTCAGGAGGTAAGGGGAGTGCCACGGCGGTGGTTTTGCGGTGATTAGAGCTCGGAACTAGGAGGACTAGGGGAGATGGAGCTTGTCTCGGTGGGTGGTGGGGAGGAAGCTTTGGGGTGCGGGCTGCACGGCTAAGCTCCAGGGAAGGAAGAGGGCGTGATGAGGAAGTCGAGGGAGCTCGGGGTTCTTATGGGCGTGGGGAGAAGAGCGGGGCGGTGCGCCGCTGTGCTGGCGTGCTGTTGGCGCGGGAACACGGCGAGGCCGATGGGACCGAGGCGTGGATGACCGGGGAGCAGGAGGACAGCTATGGCGTGCTGGTGTGGGTTGTGCAGAGGCGGAGGCGGAGAGGACCGGCGTCCACGGGTGGCAGGCTGTTGCCGATGGGTGGCATGAGCTGGTGCCGTGCGCGTCAAGGCTAGGGCGCGTCCCAATTGACATGCGCGTGCACACGCCTATCCTGATGTGTCGGGGAAGTGCACAGTCATGTGAACAGTGCTGAGGTGGCCAAAAGGGAGAGAACAAAAGAGGGTTGACATGGGAATCGTGTGGAGCAATGCTGGCCAAGGACTTGCTAATGTCGGCATGAGATGACATTAGCGTTGAGCAAATGACAAGAGTTGACCTATTGAGGTGAAGTTGATGGGGCAGGTGCCTGAGGGTAGCAAGGTTCCTGGAAGAAAGTTTGGGGGCAATAGGATGGGACTTGAGCTTTGATTTCATGCGAGAAGTAAAATGGAGCAGAGGTGTTCGATAGGGTTTCCACCAAAATCTTGAACTAGACATAGATATGTTCTTGCATATTTGAGTTCCTAGACCAATGGTGAGTGTTGTGTGAATTTTAGGGATTTTTCTGAACAAGGCTTGGAAGGGTTGTAGTTCAAGGCTAGGTTTTGCTCAAAATTCAAAGTTGGATATAATCAAAGATTTTTGAACTGGACCCCCAAATGTTATTTCATAAATGGGTGAAAAATAATTTTGAGAAGTTTATGAAATTTTTCCAGAATTTTTGGGTGGAGGAAAACACATGTGATATGGACTTTTGAATTTCTGCTTGAAAGGAAATCTTATTAGGGGAATGGCCGAGGGATTAAGGTTTGATAGTTTTAGGGCCAGCAAGATTGATAGGGTGGTAGTAGGGGTTTTGGAACTCATTGTTGAAGAGAGGGGAATAGCTTTGGTAAAGTTGCCGCTAGGGTTTATGTTTAGAAACTGCTCGTGCGTATACGGTGTGTGTGCTCGATTTAGGGTTTTATGCACATGCGAAGACGAGAAAAGCTTAGATGCTTTTATGGGATGACATGCGTTGAGAAACATTAAATCCAAATATGCATGCAGCATGACTGAAGACCATATACGCATATACGCATATGCGCGTATTAGGGTTTAGGTTTTTCGGAAATCAGGCACTTGAAAACAAGGTGTGACAATATTGTATAGGTAGAATTATATCATGTAATTATTTCTTCTTCTTTATTTATTTTTGTTCCCAATAATTTTAATTATGACAATGTACTTCTTTTATTTCAATCAACCATTGTATATCTTGTAGTGATTTTTCTTTAGTTAACAAAGACTCCAATTTCATTGTATATGAGTTTGTATGTCCAATAAAATGGATGATGTATATGATGCGAATGCACAACAATTTCCACTCAGCAACGTGAGTTGCCCTAACCTCTACCTCACGCCTCTTCTGACTAACTCAAAAACTAGGATTCTCACAATACAAATATAGATAAATCCAATTTGAAGCATATGTATGTTCTGCTTATAAGTGGAATGTAAGGAAAATTCCAAAAATATATGGACTTTATAGATACACAGTCTTAGAAGTGGACAGACCCAACATGCATCAACAAAAATGTTGATGAGTGCTTAACACAATTTGAAGAGAGAAGTCAAGTGGTATCTATTGATAGGAAATCAAGTGGTATCTATTGATAGGAAATGCTCAAAGGTAGTAGCATATCCCATGATAAAAAACTCATGAGTTTTGTAGAGATGCACTACGAAACCTCGTGACCAAGCTTCATGCTTGGCAAACCAAATATGAGTCATGTAGCTCAAGAAGAATTGTAAGTTCAGTTATTAAGACACGTATCATATGTAGATATTATATTTATGTCCAAATAATTGGTGAGAAAACATCCCAAATCATATTGAACTATTTACAAAATATGTGGTTCATAGGTAATTGATTGGCCTAGGTGATGCCGGTCTAGCAAGAGGACTAGATTGGTTGGAGTAAGCTTTCCCTTGGAAGTATTCCAAGGTTTATCGATCCAAAGGAAACAAGGTGTCATAGAAATGTTCGCAGCATTACGATCATTCTTGAGAAGTTCCGTAAGTGCCACTAATTACTTCAGTTGTCAATTCAAAAAAGGGAAGTTCCCAAAATCAATTATGCCAAAAAAAACAATGCGAATAATAAAAACAGAAATTAAAAATGTGCAAATTACATGGAGATTGCTAATATGGTGAGGAATGGGCTCAGGAGTGAGTTTCACTTACAAATTACAATATTTATACATGGATCACTAGCATAAATATTATTGCACTAATAAACATAGATAATTGATATAGTGGACGGCACGTCCATAGTTCACCTACTCATAGGATCTATGGTCCAACCCCGATGTCGACATCTGTCGTGCCACCAGAATTATTAAGGCATGAGCCAAAGCAATGCTTAAAGCATTGTGACTATGTCTGGTCTCTCTAGAGTTTCCTCATGGTTATCTCTTCTTTGCGTCGCGGTCACTTTCGTTTTGAAGTTCACCACAAGTCCTCCCCAATGTTCACCTTGGGCACCTATTGTCAAGATGATCATACGAGACAATATATCGAGGTATTGAGATACAAAACAAACATAATCAAATACAAATAATATTTAATCTACTATGCTAATCCTCCTCTGAAAGCCTACGGGGGACTACTCACGATCCATAGAATCACCAAGATCAAATCAATGGAAAATATTTCAATAAGGAGATAAAAGGGAAAAATACTTGGATTAAAATACTTAAACCGTCTTACAACCTTGCTTCTTGGCAAAAGTAATAGATAGAGTACAAGATCTATGGTGGGTAGGGTTTGAGGAATGGTGGTTGCTGCATGTGGCTATCGCAGAGTTACCGGTCGTCGTCTCGCTTCCGCTCTCTCCTTCTTCCGTCCTCCTCTCTTTATATAGATTAGAGGTGTTTTTTTAGGGTTTTTTGGAATAACCATCGTGATTCTCCTCGGGGTTCCATAATGAAGATTGCTTGATTTGATGTGGCGGCACCGTACAACAATGGTACGACCATGTAGTATGGGTGGTACCAGTCATACCACTGGTCATCTTGCCTTCTGAGTCTCCGTTCAGGCTCTCCTTTCTTCGTGGTTGCTCCTTGTGATGAGTATTTTCCAAATATATCTATATGTACCCCTTTTCCAGTTATCCTACACACATTAAGTTCAAACAAGGAGATTTGCATAGTCAGGCAGTTAATTAGTCACTAATAGCCAAAATCAGAAATTGATGCAGTCAAAATTCATTGATTAAGGATCAAACCAAAAGAAAAATAATGATTACAAAATGGACTCATCAACAACCCTAAAGCTTAAAACTTTGCTCGTCCTCGAGCAAGACAAATCCGTAGGGAACATAAAGTTTGATCATTATTCTACAAGAGGTTAGGGCAATGCACATCATTCGGATGGTCTCTAGTTCCTCCATACGATATAATTCCTGAAACCTTAGTTAAACATATATTCCTATACAATGTGCAATCCTCATCTAGTAGTAGACCCACTATCTCGAGATAGAAAAGTGATCTCAAAGTTAGTGAGCTAAGCAACAGAGTAAAATAGGATAAGTAAAAATTATCTCTACTAGTCACTGGTGATTTATTGGAGGAATACAGGAGTATCCAATTAGACTTTTATAATTGTGAGCTTAATATCGTTTTATAAATAAATGATTCTGCCCACGGGTGTATTAACTAAGAACTATCAAGTACTCTTTCAATTAGTTCATTAAAAGTAAGTGACACATTTTTATTCCTAGAACAATACATAAAGAGAGAAGCAGAGCAAAAGAGTGTAAGGCTTTTCATTTAAGTTCTCGGAACCAAACATCGGCACATTCTAAGAAGTCCCTCATATTCATTGGAGCATCCAGTATTTTTAGTTTGGCGGGTTTTAAACCATTGTCTAGTTCGATATAGCATTGGTGCTACACTTGTCATTACACTCATAGCTAAAATGCGAGTTCCTCGCCTTTTGAGAGTGATACTCGTAGTTCATCGTTCATTGGTCATTGGAGTGTTGGCTCCCCTTTTACTTTGGTTCAATTGATAATTATCCTTTTGTTGAGTCATTTTAAACATTAAGCACAAGCATTGTTCTAAGAATTACTTGAGGCACTTATGAGTTAGTTAAAAGATATCAAAAGTAATTTTCAAGTTCTCAATTTCTACACCATGGAGACAAGTTACTCATGAAAGTATTAAACAGATAATTAGCAAAAGCCAATGGATACATGAATTCAAAAGATCTTCCTCATTATTTTTTCTTTGTTGTTAACATGGAAACAGAATAGGGATAAATAAAAGTTCTAACTACTGCCAAGCTACTTGACTTACTAACCATGAAAGATAATCAACAATCTAAAGGAAGAGCTCTAATACTAGACAGGTATTTGCACAATCTATTAGATCATATATTTAATTAAGACCCATAAACTACAAAGATGGGGTTAAGAGCGTACCTAATAAATATGCAATATCTTCACACTCTCTGTACGCGATTAATCTTGTCTTTAGAGCCTTCTAACTTGCTACTACAAAAGATAAAATTAGAGATAAAACCCTACAAATACAGAAAATAAACAAAGAAAAGAAGAAAAGAAAAATATTTTTGGAATTTTGTAAATTAAGAAAAATAAAAAATAAAAATTAATTTTAGTAATCTCCAATAATTGCAAGAAAATAACGCAGTTCGACTAGAACACACAAAAGAAAACGAAAACCAACGGTGCTGGAATAAATACAACACAAGTGTTTAGATGCTCACTTGAGCACAAAGAGAAAACTCAAATAAATTGTAACACAGTAGGCATATGATAGGAAATAGATTAAAGCGCAAGCCACCCTGAAGCTTAGACTTTTGCAAGTCTAAACCTTGAGTGCTTTACTTCTGTGGTGGTGGTGGCGAAAAGTAGTAGCCAAGAACTCAAACTTGGCTCCATTCAATGAAGTTCTGCATGACGGTCTCGGTGGTGTCCCTTATGTTAATGGATAAGTTTTACATGTTGTCGATCATCCCGAGAGCGTGTAAATGTCGGCGTACGTGACATAGGGATCATGTCCCTCTTCCCCATTGACGCTTGCTCTTGTTCCAGCTCTCGTGGTACTTCTTCTTCTTCGGCTTCTTCTAACTCCCCCTGAAGCTCTTCATATAACCCGTCATCATTTATGTGCCCCTGCAAATCATCTCTAAGAAAAATATTGTTCTTCAAAGAGGACGCATTAGTAGTGGGTGCTTGCACAAGGCAATCCACTGAGGGCAAGCAAAAATAATGAACTTGATTTATAGTCTTCGCCATACCTATTCTTCTAAGAGATATCGTTTAGGGGGCATAGTTCTTCAAATCGGACCCCAATCCTTGATGCTAGAACGGTGATCACTTCTCCACAAGTGATGCCTCCTTGGTTCTAGCGAGACTATTTGGTGAGGTGTAGTAGAAGTAGCGCACCTAAGTTTGGCGCATACGATGCATTACCCAAATACAAGGCTTGATTGATGACCGATAAATCTTCTTGACTAACTTTTTCAAATTCCCCCATTTCCTGTAGAGTGTTAGCCACAAAGTAGAAAAAATAGCAGATTGCAAGACATTGAATGCTATTAGCTTTTCCACTTAGTGGATTTGTACTAATCTGTTAAAAACATGATGCTAATTCTTCGGATAAATCAACAGAGGCATAGCGGGCATGGTCATCCTTATTAGCAAAATTAAAAGTTACAACATTCATTGAGATTTATATCATATTCAACATTCATCAACCTAAATTTAATCATGGCATCATTAATTCCAGGGTAATGATGCACGGTGTGTGATAATGTAAGAAAAAATTCATAAGTGAGTCGACGATATCTATATGTATCATGTGAAGAGAAATCTAGCATCCCGATATTATAGCATAAAGTTTGAAAGTCATTAGGTATACCAAGAGCTCCTATTGTTGTCTAGAATTTTTTTTCAATCTCAGTATGACTAGTGCTGCCGTACCACTACTCAGCAAACCTTCTAGACCCTTTTTACTTAGCAAAATTCTTTTGCTTCTACCCCAAGTCTTTTAGACTATTTTTTGCAATAAAATTAAGGGGCACATACTGGAAAAATATGGAGAAAAATGTATGTGACAATTATGCTCAACGGGGATCCCAAATTAATTCTCCTCTTCCTCCAATGATGCCTAATCACTTTTCATTGAACAAAACACTTAACTAAAAATAAAACAAACCTAAAAAGCATTTATTGCCTCGGTTGCCTCCCATGAAGCGTTGTTGTTTAAGGTCGTTAGTTTGACCTCATTACCTTTTAACTACCATTTGTGATGTGAGGCCACAGATTCTCAGCTTGTCCATAGTCTCTAAGCTTCAATAGAATGGGTTTTTTAGCACAATTTTTTGACCTTTTTCCTTAGAAAATGCATTACAAATTGGAGAGGGGGTAGGATAAACTTGATATTCCCCTCCGGCATATCTATCACTTGTCCTAAAATTTCTTTAAAATGGTTTCCCTAATATTATAGGAGCATTAGCATCTTCGGGCATGTCCACAATAATTAAATCAATAAGGACGAAACAATCCTTGACCATAACAACCACATCTTCTTTAATTCCAGCCGCTTTCTTATAGGTTGAGTCAGCTAGATTCAATCTCATTTCACAATCTTTAAACGAACCCAAGACAAAGCTTCTCATAAAGAGATTTGGGAATAGTCGAACCATTGGCTCCAAGATCACATAAAAGCACTAATAATGGAGCGGCCAATGCTAATTTTAATTATGGGTTCATAATGTCTCCTTGTTTGAAGGGTAGTTTCTCTTTCATTTTAATGGATTCTTCTTCTACTTCTTTAACCTTCAAAGCAATATGTTTAACAAATTCTTGATATCCAAGATCATTCTCTTGAGATCTGGGCTTTTTTGAACTCACATTTTTTATAAAATATTCAATAGTACTATCAATAGTAAATTCATCATCTTTTACATTATTTTCATTGTCCATATCTTCATTTGTAGTGATGGCCTTGAGAGTCTCATCAGCATTTGGCTCGGGTTTTCTAGCGAATTGAGCAAGTATGAGAGTTTGACTCTCGGCTATCTTGGCTATTTGGGCTTCAATGTTTTTGGTCTTTTCCTGCAAATTGTTAGCATCCATAGCAAGAGTACCTATTTTTTTGCCTTATACTCCAAACAAGCATCATGAGCCTTAATTTTCTCTGTGAATAATTTGTTTTGCTCTATCTAAGATGCCATAAATTGTTTAAGAGTATCCTCTAAACTAGGACCATTAGCATTAAAACCATAATTATTTTTTTGCATATTACTAGGGAAAGGTTTTTGATAATTAGTACTATAAGAATTAGGATTTATCCAACCATTATTATTGAAATAACTTCTAGCAATAAAATTAATGTCATTAGATTCTCTTTCAGCAATAGCATTTATAGGAATGCCTTTCATTAGGCGGTGCAATCATGGCCAAAAGCTTATCAATCTTGGCACATAATTCATCATTACTTTCATTACTTTAAATGGTATCCACCTTTTGGTTGATGGAGTTGAACACTCGATGTGCCATTCGGCGTGATTTTCCAGCATATCATCAAGCAATTCGTCGGCGTCACCAACTAATCTTGTCATGAATGTTCCTCCTTCAACTGTATGTAGCATATTTCTCAAATTTTGGTTAAGGCCATTATAAAATGTATGTAGTATGAGCCATTTAGGAATTCCATGACTAGAATAGTTTCTAATAGCTTCATTCATTCGCTCCCATGCCAAAGAAACGGGTTCCCTATCCTCTTGTTGAAATCCTATGATCTGTGATATTAACTACATTGTTCTAGAAGATAGGAAAATTTAGACATGAATATTTCACGACATTTAGTCCCATAAATATTTGCTTCCAGTAGTTAGGGAAAGCAGCCATTCTTTTACTTTTCCTCTCAAAGAGAAATGAAATAACTTGAGTTTAATAACATTAGATGTTACATCTGTGACTTACATCATATCATAAATTTATGTAAAAGTATGAAGATGCATTCCTGCATCTTCCTTAGCAATTCCTCAAAATTCATTGTTCTGAACTAAATTTAATAAAGCAAGTTTAATCTCAAATTTTTAGCAATAACAATAGGTTGAGTGATCAATGCTCTTAAGTAATCTTCACTAGCTGGGCTCACCAAGTTTGTGAACAGCCTTAATTAATTACTTTTTAACGATTGTAGATTTAAAAGAACTAAAAAGTAAAGAGAAATTATCAACGGCTCCAGAAAACCTAGTTGATGCCGCCTAGCAAGAGGATTAGATCAGTTGTAGTAAGCTTTCCGTTGGAATTATTTCATAGTTTATTGATCCTAAGGATATGAGGTGTTACGGAAACGGTCATGGCGTTGAGGCCATTCTTGAGAATTTCAGTGAGTGCCAGCTATTACTTCGGGTGTCAATTCAAAAATGGCGAGGTTCCTGAAATCAATTGTGCATACCAAAACTATGCGAATAATAAAAATAGAAATTAAAAATGCACAAATTACATGGAGATTGCTAATATGATGTGGAATAGCCTTAAGAGTGCGTTTCACTTGCAGATTCGAATAATTATACATGGATCACTAGTATAAATATTATTGCACTAATAAACATAGATAATTGATCAAGTGGGCGACACGTTCATAATTCACCTATGCTAACATCCGCCTACTCATAGGATCTATTTTCCAACCCCGATGCTGACATCTATTGTGCCACCAAAATTATTAGCATCGTGATTCTCCTCGGGATCTCCTAACATCCGCCTACTCATAGATCAGAGGTGTTGTTTAGGGTGTTCAGGAATAACCATCGTGATTCTCCTCAGGATCTCTTAACGAAGATTGCTTGGTTTGATGTCGCAGTGTCGTACAACAGTGGTATGAGCATGTAGTATGAGCGGTGGTGGTTGTACCACTAGGTTTCTGGAGTCTTCGTTCAGGTTTTCGTTTCTTCGTGGTCGCTCATCTTGACGAGTAGTTACCAAATATATCCATATATGCCCCTTTTCTAACGATCCTACACACATCAAGTCCAAAAAAGGAGATTTGTGCAATCTGATAATTAATTAGTCATTAGTAGCCAAAATCAGGAATTGATCCAGTCAAAATTCATTGAATAAGGATCAAACTTAGAGAAAATAATGAGTACAAAATGGACTCGTCACTAGGCAAGGGCATAAAGCTTATGGCACACTCATCAACCTTAACCCCTAAAAAATATCCAACCAAATAGTGAAACTTATGTTGCACAACTGAGTATGGTTATAGTCTCACATTGATGACATGTATTGCTCCAAGATGTACCACTCACATTATTCTCGAATGAAATCAATGGAGTGATATGTATATATCAAATCATCAAGATATAGCTTATCATAATTTATGAATGTTGTGTTTAATCTGAATGCTATTTAGCAATATTTCCCACACTTGTTTCTTCCGGAAACATAAAAATGTTAGAATATGGAAGGTCTAATGGAGGCTATCTTGAGGGGGAGAAAATGCATATGAACATTAATTATCACACTTTGAACCATGCAAGTTCATAGAATTGATTCACTCCAAAGAATAAAATGTTCTTGAAAGGGTTAGCTTGAAAATAAATTTCAACTATATATGTGAAGTATTTAGGGGGAGCAAATCTCTGAATAGAAATATAACCAGAATGATGCATAGTAGCATGGAACCTTACAAAGACATCATTCACAATTGATCAATAGTACGTTAATTGAAACAATGTTTGTTCTCTTTTTTCATTAAATGAGTTTTCTCTGAAGTTCTCATTTGTAAGATTTCTAATGAGGCGACTAGTACAATATGATGCAATGTATAAGCATTTTGTCTCTAATTTTTTGCCCACCGGGTTTTCCAGAGTTTTGACCAGTCATAGGTACATGTGATAAGTGGCCAAGTGGGGGAGTATTGAGGAATCGTTGGTTGGGTCCAAGAAGCCCCATTAACTCCACTAATCGAGCCCCTTATCCCTTGGCTAAGAAAGTCATCTTTTGCCTATAAATAAAGGTAGCTCTCCTTTAATGTAATGTAACATGAGGAGGAGTAAGACAGAGGAGCTCCACCTATATCTTTATGTCTCTATATTACTTAATGTATGTATGCATGTCAGCAGCATTCTATAATCTCCTTCGATGACTCGCTCCTTCTATATCTATGATCTCATCAGCAATCTCTGACCACACTCGATGGCGAAACTTGTCTAACAATTTACACTTGGGAGCGTCTATCAGGAGGGCAAGCGCCGCGCAATCAACCAGCAGGCGTGCTCCCCCTGCCACGCGTCGCAAGCGGAGTACCTTTCTCCCACTCGTTTCCTTCCGTACAAGGTTTTGTTTCCGGTTTTTGGTTTATTTTTGTTTTCGCTCTCATGCGTGTTGATTTTGTGTGTTTTTTTCAAACGCGACATAAGACGTGGCTCCTCCTACCGGCTATGACAAAGCACTGCATCTCTGGCACCTCAATTTTAATATAGATAATGAAAAGGACATAGGTAGAAAAATGATGTCAAAAGTTTCACTGAAATATATCATAGTGGGTCTAGCTTTAAAGATATCTTTATGAGAAATATAACGGAGAAAATAGATGATTAATCTGGACGTTCAGTTTAATAGCTATCGTGTTTCGAATTTTTATTCATACAAAAGCTACATGTCGCACAAAAAACCGGAGAAAGAAAACCAACCAACTCCCACATCGTGAATCAGTTCAACACCCTGACACCCCCAAGTCGTTTGTATGGCCTCCATGTGGTGCAGGGAGAGGAGGAGAGGTGACTTTGAGAGGGTGCCCTCTTTCCAATGTTTCCATCTACACTTTTATTTATTGTGCACAAGAAATATCAGTAAAATCAAAACACTCTGTAAGCCAGTGTTCGGGAGAAGTTATCATGAGAAGCCTTTGTGGCATGAACACAATTGGATTCATTCTCAATTCATCAAAATTTCAAAACAGAAAGACACTGGAGCTACAAGAAATTTCAAACTTCTCGCCTCTCATCCACAGATCTGCCACCTAGCATCCCAAAATTGAATAAGTTATATGTCATGCATGAAGCCAAAGGCGGAGGTGAAATAGCCACTGCAGGCTGCACGCCCCAAGGCGAGGACAAACTCCAGGATGCCCACAAGTGGCCAGCGGTTTATCCAGCGGAAAAATAAAATTGCTTCCTTCCTTCCTAGTTTCTTTTTCCCAGTTGTAACTCCAAAATAAGGTGGTAAACTTGTGGAGAAAACTGAGGTTCCAAGCAGATTTTTAGAATTCCAAGTAGATTTTTACAACAGACCGGATTTCTGTTAAAACCTAGAAGTTACACCAGTTTTGGCCCAGGAAACGGGCTCCCAAGCAATCCCTTAAGACTTTTTTTGGAGTAAACCTGTTTATATTAGATTAATGTGGAATAAAAAAATTCCATCAGAACACTACAGGCCACATTAAGATATAAGGGAAAATAAAAAGATTGAAAAAAATAACAAGACCCTTGAGGGTTACGCGTCTCTGGCCTAACCTAAGCAGGAGCACATGTCCCAAGAAAGCCATGTAGCCTAGTACGTGTCGAGGAGCCCTTTCCTCCGCCGACCAGAGCGCTGCCACCAACAATAAGGAGGGACACCTTGACAATGGCCTCCTATGGATCCAAGCAAGGGAATATGGCAGTTGATGTTGATGCAACCGCAGTAGATGGAGGATGATGACCGTGCGACGAAGACTTCCCGATTGGCGCCAAAGAAGATGATGAAGCCAAGCTCGCCGTCGACCTCAAGATGAAATGGGCATATGCTTCCGATCCAGCAGCCTAGGCACGCCCAAGTGGCCACTAAAGGACCGCCACCCCCAAGAACCACTGAGTGGGCCTCCACACTGGAGGTTGGTTAGGGGAATAGCAACCCATTACCGAAAACCTAGGCTAAAGCAAACCCTCCTCCGGCACATATGAAACTTTGGAAGACTATCGCAGGAGGAAGAAGCAGATGGTGCCAGAAGAAGAAAGAAGGAGGCATGCACCACCTGCAAGCCTACCCGCCCAGACTAGGAAGGAAGCCTATTTGAAACCTTGAACGGAAGCCAGAAAATATGGTAGAATTGATCCAAATCCAGCAACCAACATACCGAACTAAATAGGGGCAGGTAGGTAGGCTCTGGTAAAGAGGAAGCTATTGCAACTTTTAGTCCCCTCGTCCCAACCGCTGCCACGGTGATGAGAAATCAAAGAAGGAGGAGCAAGAAACCTCAACACTAGAGCAGCACCAGCCAAAGGCCAACATAGACGTGCAGATTTAGGACACCCACCTCCTCTAGCCACCATCACCCCGGCCACCATGGACAGAGAGCTAAAGGAGGAAGGAGGAAGAAAGTAGATCTCAGATCTAGATTATTTGTAGAAGGGGAAAGCTTAATATACATAGTAGGAGTACAGATGGGCCTCTCTTCCACTCCTCTCCAGCCGCCAGAGCCGTCGAAGATGAAGGGGGAGAGGCTGGGTAGAGGTTAGAGAAGAAAGTGGAACGGGACAACCTCACTAGAGAGGTGGACCCACGACGGGTGAGTGGACTACTTTCACTCCAACCCCTTAGACTTCAGACCGGGTTTTTCCGTGCCAAGGATAGACCTTCTAAAAAAAAATTCTTCAAGAAAAAGATAGACCTTTTTTTTAGGCAATATCTGCATTATATTAAGATAAGAAAAACACCGGATACAACTGGAAAAGCAGAAAAGCCCCTGGAGAAAATAAAAATACAAAGCGGTCCCTAGGGGACTTCACCACCAGACTTGAGCACCACCGAGCCGGCTCGCCAGAGCAGAGGACGACGAAGAGCAGACAAACGCTCGACCACCTGCAAAGAAACAAAGAGGACGAAGCCTCGGAATAAAGCCGCAAAGGACGTCCGCCGCGAGAGGCGGAACTAAAACATTGCTGAAAACCCATCGGCCGGGGAGAAACCCCAATCTTGAGCAGGTCCTCGAGCTTATCCCAGCCGACGCGCACACGCCACCAGACGAACCCGCTGCCACCGCATGCAAGCCCGAGGGAAGCAGCTGACAAACGAAGCCTCGGGGTCGTCGTCGCCATTGCCGGAGCCGCGCAGAATAAGACCGCCGAGGCCCAAAACAATAGATCCGCCGATCTGCTAGAACAAAATCTCACAGGCTCCTTGATGCCGCCGGGAAGGACGCCACCGAGACGGAGCTAGAGCCGGAGGACCAAAAGACCAAACGCCGCCGCCACCACCGCCAAAACGACGCTGCCACGGACATAAACCCTAGACAAACTAAAACTATCTACACGCCCGGCGGAGACCGCGTTCGCCTCGCGGTGCCCACAGGCGACCGGAGGCGAGGAGAAACGGCAGCCTCGCCGGGGGGAGAGCAACGAAACTGGGAGCGCCGGTTTTTCCACCTCTCTCGACTGTAGCAGGAGAAAGGGGAAAAGAAAGGTCTAGACCTTTTAATATTACCAGCAAGTAAGCAATAGTATTGAGTGATAATTAGCTAATTCACACTTTTCGTTTAGTTCATTGTTGTACCCCATGCAATGCCTTGGCAAAGCCTATGGTTGTTAGTGTCTTGCTCTATACTCTAGTCAAACCAATGGTCATTGCAACTGGTGAGCACTTCTTTTTTTCCGTATACACGATGAGGTGAAGCGGAGCTCTGGATGGTTGCATGGGCGAGTTGGAGCAGCTAGAGGAGGAATATATTTTGAAAGTGGAGCTTGTAAATGGTAATTACTATGATATCATTAGGAAATTAAATATGCAATTAAAAAATAACTTTTCTCTTGATTCGACTTAAATCTTGAGCCGTAAGATCGGACTGAAGAAAAGGATGGTTTTCCGTCAAACCATGACTCGTACTTTTATAAGTAGCGTAGATATGGATACTATCAGCACTTATGTAGACACTAGACACTGTTAAAAAGAAAGATACTTAGGTTGACACCTATGTTTAATAGATGCTGGGTGCATATAACTACCTCTCATCCGTACCTGTCAAAAATGGGACAAAACTACCTCTTATTGGTCTACAAAAAATTAATTTGCACCGGAGTCTTGAGGAGATGTCATCAGATGGGTGCTTGAAGGGATGGTTCTCTCGCACATTTACATTAAGCTTGGCACGTACAATAGTACGATATTAGCTGTTTTTCGTATTGTTAATGACACCTAAGATTATCGGTGATGTAAACGAGAGAGAATGAATACGAAGTAAAGAATCTAGTCCTTTTTAAGTAAGACATAGTTTATGCACAAAAGGGACAACTAAAAATGCATTGTAGCAACTCCAGTACACATTTTGATGGGAGGCGAGTGGAGCAGTTAGGATCAAGTTAGACCAAAGGTGAGGTGAAATATATGAGGGTGAGTGCCCAAAAAACAAGTTACCCTGTTGTCATGGAGAGCGCGCACTGCCTGTTTGCCGGCAGAAGACGACGAACTGGTTAGCATGCTTACAAGGGTTGCGGCTTGCAAATCAACGGAATCAGTTGCCCCTTGTGCTGGAGACTGATTGTTTGAGTGTGTGCAGAAGTCTGAATTCCGGCAGCGGCATGACAGATCGAGGAATGCCTTCATCCTCCTCTTTTTTTCAGAGGTGATTTATGTTAAGGATAATGTTGACGGTTAATCCATGCTTGGATAAACTGCAACCTGTTCCAACGTTCTTCAGAACTGCCGTACGGTTGCTAATAAGCAACTGCAAACAACCGCACCCTTTTAATCTATAAAAGCTTCATTCTTCAATAAAGAAAGCAACCCTTTGATCCATTTTGTTCTTGGCCATTACTGATTACAGTCTCAAATCTAAACACGTTATCAGCACCCTGGTTCTCCCTGAGCAAGAACAGAACATCACAAGAAGAAGAGAAGAAGGGATAGGTGAGGATTACCCATGCCTCGAGGTTTTTCTTCCTTGTTCAGCCTGATCCGTCATTTTCTCCGCGAGGATCGCCGTCGTCGGACCTTCGTCGCTCGCCGGAGCCGTGGTCTTCGCTGCCTCATCCGCGGCGCGCTCCGCCATGGCACCGGCCCTCGTCGTCGCTTGCCTCGCCGTCGTCAGCGGCAGCGCCACGGCGCCCCGGCGCCGGCGCTGCCCGCCTGGCTCCTCGCCGGACCGGCGGCTCCGCCGCTCTACGCCGACGAGTACGAGGCGGTCTTCGACCCGGCGCTCGCGCCGCCGCCTCCGCCGGGCTGGTGCCCTGAGCACGGGTGGGGGCCGGGCCCCTCACCCCCACCGGAGCTGGCCGTCCACGTCCCGCCGGCCGCGATGGCAGCCCCTGCTCCGCCAGTGGCCGACGTCGCGCCGCCCTCCGCCGGTGAAGACGTGCCTCCGCGCGCTCCCGCCCGCCGCCGCTTCGTCGCGCCGTTCCCGGGAACTCTCGCGTCCCGCGCCGCCCGCACCGGGACTTGGCGACCGGAGGCCCTCGGCCTCGCCAACGGCCTCCCTAACGGCGTCGGGACCGGCGGCTCGTCCTCCAAGGAGGAAGCCGGCCTCTCAGCCACCTCCGCGCTCCGCCGGTGAAGGGGCTCGGGCGGCCGGCGGGCCGCCGGATCGGGCGGCACCCGGGTGGCCGCCGCTGCCGCGCCGCCCTCCGGTCGCCGCGCGCCGTCGCCGGTGGCCGAGCCGGTCGCCGCCGCGGGTCGTCGCCCCCAGGCCGTGCGCCCCGCTGCCACGGCCTCCGACGCCATGGCAGCAGCCGCCGCCGACGCGTCCGGTCGCCGCCCCGCCCGGCCACCGCGCCCTCGCCCGGCCGCCGCCGCCGTGGCCGCTCCGCGCGTGGCCGGCGTGCCCGCCCCCGTCGCGCCGCCCCCATGGCCGCCCCGCCGTGGCCGCCCCGCGCACGGCCGCCGCCGCCGCCTTCCCGGTCGCCGCCGCGCCGCTCCCGGCCTGACCCGCCGCCCGCCGCCACCATGGCCCCTTGAGCCGCCGCCACATGCTCCCCCCGGTTAGGGCTTGGGAAACCCTAACCGGGGCTGCCGCCCCCCCCCATATACCCCCCCCCCGGCACGGGCCTTTTGGAGGCCGGCCCAATAGGCTACCTCCCATGCGCGCCCCCTTAGCAGGCCGAAAGGCCGCCTGGGCTTCGGCCTAGGTTGGCTTGGCCCATCCGGGTGAAAAGAAAAAAAGAAGAAAAAAGGGGTTTTTCAGCACTGCGAATTTGCAATTCAACCCCTGGGTCTTCAGGAAATTGCAAAATAGCCCAAGTGCAGTTTAACCTATTTTTTCTCTCTTTTCTTTTCTTTTTCCCTGATGTTTATCAGTCTTTTAGCATTGTTTTAATTCTATTTTAGCCCTCTTTAATTACAGTATTTCCATTTCAGTACTGTATTGTCTGTCGAGTACCCTGTATTCCAGCATTATATGTGATGCAATATATTTCCATGTTTCCTACATGTCGAGATCACTTGCATCCAATATTTGCAATTGAAATTTTAATTTCTTGCAAATAAACATTGATTCACCTTAATTAACTCCTTCCGACTTAATACGAGCAGGAATCAATTTGCAAAATTCCACGTGATTTTCCTCAAATCAAGCAACGACATACGGCGTTAGGTATATGAGTGTCTACTGATATTTATCAGATTACACTCGAGTATCTACTGATTTATGTCAGATTATACTCCCTAAGCGCTATATGGCATAAGGAATACGAGTATCTACTGATTTCTTATCAGATTATACTCCCTAAGCGCCATATGACATTAGGTATACAAGTATCTACTGATTTTATATCAGCTTATACTTGAGTATCTACTGATTTCATCAGATTATACTCCCTAATGCTGTGAGATTTACTCTCGACAACATGTCATACTTAGCAAATTTGAGATTCACACTAACGGTTTCAAGCCAATTTCTTGAAGCTTTTATTAAATTTTGTAAAGTTCATTACAACATTAACCATGACGGTTCTTAATTTACCGAATGTAAATTAATTATCTCTGGTTTACCCATGTAGGTCAACGATGGCCGCAAAGAAATTCGAGGAACTTGCCCTAAATGGCCACAACTACCCTACATGGGCCATGGACATCAAGATCAGTCTCGCGTCCCGTGGGATTGTGCGTGCTATCCAAGACCCGAACACTCCTGTTCCGGATGGAGAAACACCACTGACAGAAGCAAAGAAATATGCTGCCTTATACATCATTAGGCACCATATTCACCCAGATTTAAAGGCTGAGTACTTACATGAGGAATCTCCTCGTACTCTGTTTCTGGCCCTCAAAATGAGGTATGAACAGCAGAAGGCAGTTCTACTGCCTGAAGCACTCCTCGATTGGACTCATCTCCGTCTTCAGGACTTCAAATCCATCGGAGAGTACAATCACGAGGTTCATAAGATTTGTTCCAAACTACGCTTTTGTGACAAGGAACCTACTGATGCGGAGAAGATAGAAAAGACTCTATCCACTATGCTCCCCGCAGATAAGATCCTTCAGCAGCAATACCGCGCTCGCAACTACACCGTCTATTCCGACCTCATTCATATCTTACTTCAGGCTGAAAAGCATGATGAGCTACTCGCTAGAAACGGCTCTCATCGCCCAGTTGGGGCACAGCCTTTACCTGAGGTTCATATGAATGTCGCGAATAGACAGAAGTTTGACGGTGCCTCCAAGGGCAAACCATCGAACTTCAAGGGTAAGCGAAAGCGCAGTAGGAACAAGAAGCCTAGAAACTTCAACAAGGGGAAAGGCACCGCAAAGCCTAAGTTTGACAAAACTAAGCTTTGCGACAAATGTGGATGCTACTCGCACCCCACTAACAAGTGCAAAACCCCAAAACATCTGGATGTTCTGTTCCAGCAATCTCAAGGACGCACGGCACCTCAAGGGAAAAGGTTTGAAGCCAACTTCAACCTTCATCCGGATAACACCAATGGAGATGGCAGTTCGCTCGAGGTTCCTCCCGGACCAAGCAACACCATACCTCTCCATCAGCCAGAGGACCCTGCCGACACGGAGAACATGATGTTTGAGTTCGCCTCAACCGACATGTTTGGAGACTTCGACTAGTCTCTCAAACTCCTTTATGATCTATTCTAACTATGTCCATTTGTGATGTTGTATTAAGAACATATGTATTGTTGTCATTTTATATTGTATCAGCACACTTGATATGATAAGATTGTCTACTATATATTTACATGCAGTTTTCTTACTGAAAATTCTTTCATACATATAGTGATCTACGGGGACAATCCGATGGAAGAAGAATTATGCCTTGTGGACAGTGCTACCACAAACTCCATACTAAGGGAGTTAAAATATTTCCAAACTCTGAAAAAGATGAATGGAGATATTTCAACTATCACTGGACGCGATACGGTAATTGTTGGCACTGGACGTGCCATATTTACCCTCCCAGGGGGTACACAAGTGACAATAGAGGATGCTTTGCTGTATCTCGACTCGTCACGTACCCTCATTAGTTATCGAGATATCCATAAAAATGGTTTTCACATTGAAACCCATAAAGACAACAAAGAGGAGTATCTACTCTTCACTAAAGATTACGGATATGGCAAGCAAGTACTTGAACGAATTCCTTCTCTATCGTCCGGATTGTACTATACGTACATCAAGCCCGTAGAACATGTTGCATATAAGTAATTTTTCAGAATGTCAACGCATTCCAAACATGGCATGATCGTCTAGGCCATCCCGGCATCGGGATGATGAGAAAAATTACTCGCAATTCCATCGGTCATAATTTGCTTGAGTCAAAATTTCCTCAATCTTCAGACTTTGTTTGCACATCTTGTGCAACGGGAAAGCTAATTTTGAGACCCTCGCATCTCAAAATACAAGCTGAACCACTTCAGTTCCTTGAACGCATTCAAGGAGACATTTGTGGTCCCATCCAACCATTTTCTGGACCCTTTCGGTATTTCATGGTCCTTATTGACACATCTACACGATGGTTACACGTGTGCCTTTTGTCCACACGAAACCATGCATTTGCCAAGATAATGCGGCAAGTCATTCAGTTACAAACCCATTATCCAGAGAGTCGAATTAAGACAATTCGCATGGACAATGCTGCAGAATTCTCCTCACGTGCTTTCAATGATTATTGCATGGCTTTGGGGATTGAAGTTCAGCACTCTGTCCCATATGTCCACACACAAAATGGTTTGGCCGAATCACTGATTAAGAGGATTAAACTCATCGCAAGACCTTTGTTGATGAATTGCAGCTTGCCAACCTCTTGTTGGGGTCACGCAGTTTTACACGCTGCTGACTTAATACAATTGCGACCTACTGCATATCACAGTACTTCCCCTCTGCAATTGGTACGTGGAAATCCTCCTAGCATTTCCCATCTGCGTAAGTTCGGATGTGCTACGTACATCCCGATCTCACCACCGCAGCGGACATCTATGGGCCCACACAGGAAACTGGGGATCTATGTGGGGTACAAATCGCCGTCGATTATAAAGTACCTAGAACCCCTTACTGGGGATCTATTCACAGCCCGTCACGCTGACTGCATATTCGATGAGGAACATTTCCCGGCATTAGGGGGAGATTTCAAGTACCAGAAAGAATGCCCGGAAATCGATTGGAATGCTATAGCCATTTCATCCTCTGATCCACGTACCCAAGAGACCGAACTCCAAGTTCGAAAAATTATTAATTTGCAACATCTTGCAAACAACCTGCCAGATTCATTTACTGATCTAAAAGGTGTTACAAAATCCTTAAATCAGGCCAGAAATGCGCCCGAAAGAATGGAGGTACCAACAAAAACCACTCAACTCCCTGTTCCCCAAAAGAGGGGGAGTAGTACAGCTCCTGACCAGGAACAAGCTTCACGTAAGCAACTAAGGAAATTGAGGAGAAAAACCTCAAAGTCAGTAAATGCAAGTCAACTCAACGCTGACAAACACCAAATGGGTAGTGCACACCCAATGGATGGGCAACCTCCACAACCTAGTTCCAGTCCGCACACACTGGCTAGGTCATCAGAATACCCAGACTCACGCGTATTGGGAAATCACGAAGAGTTATCTAGGGTGCAAGAAATTTCCACCAACTATATCGATTCTGGAGAATCATTCAATCGCAAGTCTACAATTGTCGACATCTATTTTTCAGCTACAAAATACCCTTCTCAATGATCATGATTCAAGGACTATCTCGAGTGTCAAAAACGCTCCGACTGGCCTAAATGGAAGGATGCAATACAAGCGAAAATTGCCTCGCTTAATAAAAGAAAGGTATTCACTGAAGCAATACCGACACCTCCCAAGGTTTTCCCTGTGGGATTCAAATGGGTTTTCATCCGGAAACGGAATGAGAACAATGAGGTGGTGAGATACAAAGCAAGGCTCGTAGCACAAGGGTTTACGCAGAGACCCGGCATTGATTACAATGAGACATATTCTCCGGTAATGAGTGGAATCACTTTCCGATATCTCATATCCTTGGCAGTGCAAAATCGTCTATCTATGCAGTTGATGGACGTCGTGACCGCATACCTTTACGGGTCACTAGATTCGGACATTTACATGAAGGTTCCTGACGGAATCCCTGTCCCGAATGCAAGCGCAAAACGCAACATGTACTGTGTAAAACTGAATAAGTCATTGTATGGCTTAAAGCAGTCGGGACGGATGTGGTACAACCGACTCAGTGAGTTCCTTCTTCAGAAGGGTTACTCCAATAGCGATGATTGCCCATGTGTCTTCATCAAGAAGTCCTCTACAGGATTTTGCATCATTTTTGTATACGTCGATGATCTCAACATCATTGGCAACACACAAGATATTGATGAAGCACGCAATCACCTAAAGACGGAATTTGAGATGAAGGATTTGGGTAAAACCAAATTTTGCTTAGGTCTTCAACTTGAGCACCTTCCCTCAGGAATCATGGTATACCAAGCTGCCTATATCCAAAAGATATTGGAGAAGTTCAATATGGACAAATCCTACCCATCTAAAACTCCTATGGTGGTTCGCTCTCTAGACGTAGAGAAAGATCCGTTCAGACCAAGGGAAGATGGGGAAGCGACATTGGGACCCGATGTTCCATATCTCAGTGCCGTTGGAGCGCTCATGTATCTTGCAAATTGCACAAGACCTGATATTGCTTTTGCAGTGAATCTACTTGCTAGACACAGCGCAGCTCCCACCAAACGCCATTGGTCAGGAGTCAAGAATATCCTTCGATATCTCCAAGGCACAAAGGATCTTGGCCTATTCTTTCAATTCCAGAGAAATCAGGACTCCAATATGATTGGATACACAGATGCTGGCTATTTATCTGATCCCTATAATGCCAGATCGCAAACCGGCTTTGTGTTCCTACATGGTAGAACTCCCATATCATGGAAGTCTTCGAAACAGACTCTTGTGGCAACACCAATCATTCTGAAATAATTTCATTATATGAGGCATCACGCGAATATGTGTGGCTTCGCAGAATGATAAACCACATACAGCAGTCATGTGGAATTGGTTCAATCGAATCACCTACCATTATCTACGAAGATAATGCGGCTTGTGTTGCACAGATGCAAACAGGATACATCAAGAGCAATATCACTAAGCATATTGCCCCTAAGTTGTTCTTTCCCCATGAACTCCAGAAAAGTGGGGAAATAGACATCTTGCAAGTCAAATCATGTGACAACCTAGCTGATTTGTTCACGAAGTCTCTACCAACTTCTACATTCCAGAAATATGTTCACGAGATTGGTATGCGACGACTTCGAGATTTGCAAGAATCAGGAGGAGTATCTTCCTAAAGTATTCCTGTTCAAAACATCATATTACACTCTTTTTCCCTTTATGAGTTTACTTTACAGGTTCTCATCAGGGTTTTTAATGAGGTAATATCAACATAAGGACATATGTCATATTTTCCGTTTTCCCCGTCGGGGTTTTTAGGAAAGTATATACGACATATTTATTGCTCTCTAAACTCCATGTATCTTCTCATATTGAGTTTAAATGAGACAATAATAATTCTAAGCTGTAGCATTTTCTCCTTATTTTCCCATTGGGTTTTACAGGAGTTTTAACAGCATATCAAACTCTATACTCCTCATATTTTTCCCACAGGGTTTTTGGAGGAGTCATATTTGAAGATGATGTTGTTCGCAAGGACAAGCATTGATTAGGGGGAGTGTTAAGGATAATATTGACGGTTAATCCATGCTTGGATAAACTGCAACCTGTTCCAACGTTCTTCAGAACTGCCGTACGGTTGCTAATTAGCAACTGCAAACAACCGCACCCTTGTAATCTATAAAAGCTTCATTCTTCAATAAAGAAAGCAACCCTTTGATCCATTTTGTTCTTGGCCATTACTGATTACAGTTTCAAATCTAAACAATTTACTCGCCGCGTAGCTTTCTAATGCACCGAGCTTGATTGTAGCCTATTTCTGCTAGTTAATGAAATCTCTAATTCCTCGAAGAAATAACTTAGGAGGTGTTTGGTTCACTGTTTTTGGCCCGTTATCAGATTACACGGTAATCTATTTCCCTTATTTTTGTTTGGTTGGCCCGGCCCGTAATCAAATACCCTGTAAACAAATTCCACTGCAGGCCACGGCCCATTCCGCCCACCCCAGCCCGTTATCCCATCCCGTCTCACTCGTCTCTCTCGTCTCTCTCCCGCAGCTCCGGATCCGTCTCCTGCCCGCTCTGCCGCGCCGCCGTCGCGCTCCCTCCCCCCGTCGCCTCCCCGCTCCGCTCCGCCCGCTGCGTTCGCCCCAGCCTCGACGACCTCCTCTTCTTCCACCCTGTCCCGCCGCCTCCCCCCAACCCCACCGCCCTGCCAGAGATCATGCCGACCAGCCCCGACTAGCTCAACCCGAGGGACTTCCTCCTCAAGCGGTCCTACTCCTTCAGCTTGGGCGGTGGCGGCGGCGGCCGCGCCCGAAGCTTCTAGAGCAAGTGCTGGCCGTCCCCATTCGGCGGCGGGCTGCCTCGTCTTCTTGCTGGACTTCGGTTTGGTGTTCACGCCGGACTTGGACGCGTCCATTTCCTCCTCCTCCCCGCCGGCGGCGGGCTTCCTCCCTTTCTTTGTGGACTTCGGCATGGGGCTTACGTTGGACTTGAGCGCGTCCATGCCCTTCTCCTCCCCGCTGGCGGCGGGCTTCCTCCCTTTCTTGGCGGACTTCGGTTTGGGGTTTGGCTCCGCCATGGAGGATGGATGCCACGGCGATGGTAGGTGCAGGTAGAGGCCAGGTGGGATATGGAGAACGGGCCGCGGCGGCGGAGCCAGAAGCGATGTGGTGGCCGGTGGATGGAACGAGGAGGAAGGCGGCTGGGTGGGTGAGGTGTAATTTGATTCCATTAGTGACTTGAACCAAACGAATTAGGAAATAATCCCATTACACCCTATTCCCACTGTAATCACATTTCAATACCTTTTACATTACCATTGTGTGAACCAAACACCTTCTTATTGGAGGAAATGTGTTAAAAGAGACATTGTTGGATATTCACACGGGCAAGAGAGAACAAAACTATAGATGAACGAATCACGCAGACGCAACCCTTCGCTCCAGACTTTGGTCCCCGTGCCGAGTCAAAGCTCGCTCTTGCACGTGGCTTTCAGTCTTTGATCCTCAGCTTCTCCTGAGTTAATTACGTCATTTGATTCGGTCGGCCACGAGAATCAACTTGCTGAAATAAAAAAAAGCAGCAATTTGACTAATAGAAGCGATAAAAATGACAAAACAGACGATCCCAATGTAGAGGCCACTACAAATTACAGAAGAATTTTCTACTACTTTCAGGCACAGGTTCAATTCGTTTCCATTGCAGGTTAAGCAAAACGTTCGTGTTATTCATGCAACTTTGTTTATTGTAAATGGAGAAAAACACAAGACAAGACAACCTTTGTTATGCATGAAGCACCAGTGAGAAAAGGATCAAGCAAATGAATATATATGCAGTCTCATATCTAGTTTACTGAGCTGATAAGGTCTAACGCAGCACAGACATCTATATTCACAAACGGAAATGTACCTGAGCGGCTACAAACAAACGAAATCATTTGGAGCTAAAAACAAATGAAATCCTTAGTCCCTTGAGGCCCGGAGCAGTGCCTTGTGTCATACTTACAACAAACTGGATATAGCCGAACAACTAGATCAGTTATTCTGAGTGTCTAAACAAATTACTTATTTATTAAGGTGATGATCTATGATATCAGATACTGTCTCTAAGAACAAGCTCTCGCTTGTCCCAGGAAGAACAGAATCCTCTGCTTCCTGGATGATGTCCTCGATCTGAGAGTCTCTATTCACAGTTTCCCTGCACAGTATGCGCCCTATGTCATAAGGTGTGAGGCCTCGCGCGGCGCCCTTCTTCAAGAGCATGGTGCTGATGCGCAGGACACGAGCGCAACTTGGAGACAGCTCCCACCCGTGGAACTTGAGAAGATTGATGTCCTCTTCAGCATCTAGAGATTTAATGTATCCAATAGTATCATCGCTGAACGGTTCACGGGCTTGGGGCCAGTACAGCCACTCAAAGGTACAATCTTCAAACTGCATAGCAACAAGCCAACAAAATTAGCATTTGCATGACAGAAGAACTGTGATGCAAGCAGCTAAAGGAATGAAAGATAGAAATAATCACCTTCTCTGGCAAGCAGTAACCATGATCAATTGGAACCAGCTTGTAGTTGGAACCTCCTTCCTTGGATACTAGAATGTTCCCGGCATGACGATCAGCATTTGCTAACCTAATATCTAACACTGCTATTTTGTGGACCTCCTTCACTGGAAAAGCCCGGGGACCCATATCCTCGCAACTTCCATTGTTCTCCATAAACATCTGCAGTGATCCAAACTTGAAGCTCTCCCCCCTATGTAAGCACCGGACTAATGCTGTGGGAGGCACACCAGAAAACCCAACATTGGAACCCGATTCATGATCACCAACCGGATGGTCAAGAATATAAGCTGCAACTTCCCTTAGCGCACCTTCTCCTACACGTGTCCCCCTCTTCATGCCTTCCCCATCAGTCGACAGTGGAAGACCCCTTGGGTTGTTTTCGGCCATAGGTTCCTCATCAATAGGCTTAAACACTGCAACATTCTTCTGGCCTGATGCATCTTGCATGAAGTAAACACCCCCTGAACCTTCTGCTGACATAATCGGTGAGTATCCATTCTCAAGACCGGCTGTCGCTGAGTCAATCATTTTCACCACTTCAGGTGACTGCTTCACCTTCCGATTAACAATAATTGGTTCAACAAGAGCAGGCTTACCACCAGCTGGTTTTGCAGGGGTGATAACAAGAGATTCACTCTTTACGTTTTCTTTCTCCTGCGGGTTGACAACTGTAACCATAGTATCTTTTTCAACTTGCTGTGTTCGTACCTTTGCTGGCTTGCGGATGAACAAATGAATCACAGCATCATCCTTCTTGCTAATATCAGCAATCAACTGGTGGTCCTCAAGCACCTCACCGTCATATTCGAGTTTGTCATCCTCCAGGCTACCAAGGTCCTCATCACCCTCCACTGCGAGCTTACTCTTGAGGTACTTGACATTGCGGCTTTGGTCCACCTGAAACTGAAACTTCTTCCCACTGGCTGTCTCAATGTTTATCACCCGGAGATCAGCCAACCGGATAACAAGGTGCAGAACATTTCCATCGGAAAGCCCATAATCCTTGACAGGGCAGTTGTTGCGCGCTAGCTCATGCCCGTCAAGCACAAGCCGCTGCTTTGTCACCACAAACCCCTTAAACCTCTGGATACGCAGCTTGACCGAGGCGATGGAATCGGTGCCCAGCACACTCATCGGCATTGGTGGTGCACCAGGCACAGCAAGAAAGATGAGAATGGAATCCTGCAGCTGTGACCCAGAGAAACAATGGCGTGAGCGGCTGCCATCAAAGCTGATGGGCAAGAGGGCGAGCTCGTCAGGAATCGGCCCAAGGGCAATGACACCTGCTGACGACATCTTCACAGCGGAGCTTTGGAGGCCGAAGCTTCCTCAAGTAGTACCAATATTTACACTACCCCTAAAATTAGAACCTCTGCGCTAAGAATTAGAAGCCATGGAGAACTCAAGCCAAGGGTTCCTTCCTTCTAGGATGGAGGAAACCCTTTGCCGAAACCACACCACAAAGGCACAACCGATGTTACAACCTCATCTTGGATTCCAAGCCCATCAAATCTGCACAAAAATCAGAGTGCCTCCGTTAGTGGCCACCAAAACTTCAAAAAGAAAAAAGTAAAATTATCTTCTGGTGCAAACGTACCAGACTTGATTTGAGGGGGAAAGTGGCGCAAAATTTGCCCCACTGGTGGTCGAATCGCGTGACACAATCTGCAGGCACGAGATCATCTGGAGAGATCAGTCATAAACTCACCCCAGGCGCCCAGGTACAGAAGGGGTGAATTTGCAAAAATATCAGAGAAATTTCTCACCAGAAACAGATCAATTTATTCCCGGATGAAGATTACACAAAAGGACGAATTCCCTCGACCTGGCCACCGATGCCGGCGCGCTACGATCTCACGGATTCTTCCCCCTCCGATCGAAACCTGCAACATCATCATCTCATCAGGTTAGATCACCACCTAATCGATCCAAACAACCACGAAATTAACCAAAAAAAATCAGCAAAAACCTCAGCAACGAAACAGGTACAGATGCAACTTACGGCCTGAATCAGAGAAGAAATCCCGCGATTAGTAGCCCAACAACTCCTCCTTCCTTGCTCCGCGGTTCACGCATGAGAGAGGGAGAAGGGGAAGTTTTGGTTTGGTTTGGTCTGGTTTGGGGAGGAAGGAACAGGGGGAGGTGGGGAATGGAAAGCGGAAGGTGTGGGATGCTCATTTATTCCTGGGTGGGGCCGTCACTGACGGCGTGACGTGTCGGGAGCGCGCACCTTCGCGGAAAGAGTCGTGTTCTTCATATTTTTCAAGTAATAATTTATTGCCGGTTTTGCCCCTGTGAGGATGAAAGCTCGCACGAAAGGAAATCTCGCCGTCAAAGAGATTAATTGCGGGAATTAGACACCGTCATTGTCTCATTGAGTGTACCTCCTCGTAAGGTTATTCTTTTTCTTTGAAGACTCGCATATGAATATAGCAGGGAAGTTGGTATAATCCCCGAGTTCTAATAAGCGCGTGTGCAGCGCGCATCCGAGGGCACGTTGACGAGAGTCGTCAAATTATGGCCCTGTTTAGTTAGGTTACAGGAGGACAGCTTATCACTATGTATCGTCTATTATGGAAAAGCTATCGTAGACTATTTGCTGTAAAAATGTTATAAGTTGTATGGCAAACTAGTTAGATTGAGCCAATCGAGACATTTGACAAAAAAAATTTAGAAAACTAGACATTATTACATGATAGAAAAACCACGAAGCTAAAAACTAAAAGCACTTATTTACGTGTTTTTAGCTTACAAACAAAAACCACAAAGTCAAAAACTAAAAGCCAAAACCCGAAACTTTTTTGTTCGACTTTTGGCTTATAAACCAAAAGCCATCTCCAATACGCCTAACCAAGCACCCCCTATAGCAATCCATCTGAATTATCTGCATGATAATCCGTTGTCGTGTAGCATGAATAAATAGTAGCTAGTGTGAGAAATATCACGAACAGTTCAAAAACCGTGCTAGGAAATGTGATTTAGATAGTTGTGCCCAGTTTACATTATGTTCCTCAAAGTTATTATAATTTTGCAAGTTATTATAATTTTGCAAAAAAATTGTAAACTTTTAAATCCGTAAAATTGTTCGTAACTTTTGAACTAAATATCCGACTAATGATCCGTTTGTACCATCGTGTTTTCGCGACAAGACCTTGAAACAAGACCAATAGTCAACATATTTATGATAGCATTTTTTTGTTCTCATAATAGGCATTATGTAGTAGGTTTCACTGTAGCCTAGACGGGTTCCTCACTTCTACTCTTGGTTTAAACAGATGTTGAAGAGGAGTTAGCTTTCATAATGGGTTCTTGTTCTTCTTCCCCTCGGATAGATGTCGGGGAGACGTTACCCAGCTGTCGGCGGAATGGGGCCCAGGGTACCCCTAACCGCCGGCGGAGGCCAACCAGATGCCGCAGAGGGTGACGCGTGGCGCTCCGGTCGCTGGGGCCTTGGGCCCCACCCGGATCGTCGTACGGAGCCCGCGGCCAATCCCAAGGAATCAGGGGTCTCCTCCAGAGGCTGCATCCGCAAACCAGAAGGAGTCGTGGGCCTCCGGGAGTCCACGGCCCATGCGCTGAAGCGAGCACTCGGGGTCCGTCCCCGAACGCTCGGCGTCCCAGAAGGCGAAGGGCGCGCTCGGGGTCCCCTCCCGAGCGCTCGGCATCTTGGCAGATGTGGGGCCCAGGGGAGCACTCGGGGTCCGCCCCCCGAGCACTCTCCCTCGGGCTCCCCCTTCAAGGCGCCCCGAAACGGCCCCCCAGCGGGTGCTCCCCGAGCGCTCGGGGTTGCTCGGGGGCGTGTAGAAGACAGCTGGCGCCCCTCCTAGCGAAGGAGGTCGCTCGGGGCCGAGTGACCGGGGGATGACGTGTCCTCTGGTGGGGCCCTCGTCCATACACGTCGTCCAGCGCCAAGCTTCTCCAGCAAGCCTCCGCCCTGGCGGAGGCATTTAATGCCTGTCATTCCGACGGGGAACCCAAAGCCCTGTGAGGGCATGATGACGGTCAGGCCGGGTCCCGCCGGTGCAGGCGATAAGCTCTGTTAGCTATCCCTCTCTCTCTCTGAGGGGTGGGCCCGGGCTGACAGATTCTTTGACCGACCAAGCGCGCCGCCCCGCACGCCCTGTCGCTGTCAACCTTTTCACCCCATGGGGGACGCCGCCGCGCAACCAATTGCGCGGCATGAGAGGCTGACCTATGGGGCCCATGAGAGGACGTCTTACCAACCCAGTCAGAAGAAACCCCGTAAGTCTCCGTCTGCGGGGCCCGCCGAAGGCAAAGGTGTCAGAGCCCCTGCTCCGACACACCGCGAGGCGACGGCCCGGCCGAAAGTCTCAAGTGGGCATTAAATGAAGGTGTGGGCGTTTCCAGTAACGCCCACGTCGTCTACAGCACAAGTACAGCTCATGTTTTCCTTTGCCGACCTATGTGGTATTCCCCCGAGTATATAAGGGGAGAGCCTGGTCCATGCAAAGGGTTGGCTCTTTTCCTAGCTCGATTTTCCTTAGGTTAGATCTCTCTAAGGTTACTCCGTACCAAAGAAGAAGAACAGTGCGCACCTTTGTAACTAATCATACTCTCCATATACGCCAATATATACAAAAACAAGCAGGACGTAGGGTATTACGCCTTCCGGGGCGGCCTGAACCTGGGTAAATCCTTGCGTCATTACTTCCTTAGCCACCGGGTTTACTCGAAAAGCTCTAATACACCCCAAGGCTCGTAAGAGACTCACTACTCCCCTGTGCCGAATTCCAAAGGGGGTCCCTCCGGACCACCGCTAGAGGCGTCTCTACGCCGACACCAGCCTAGTTCCCATTCCCTCCTCCACCTGATAAATGTTTGGAAGGCATTAGATTTCATTACTTTCCGAAAAGGTTCATCACCTCCCACTAGCTTAGATACTTATCAAAGAGGCATGAGGTTTCTCAATTTGCTATACGGGTTCCTCATTATTCCTTCCACTTAGTCTATTGGATGGTATCATTCCTTCTACCCTAGAGATATATGCTAGGGAAGTGTTAGGTTACACATTTTAAACGGATTCACCACTCTTGTCTGTGCTTAGACAAATGCCAAGGAGGTGTGAAGTACTGGTTCCTGATTGCTTTTCAAAGTGCCACATCTTTTTTCTCAAAATGCAACAACTTTATCTTTCAAAATTGTCAATTTTTTTTTCATATTTTTGGGTGTAGGAATTAGTGTAAAGGGTTTTCAACCTCAAGTTTAGTTTTTAAAATTTTCTTCTAGTTTTTATTCAATTGCCTTTAATTTTTTTGTTCCATTGCTTTTAAATTGCAAAAACTTGCTTTTCTTTCTCCAATTTGTGCAAATTGTTTTTCATATTTTTTTCAAACTAAATTAACTTGCTTTTTTTCATACAATGACTTGTTTTTGACAATGTAGTGACCTATTTTTTTATCTTTGAGATTCTTTTTGCATATTTTTTCAAAGTTTTGTAGTTTGTTTTCAAACCTGACCTAATTTGCTACAAATCCAAAAACTTGGTAGATGTTTATATGAACATGCTTTTAATTAAATCACTTCAATTTCTTATAGGAGTTTGTAAGTTTTGAACCAAACATCTGATTCATATCCCACTGGTTACACTTCGATTAGTGGTATAGAAGGAAAAGATTTTCTATTAGAATATGAAATACGCCCTATATTTATGAATGAAGAAATATGTCCTTTATTTCGGAAGGGGAGGGAGGTGGAGGGAGGAGTAGTACATGTGAATTTGCTTAACGCTGCTAACTTGCCCAATATTATGCTAAGTTGCGTAAATATTATAGTTTTGTAGTTGTTTTATCTAGGGATGACTTTGTGTTAGATTATGTGTACTAGCACGCATGAATTTGCATCATGGTGCTATTAACTTGCCTAGTAATGTTGCTAAGTTGCCTTCCACTGCTGCTAGGTTGACTTCAGTATTATGTGCATTGAAACCCATGAATTTGCCTAGTAGTATTGCTAAGTAGCCTAATTGTACTGCTAAGTTGTCTAAAACTGGTTAGCCTTTTCATGTAATAACAATTCGGTTACATTTATGGTGAAACTTGCTTCCCTTTTCCTTGAAGTCAATATCTAGACCTAGATTGGTAGGTAAGTTAGTATCAAAGCACTTTGGATATTGAATATTGCTTTTACAAAAATCAATATACCTAGATTAATTAGGCAAGTTAGAATTAGAAGCATGAGAAATTTTGGTATGACATATTTCTTTTAAAAAACAAACACCTATACCTAACAACTAGTCATTTATAATTATAGGTAACTTATGAGGGCCAATGAAAGCAACAATATTTTTCATGTATTACCGACTTGCTTCTCTTACAAACTTGATTTTCAGTTGAGTTCTTATCTTGAAATTTGCTTCCATTTATGGAGAAACTTATTTTCTGGTTATATGCCTATATCAAAATTTGCTTTCATGTTGTTTCAAGTTGCTTCTACTGATATGAAACTTGCTTTCTATCAGTGTAATACCAACTTATTTTTGACAGAACTTGCTTTATGTGTTGACAACCAATTCACGGAGGGGTTTTGCTTTTCTTATTGCCCTTAGATATATGTCGGAGAGAGCTTAGCTTTAAACATTTTCTGGATGGATTTCTTATTTCAAATAAAATTTTCTAGTTTCTCATGTAATTACAACTTGCTTCTGTTTATAGTGAGAATTAATTTTCCACAAAGCAATTTCATTTTTAAAAAGCAACATTTATTATCAGAAGACAGAAGAAAGTAATATGATAGCAACACCTTGCTTTTCATCAAGCTAAGGGCCTATTTGGTTGGGCTGTGACGGTTGACAAAGCTGCTGTTGGCTGGCTGTTTAGAAAAGTTATTGTGGTTGTGAGAAAGTAAACATATAGCTTTTGGTTGATCCAAACCATCTACAACATTTTGATAAATGAGCACTAAAGTTTCAGCACATTGTAAAAGGTTGGCAGAAGGCAGCTTTTTCAAACAACTGAATTTGCACTGCAAAGCCTACAGCTACCATTGGCAAAAGTGTTGAAAAGCTGACTGTTTGGTTGGGCTACAGCTTTTTCCAGTGAATACTCATCGAATATATTTGAGAGGAGTTTAGTTTTGAAGGCCTCCTCATAAGAAATGCAACGGTGAAAACGAGCTGTGATTGTGATGCTCGGCTTAAAAGTGGTGCCTTTAAAAAGTTTTAGAATAGTTTAAGTGTAGTGAGAGTGGTGTTTCTACGTGAATTGATAAAGGGTTTTTTCATTGCATGCTTACATTAAAAAAAAGAGAAAATATAAGGTTACTACTCTCTCCATCCACAAATGTAAAGCGCGTATGGAATTTAAAATTTAACTTTCATAAACAATTAAACTAATAATATTAAATTATATAACATAAAAATTATATCATTTAAAAATACGTTTGATATGAATCCAATGGTACCACATTTGTGTCATATAACTAAAATATTATTAATTTAATTATTGATTAAAATTAAACCTTAAATTCTGTGTACGCCTTACATATGTGGATGAAGGGAGTACTTTAAAAAATTGAGGATCACATGTTTTCTTACTTACGTTCTTAAGCTTTTTAAGGTTGTACACTCTTTTGCTTTTAATAGTGCACCTGTAGTATAATTATATTTTGGAAAGTGGATTTTATTGATATCCTAAAAAAATTATTACCATATGTTTCACCTATAAAATGCCGTAGGCTAAGATCATGTCATAACACAGGCTCAACGTTAATTACATCCACCAATTTTCAGTCAATAAAACAAAATTTCATCTTAGAAACATATTTTTTGCACCCAAGAAAATCGAATAGTAGAGTAGAAGAAATGGAACGGTCGGCAAGTGGAGCGGGCATGCACGGCAGAGAGACAGACGAGAAAGGTCGAAACAAGTGATGAGTTGGAACGAAAAGATCATATGAAAGGGGATCAGACCGAATGCGTAGGCTGTGACGCGTAAAACACGGCATCTTTGTTTACGGCGCCGTCCGTGGCCGTGAGATGACGATGCTGCGCCCGCGTGCGTGCAGCTGGTGGAGTGGAAACCACGGGCGGAAGCATCGACTCAGCTATTCCAAATTTATTGGCTCGACCTGATCCTCTTTCTTTCTCTCTCTTTCTCTGGACACGTGGAAACATCTCCCCTAGGACACCACTTGCCTTGGCCACCACTTTTACGTCCAGGTCCACACTCCCTGCAATGCATCCAGACCGGCCATACGAAAAAGCTGTGTGTCCAAGGCAAATTTCAAACATGTATTGAAGGGTATACGTTTTGTACTAGGTGTTTTTTCTAATTTTTTTAGAAACAGTGTATGGTTTTCTATGTGCACTCAACTTGCCATCCGTTGTAAATTTTTAAGTTAACAAACAGGGGCACTCTTTGTCATTTTCCTTTTTTCCTTTGCAAAAGAGATAGCTTTATCACATTAAGAATTATATATTGTCAATAAACTGCCACGCAGGGCAGAGCACCAGTATGTTCCTTCTAGCTAAACGAACTAACTCATGCGCAACTTCTCTACATATTTTTGGGACAATATGCCACAATTCTTTTTACAAAGCTGCTGTGCATTAGCTATATGAAACTTTATATAATTAGTTTAGTAATATGTAGGTTTAGTGACGCAAAAATCATGTTTAAATTCATATATTCATTCATATTGGTAAAGCCTTATTTATTTTATAATTATTGTGGGTTCAGCTTCTAATGCGGTGCGTGCCACCACGCTATACCTTCTCCCAGAAGAAATACTTTCCACATTTAAAAAAATGATAGGTTAATTCACAAATCTTTTTACCATAAGATAGTACTATAATGTGATGTAGGGTCCAACCATAGTTCCATCGAGTGCCCATAGCACAAAGGTTAATCTACGCACCCGGGGCCCACGTGTGCGTGAGGAAACAGGTCCAGCGAGGGAATCCTGGCAGCTCCAACGACCACTGACTTTCGGAACGTTGTCACGCGCACGCGCTTCCTCCGCCGTGGCGCCTCCCCATTGGCTCGCACACGCGTCTCGACCTCCATCTTTCGAGCTTTACTATTTTTTATATTTATACTACTATCTATTTATTCCCAACGAAGACCTCTTTTGTTTAAACTCCGAACGGTCGAATCAGGGACGCGCGTCATCGTCTTTACCGTTTCTCAGGTCCAGGCTCTCTTTGATTATTCTTTACTTTCACCGACGGCCCCGCTGGTCCCTGCCGTGCCGGTGCTGTCGGATATGTGTAGTGGCGCAGCTTTCGGCTGAACACCACTCTTTTGCTGACACTCCGGTTCGAATTATTGGAGTTGGCTACTTGTTTCGCGATGGAATCTGCTGCTTTAATATTTTTATTAAGAATTGGTGAACTGATTTGTATTAGAGAATATATGCTCAAACCTAATGCATCCATGTGCTTTCCAGTTGGCGGTAGCTGCGGTATTGATGTTGTCAGATTATATAATGTCAATTATATTCAATAATGTCTTTTTTTTGCTAGAAATTGGTTGGGATAAGGTAGAGGGGACAGGTCCAGGCCTAGACTCACAAGCCAATTCTATTTTTTAACATTCCTATAAATATTTATGACTAGTGTAGCTTCTAGCTGTCACTTGTGGCTTTGGGGTCAAAAGAGAGGTAGGGCACTCGATGAGCTAGGCTCAAGCTTGGCAAGCAAGCTCGGTGATACAAAATACCATTCCAACCCAAAAAAGGAAAATATAATTTCAAGAGATCGTTTTATATTATTTTTCGAGGAGATTGCTTTACCATGACAAACACTATGATTTGAGGAGCATTATTTCCACACTAGCTAAAGGCCCTAACCCATCACACGTATATTAAATTTAGTGCGTATAAATATAAATAAAAATCCTAATATAAGTATAACATATCTATTTTGGTGTTTTAATCTATTAAGTGACGTACCTCTAAACACAAACCACTTAACATTTTTTAGCTATAAATCGATTTATATGTTTGTAGTACACAACTTGTTTTGTTAACTTTAAATTACCATATGTACATAGAGACATGTTCAAATTTATATGCATAGAAAGAAGGTCCTTAATTAATTTTAAATTAATCTTAGATTAAAAGAAAGAGATATATTAATTTCATGAATTACTAATTTAGCTTTTCTCAGTGGAACCAATTTTTAATAGATTCTTTATATCTTATTTGGCAGGAAGACGACTTGCTAGACAAGGGTACCGACTTAGGGGACTTGAGTGCCGCCTTGGAGAGCTCACCACCGCTATCGTGGAGGGAAGGGGGGGGGGTAGAGACACAGAGATAGAGAGAACATGCAATTGATGTGGGACCAAAGTAGATAGGCGTAGATGACAAGCGGTGGCCATCAATAGTAGTTGATGGGTAGGCTCAAGGAGAGATGATAACAGATGGATTTGGTCGTGTCAACTAGGAGGAGAGGACATGAGAAGAGTTTGGACTGAAACAATGTGGTGGCTTTTCTGTTACTCCCTGAATTCAGAAATACATGTCTTTTTTATGTTTTATAATGTCCAATGCAAGACTTTGACTATGATTTGCAATCATAATACGTTACAATAAACAATAACAATAATAACAATAACAATAATAAATACGCGTTGGCTAAATCCCAGTTGCCTGAAATTATTGTAAATCTCAGTCACCTAAAATTACAGTATTAAAAGTGTGCAACTTTAGAAAATTACACACCATTTAGCCTAAAATTGTAGTACTTAAAAGCGTGCAACTTTAGTAAAAACTTAGTGCAATTTTTAGTTTATATGTTATATATGAAGTGGTGCATGGATGAGATAGTTGGATGTTGATCTAAAAGTCTAAAAAGTGATTGAGATGTAAAATTTTTTAGACAACTGATAAATAGATATTTTCTAATATATAATATAATTTAAAAGAGTTTTACAGGATAAATCCGATGACATAATTCTTATGGTGTCAATTTATACACTTTTTCAGAGATCAACTATTTGAAAAGCTGACTGCACGGCCTACATTTCGAATGATTATGTCTGGGCTTATTCTTTTGGACAGGAACAAGAGTTTGAGTGGGGGACAAGGAGCTGTTTTTACCTAGGTCTAGGTGCTACTCCCATGTGAATTGCTCGATGCAGTTGGTTTGAGATTTAGACTGAACCTACCCCAGACCCGAAAATCCGGCATGGATTTCGACTCAAAAGTTCACCAAGCTAGACCATAAGAAATTAAGAGGGCTCACAGTACAGTCATGTCTTCCATTACCCTCATGCCCGTCAAGTTTTACTGATTTAACCATTTATTGTTCATCATCGGTAGCCTAAAATGTACTCATCACTGGTTCAAATGTTCCAGCAATTGTGCTTCCAATTACTGCACGAAAATTAGCAAACCTTATGTAAACGGCAGTACGGTAAACATAAATCTTCCTAAACCGGTGCAGTGCCACGTATATTAGTGTTTGTTAGCTTGGCATCAATAGTTTACGGTCGACTGCGCCGCACGGTCCATTCCCAACAATGCTTTGATCTAATTGGTGTCACCCTGCTCTCACGCGTTTTCACCACTCAGTTAAAAGAATTTAGCACCTCACCTTATTTTTCTCTCCACCAAAAGAAAAAAAATCACTGCCTTATCTCAAAAGGAACACAACACGGACTGCATTTCTCTCTCTACCAAAAAATCATTGTCTCATCTTCTCATCTCTCTCTCTCTCTCTCTCGCTTTCTTCTTCGAGCTAGTCCCCGGCGCCTATGCACTCATTCCTGGATGCCACGCTGCTTGCTGCTGCCGGGGACCTTCCTTCCTATGGAGTTGCGCCACCACCATGAATCGCACCGCGACGCCAAGTAGGAGGTAGGGGAGGGGGCTCCCAAATCTGATTTCGGGGAGCTTATTTATTTATTTTTTCATTCTGTAGAAAGTTGTGTTTGATCAGTTCAAGAGTTGGTGTATTGGGTACTAAATGCTCGAATCCGAGCTAGATTTGAGCTTTCATTTGCATTTTTTTCTAGATTTTTTAACAAATTTGAGTAGAAAGCTGTTCTTCAACTAGTCGAAAGTTATAGTTATAGCTAGTTGAATGCTCTGTTATCTGTTGATTTGAGGATGATTCTGTGGTTGAAAGTTGTGCTTCAATTAGTTGAAAGGTGTAGTTCAACAAATTGAAAGTTGGTTTGAGTCCGATGTTTGGGGTTGAAAGTGTTACTGCTGTGGTTGAAAGCTTGAAATCGTTCCAGTGGAATGGTTGCAATTTTTTGGTTGTAACTGGAGGTAGAAAGGTTGAAGTTGAAAGTTGCTGATTATTGGTTTAAAGCTCCTTTTTTTAGAAAAAAAATTGATGTCTCGTTTATACTCTACTAGTGCGGCCGCTCGCTGGCACCAGTGTCGGTGGTCGCATTGCTGCTGAAGAAGGATTGGAGCTTGGGGACCGGTATCCTAGAAAGGAGCAAAAGGAGAGAGCGAGAGAGAGAGAGAGAGAGAGAGATCTGACAGAAATGAGTGCTTGTGGGAGGCAGTGGAGGCTCGTTCGGATACGTGAGTTCGCTTGTCAAAATTGATCTTGTGGGAGGTGCCGTGCGGTTGTTTACAAATTAAATGCCCCCACTAGCATCCCTGTCTCACATTAGATGATTGAAATAACATGGTACAGACAAGGGGGATGTGCACTGAATTGGAAAGCTTGCATCTTTAAAATGCGCTATGAATCTAACAAATCACTGTGACGTTTCTACATTTGGACAAGAATTGTACAACATTTTGGGCTTTGGGCTCCAAGATGGAACAAAACAAGTTCCTCTGTTGTTTCTCGGTTTCCGATGTCCCAACATAAATTATTCGAAGTCAGATTGTGCGACTTGAAACTTTTATGGAAGTGCCAATTTCGGACTTGATGAAGATGATCCAGCGTAGGATCTGCTTGACTAGCTTGTGTATGCAAACCTTGTCATCATTTACTTAATAATACATGCAGGTGAAGCACCAAAGCTAGGTACGTAAGGGTGGTATCCATGTGCATCCATCCTCTTCAGGATTCAGCTGTGACTTAGTTTTTGACGTGTAGTGTGGCAAGTAATAAATCGTTTAACATCCCGTCTCAATTTTGGCCATAAGAAGGTTTTAATAAACACGTTTTCCGTCTTCTTTACACTAAAATAAGCCACAATCTTCCTCCATGTGCCTCCTATAACAACAAAAGACGAACAGAGCTATTTGGGATCAAGATGGCAATAGGTACATTCCTCGCCAGGGATTGGTTGACCAGACCCGTCCCCACGGTCCTGAAATTTCCCCTTCTCGGCCTCAGGGGAACTTTTCTCCCACTCCCCACCCCTGACGGGGATAAAAACCCCACGGTGGGCAATCGATGATTTTGGGGCTTAGGGGCGGCGGTGAGTGAGATTTGGATTTTAGACGCGGGGGACAGTGGGAAGGGTCCGAAGGGATGGCCAGATTGGGGATTGCGGGGCGTTGGGTCTAGGGTTTTGATGAAATGGACCCACGTGCCAGATTTTAGCAGGTCCCCACGGGGGCGGGTATAGGGATTAGGAACCCGTCCCCGGCTCCGTTATACCTGATTGGGATAAGATCAATTCCGTTTACAGCCCTGCGGGGGACTAAATCTTCCCCATCCCCGTCCCCTAATAGAGGAAACCCCGATGGGGATCGGGGAACGGGGCCCCGTTGCCATCTTGAATCTGGGATGCATAGCTTGTTAGCATAGAACACGGACGTATCATTAATGATGAACTTGTTCTATATTCTCCCTTCTTTATAATTCTGTAGTATCTTTAAATTCATCATCATGCACATATTGCCCTTTAATGATCTTCAAGCAAAATATTTTGAAGTTAAGTTATGAAAGCATAGTATAGCGTTGAGACAAAGCATCAACAATAACACTTTCTTTACCCTTCTTGTGTTTAACGACATAAGAGAAAGACTCAATAAATTTAACCCATTTAGCATGTCAATTGTTTTAGCTTGACTTCAAATATACTTTAAAAATTCATGATTAGAATGTATAAAAAATTCTTTAGGCTATAAATAATGTTGTCATTTCTCTAATGTCCGATCAATAGTATAGAATTTTTTATCATAAGTAGAATAGTTTAGACTAGACCCACTCAATTTTTTAATTAAAGTATACAACATATTTACCTTCTTGCAATAACACACCACCTAAACCAATTCCACTAGCATCACATTCAAGCTTAAACATATTATCAAAATCAAGTAAATGTGCATGTGTAAACTTATATTTCAATATTGTGAAGGCCTCCTCTTGCGCATTGCTCCAAACAAATGGAACATCTTTCTTTGTGAGCTCATTAACTGTGCGATGGTGCTGAAATATTTGACAAAGCATCAATAGAACCCAACAAGTCCTAAGAATATTCACACTTGTGCAACTATTTTAGGAGTCGACCAACTCTGTATGGCGTTGATCTTGGCTTTATCAACTTCAATGCGCTGTGGAGTAACAACATAGCCAAGAAAGGAGACTTGGTTGGTGCAGAAGGTGTACTTTCCAACAAACAAATGTGCATCTCGTAAAGCATTAAAAATAACACGCAAATGATCCAAGTGATCCTCCAAAGATTTGCTATAAATCAGTATATCATCAAAATAAATTACTATAAATTGTCAATAAAAGCACGTAAAACTCCATTCATCAATCTCATGAATATACAAGGTGCCTTAGATAAACCAAACGACATGACTAACCACTCATATAACCCGAACTTAGTTTTAAATGACGTTTTCCATTCATCTCTCAATTTCATACAATTTGATGGTATCCACTACGCAAATCAATTTTGGAGAACATGGTAGAGCTACTTAATTCATCAAGAATATCATCTAGCCTAGGAATAGGATGACGATATTGAAAGTAATATTATTGGCTCTACAATCAACATATATACGCTATGACTCATCTTTCTTAGGTACCAATATAACAGGAACATCACATGGACTAAGGGATTGGCAAACATAACCTTTCTCGAGAAACTCCTGTACTTGACATTGAATCTCCTTTATCTCCTCTGGATTGGTATGGTGTGGTGCATGGTTGGGCAGCGAGGAACCAGGGATTGAGTCAATTTGATGCTCAATCCCTTGAATAGGTGGTAACCCGGTGGTACGTCTTGTGGAACGACGTCGGTGAACTCCTACAAAATGTTAGTAACAACAGGGGGCAAAAAGGGAGGCAAGTCCTCAAGTGTAAACAATGCATCTTTGCAAACAAATGCATAGCAAAGCAAATTACTAGCATCTAAATCAAAAATATCATATTTACTAGCAAGCACACATGTACCTTTCAATTTTATCTCATTAACTTATCCCGGTTCAGATTTGCTCTTACTCTTTGTTGCTCGAATTTTTTAGCCACAATCTGACTTTTATTTTTGTTTTACTCCTGATTCTTTGCTCTACTAGCTTTAGCAAGATCATCATTCAAAATTTGTTCAAGAGTCATAGGAAATAATGCAATCTTTTTACCCTTATGCACAAGAGCATATTGATTAGTCTTACCATGATGCACAAAATCTCTATCATATTGTCATGGTCTACCAAGTAACATGGAGCATGCTTGTATAGGCACCAACCACATCACAATCAACAAAATCAACATAAGCGGCAATAGTGAAATGCACTCGTATTGTTTTTGTTATCTTAAGCTTGCCGCTGTTGTTGAACCATTGGATGTAGTAGGGATGAGGGTGTGGATGTGTGTTGAGTGAAAACTTCTCAACCATCTTTGAACTTGCCAAGTTATTGCAACGATCTTCACAACAACTTTTGTTTGAAACAAATTGTGTCGTTGATTTTGCTCGGCACGGCTCATTTGCACACTCAAAACTCATTGTGCATCTTCCCATATAATCATCATACTTTTTGTGGGGCACTCTCTTTGCATGTGACATAGCCATGGCAGCGATGTCATTGTGTATCCTCGGTCTTCCCAGTCGACGCAATGGAAGAAGAAGAAATCTTCATTGGGGCAGCGAAGGAAGACTTTGCTTGTGTACGTACTCGTGGTGCTGTTCTTGCCGGATACGAACTCAATTTAGCATTTGAAGTGGTCGGGGCAGTAGCACGTGTGGACAGGGCAGCGGGTGTGCGAGTTGTCCATGAAGAAGTACACCCTACCAAAAAATTAGTTCTTGTCTTCAGCTGTCGATCCTGTACTTCACGTTCAGCTTTGCAAGCAAGATGGAATAAAATAGTGATAGTACTATTCTCCTTATACTCAAGTATGGTATGGATTTCTTTGTTTAAACTACCCATAAACCAAGCAAGCATAGCCTCATTATCCTCAACAATACCACATCTAATCAAACGAGTTTGTAATTCTTGATAGTATTTCTCCACATAATTATTGCCTTGTTGCAAACTTTGAATTTATTAAGCAATTCACGTTGATAATAAGGAGGAACAAAAAGAGTACACATATCATATTTCAAAGCAACCCAAGTAGTAGGAATATTATCATTATACAGCCTACAATGTTTAGCCCACCAAAGAGAAGCAAACCCGGTGAACTCACAAATAGCAGCCCTAACACGTCTCACTTCGGGATAATCCAAGCATGCAAAGCGTTATTCAACTTCTAATTCCCAAGTAAGATATGCATCAGGATTATATCTAGCCTCAATTGGTGGAATTTTCAATTTTAGTTTAGCAAAATCACCATTATCACATACACCCCGACGTGGGTGCATACCATGTCAGTTTTGTCACAACAGCCATCGATGTAGCCGGTCATTGTTGGATTTGACGGCCTCCTTGTCCTCGGATCCTCCATGATAATCATCAATTTCAGCTTCCTCATCCACAACTGTGGCTGCGGTAGCAATATTAGGATGCTAGGAAACACCGAAAGCTTGTGGAGCAATGTCGGGGACACGGCATGCTCGCTGTTGTGGAGCATTGAGCACGAGAGTGGGTACACGAAGTGGTGGTCTGGCTGATGTAGAGGTGCTGGCTGATGTAGAGGTGCCATCCAAACGGGCGTGGACAAAGTTGAACGTAGCATTTAGCTCTTTGATGCTTGCCTCAATCCCATTAATCTGGTCCATAGCACCGGCAAAGCGTGTGTCAATGTCCTCAACATGCTTGGACACAACATCTTGGAAGTCATCTCTCAACTTTTGGGTGCGGGGAGAAAGATCATCCCCGCTATTTGAACCTGTCATGGTTAGTAGTAGAAAGACAAAAAAACATGTGTAATGTCCCTATTAGCTACTAGGATGTGGTGACAAGTTGCTCAACTCTCAAGCTAATCACAATTCTTACAAGTTCTTACCCTGTAGCAAGGAGGTGATCGACAACCGACGGTGTCAAATACCTCCAAAGTATGGAACAAGCGATTACCAAGTGATTGAAAATCTACATGGTATAGAGTGGTGGAGCTTGGAAGGCTTTGTGAGTAGTAAAGAAATAAGCATGTTGATCAAAATAGCAATGCAAAGTTGAAAATGTACTCAATAATAATAGTCCTAATTGCTGGACTTAGAAGAAAAATTTAACTAAGCCTAGATACTAGAACAACAGAGTCCTAGTTGCAATGCAAGAATTCTTTTGAGATTTTTCTTCTTTTTATATAAGTGGTCTTCTGTGTGGCTTCTTATTCTTTTCCAAAATTGTTTTTTTGTATTTTTGGACCTCAGAAAAATTCCAAGCAGAGCAAAAGTTATCAAATTTTCAAGTTTCTATTCCCTACTGCAAGTCTGCCACAGCAGCAAAAAACAGGCAGAAATTCTTGAGGTGGCAGGGTACAAAACCAGCCCTTGGTGATGTATCCCTAATGGCTTGGTAAAATCGGCTAAAATTTTTATGGTAGGCTCCTGAGAATATCCATGATTTTACATAATTTCTCAGAAGTATTAGAGCAATTTGAAATTTTGTAGTCCGAAAGGTCTTTGAATTCAGACAGAATTTGAATTCGAAGTAAATTTGGAATTCCTGTCAGAAAGCAAGGAGAAATAGATGCCTTGGACCCTTCTAAGTACATGGGGGAGCCCTGGTGGTTGGCCAAACAAAGCCCAAATAGATTAGAGATAGAAACCGAAGCATACAAGCAAACGTTAATAGCTGAGCCGACTTGAGCTCCAAGCAAAAGGAAGCAAATATTTTTGAATTGCTACTGTAGCAAACGTCACACGAGACTCTTTTTCTATGTTCCTTATCTGAACTCCCTCCGATTTGATTCCGACAACCTGCCGAGCAAAGATGCAAGTGGCGACGGTGTATGGTGCAAACCCTAGTGGGGAAGTCGATGGGACGCTGCAGCAAAGAGGCTACAGCGGTAAGTAATGCGTACGTGCATGGTAGTGGTGTAGGACGTGGCAAGCACAACGGTGGTAAGGAGGCTGCTATCAGTGGAGTGGATGGCTACTGCGGTAGCAACTCTATTGCGGTGGTAGGGAGGTGGTAGGAGTAGTGGCAGCGAGGCGTGGTGATGGGCTACCGCGGTAAGCTCTTTTTTGCTGTTTTTCTTGCTTTTCCTGCGACAAAAAGAGATAGAGCTAAAAAGGAAGTTCGATATAGTAGAAAATTTTAAACTACGGACCAACCCAAACCAGCAACTCGACATGACTAATGCAGCAAAAGTTCAACAATGCAAAAATCATGACGAAACTGCGAGGCTCAATGTGGCTTGGATTCGAGGATGAGTGTAACATCCTGATTTTCAGAGTATTTTAAAATCTTTTTATTCAAATCAGGGCTAGAAAATTTCATTCTTTATTCTTGAATTAACTAAAGCTTAATTGGTATTTCACAAATTGGACCAGAATTAATTGAATTAATCCGACTTGAATTTGATTTGTTTTGGAATTTGGAATTTGTTGCATGGAGTTTTCTTAGGGTTTCTAGAGTTCATTTTGATCTATTCATCTTATCTTTACTATCTATAAAATTTGAGTTGGTGGCTGTGGTGATGGTGGGTGTCACACCCTCCCCTAACCAACTCTCCAACTCTCAACAAACTCTGCTAAACAAACTCCAATTTTTATGTAACTCTCAACAAACTCTGCTAAACATACTTCATCTTTACGTTCTGAGTTAGTTTTTTACTCTGTTGAATTTATTATCTTACTAAACAACAGAATCCAATCTTTACGTTCTAAGTTAGCTGGCTTGCTGGTGCTGTTCCTTCCCCACACATGTGCATAAATTTTGTTATATGTATGCATGTGTGTTGTACAAGCACTCTACTATTAGATCGTTGTAAGGCAAAGCAACATATTTTGTTATGGACTTATGGTTTTAGTCAAAATATAAGATGTTGTTATACTATTTGAGGTTTTGTTGCAACACATGAGCACCCTGCTAGTCCAATTAGATTTTGAGTTAAACTCCGTCCCTCACCCTCCTATAAATACCTCCACTTCCTCCCACCTTTCCCCACACCCCACACTCTTTTCCACGAAACCCTAGCCCCCAAACCCCCCAAACAGCCACCAACCCCACTTTTTCCCGTGCCGTTTCCAAACAGCACGTATCTCTTCGGTATTTTCATGATTCCCGTTGCCTCAGAAATATTTTGGAAAATCTCTTTGGTGGGATTGTGGGCAACATTCTCCCGCATCTCTCTACAAAATTTGGTGAAGATCTAACACTATAATCATTGAAAAATCATAAAATACCAACGTGCTGTTTCCATCCAGTTTTTCTGCGAGTGGATCTAGATTGGAACAGCGCCCCCATTGCCTCGGACCTCCTTTTCAAGATCTGTTATGTAGGATTTTGTATAATGTTGTCAAGATCACCTCCATAAAATTTGAGGGCAATCGAACGGTCCAATCTCTGGGAAAACCGACGTTCTTCGTGCTGTTGTCCACATCTAGGTGTGACTACAGAAATGGTAGATCGGCACTATCCCCTTCTTTCCTGTTGATACGGTGAGTATTTCATCAATCCTTTTGGTCACGTTGTGTCCTAGGTACATATTAACACCTCTATAAATTTCATGTCGATCCATGTAGCCGTTTGTCAGGAATCCATCCATCTCTGACATGCTACCCACAGACGTCCAGATTCAATCTGCATCATGTTTGTCTTGTACGTCCTTTTGCCGTTAATTTGGTAAGTATTTGCCAAAACCCTTTGGTAGGGTTGTACCTCTATGTAGTTTCCAACTCAATTGGCGGAGTGTGATTTCGTTAAGCGAGCATCGTGCAGCAACCAAAACCGTCCGGTCTGTCCAGAACCAATCTATAACCCATTCCGATCGTTTCGTTTTGCGAACGTCGCCACCACCTGTATAGTTAGTCTCCTGTCATCTTGTGGTAGATTATGTCATTCTTTTATTCCATTATTCTTTATCCAAATCACCCACATCACCATATGTGTGCATCTCTAATGTTTTCCATCGCTGTTGATCACCCTGTTAAATTATATGTCATGCTAGACTATAGTTCATATAGTTATATATGTAGTTCTTATATAGTTCTTGTTTTTGTTTATGTAATGTTCATGCTTAGGAGTATTCATCATGTTGATCAATCATGTTTAGTTCATTAATAGATTTATCCATGTTCGTATAGCCATATATTGCATGTTTATATAGTTTGAATATAACATGCACATATACAATATAGTTCTGTCTTAATAATCACTAGACATGAGGTTGTTTGACATGTTATTTCAATATTGTTTGTATTATGTATAAATTTGTCCATATTTAACAAGTTTCATATTGCATGATCATATGTATGTTCATATATAGTATTGAAAGTGCATCTAGGCCC